>JAZBRI010000008.1:13095000-13503790 GCA_036874045.1 Cymodocea nodosa
GATATATCTGTGACTAGATATATATATCCATCAAGTATGACATGCATGCTGTTAATTAATGATTTCTGTCCTAGATATATCATAGTATTTTTAGTCCAAGATCTATTTAGAAAATTATACACACTTAAGCATAAATCTTCATCCCAATTTCCTGTAGGTCTCCAATAATATAATTTTTCAGGAATGGTAGAATTTTTATCAGAAAATATTAAAGCCGACCCACAATTTACAGTTGGTACTTCATATCTATTAGGTCTTCCTATATTCCATTCTTCTCTTGTGATAGGATTTCTTATCAAAATATTAGGTAATAGACATGCATACCTTGGTCTGGTCCTGTATATGATTAATCCTTCATCCATCCCCATAATATGATCTATTCCTTCTAATGTATTGGGTGGAATTCCAGTAGTTTCTTCCATATTCAGATATTCATGGGTAATTGAACTACGATTAAATGACTTCCATATGAATCCATCTCTAATCTTAGTCATTTTTGCAGCTTGTAGTCCTTGAAAATATTTTTCTTCAATATAGTCTTTAATTTCCTTTGATACACAACACAACCTGCATAGATCTTTAGTTGACAAGTTACTTAGTACTTCCCTTAGTGCATCTAGCGATAATTTCATCAATTCCATTTGTCGATTCTATATAACACAAATAAAAATTTTAGTAGAGACAAAAATTAACATAACTACTGCACACCCTCGTGGAGTTAGGGCATAACTCAACGAACTAAGTTCGTTGAGTTAAGGACTAACTCTACGATACTACTAACTATAAATAAACTTATATATACATATAGTTACTTCAGTTATACTACTTCATTCAGCTATCTTCCCAAAAGAGGTATCGATTTCATTAATAGTTCTATTGATAGGATTAGGTATTGCTTGTACTAGCAATCCTCTAGTAGGTCTAACTTCCATTGATTCCTTCTATCTAAGTGGTATATTTCTATTCTGATTTTGAATTGCAGCATTTCCAAATACAAAATCCAACCGATTGTTTAATTGTTGGATTATCTTTTCTAATTTCTCTATTCTAGATCCTTGTTCAAGTAATGCTTCATAACTTATATTCTTCTCATTTACATTTTCTCCTCCTTGGAAATTGTTGTTTCTCCAATTAGGATTATAAGAATTTCCAAAATTATCTTTTTGGTTTCTAGCATAAATAATATCTAAATCATTAATGTTTGCATTCTTTTCTGCTAACTTTTGATTTAATGATAACTCTTCTATTTCTTTGTTAATTCAGTTAATTTCACTTCAAGCATAGTACTTGAATCTATTTCATGCATTCCTCTTGGCAATATTCTTTTATCTACTATAGCTTCAGCCGAGTTTTCCCACTATGCAGTTCTTTTTTCAATGTTTTCTAAATATGCCCATGCTTCTTCATTACATAGTTTCAGAAATCCATTTTGACAAGTAGATTCTAATAAAGATTTCATTGAAACATCTATGCCTTCATAAATTATACCTATTAATTGTGCTTTACTCATTGCATGATGTGGACATTGAGTTAGTAAATCTTTAAATCTTTCAAAATATTTCTAGAATGATTCACCCTATTTTTGACTACACATTAATATTTCTTTTTTCTTTTTAATCATTTGATGTGTTGGATAATATTTTTCCAAAAAAATAGAGTAAAATTCAGTCCATGCAAAAATTGAATCAAGCGATAGAGTATATAACCATCTCTTAGTTGTGTATTTTAAAGCAAAAGGGATATATCTAAGTTTAATAGCATCTATACTCATGTTCGGCATTTTCATCATTTGACAAACTTCGTTAAATTCTCTAAGGAAATAATAGGCATCCTCTCTTTCTAATCCATGAAATGTGGCAATTGACTAATATAATTAGATTTTAGTTCAAACCTATCTCCCTCAAAGTTTGGCAATCGAATACATGAAGGTTCATCAACTAATTCTGGATATAAAATTTCTCCTAATGGTTTTTCTATTGGAGCAGCCATCTCTACGTTCTCTTTTAAAGAAAGGTTAGCTACACCCCAAAGAATTTCGTTAAAGTCTAGTTCAGAAAATGTTTCAGTACGCCTCTGTGTTGAATATTCCTAGTTAGGTGTTCTTACTAATCGTTTAGTGCTCAGAGAACGAGTCCATGTGCTCATAAATAAATAGCAGAAGATTAATTACATACCAATCTGAAGCTTTCCATTCAGTAAATATTTGTTGACGGATGAAGTTGAATCAGCTGCTTCTCCTTCCAGTTCCCCCAACGCTTTTCTCCTTACTTTTAAAAGTGCTGGTAACTTGTAAATAACATTTTGTTTTATATATATAATGCACATCCATAAAGTGAATAAATCTCATTGCAAGAACATGTCTTGCAACGTGCATCGTGGTTCCTATTTTTATAGGTACGTGTACCACTATTAATTTCAAATTTTGGTAACCGCTAAGCCGACGAAGTTTCATTCGTGGTTAAAAGAATAACTGTTCTGCTTAATCCACAAACTAACCTTGTTGAGTTACAAATAACTCAATGGAACAATGTCGGTTACTGTTGCTAACTCCACGGACTAACTTCATTGAGTTATAGATAACTCAACGGAGTTGCCTTATATTATATTACTGACCTCGTGGAGTTAAGTTTAACTCAACGAACTTACTTTGTTGAGTTAACACTTAGCAACCTCTAAGTTTACTCCTCGTAAGTACCTCTCTGTTTTTTTTCTTCTTCATTCTATTAACTGAAATAAAGTTAAATCTATGTCATTAATGCATCATTCTAATCAAAATTTGTTTAAATCTAAACATTATATAAATATTTAACTTGCAGGTCATTTTATGTTATGCAGAATTTACATTTTACCTTGCAACATGTAGATATTTTCAAGCTTCTATTTTTTTAATCCTATCATTTAGCAAATTGTAAATTTGTTAAACATTCATTCATAATGTTCCACAAATTATATAACATTCAATATAGTGCATTCATTTCACATTCAAAACAAACATGAAAAGTAAATCTGAAAATTTATATTCATTCATATGAATCAATTTACATTACAATCAAACCAGATATTTTTCATACAATTATATACAAGTAGATGAACAATACAATTTAGTCTCTATTCCTAAGTTCATCTACTTCCTTACATCTTACATCTTGTTGTCTGTGTCACGTGAGGATTTTAAGTTGCTCACGTGAGATGTCAAGTGATCGGAGACTTGAGGTTTTAACTTACTGAAAAACTCTTGACTTCCAGATAGTTAACTACAGTCACTCTCCGATATATTTTTTAAGCTTTCGACTACTATTTCTTTAATTCTGCATGTGCGTAATAGGATAACTTAAGTTTCGGATAGTTATACCTGTAACTCACCGAAATCCTTCAAATTTCGGATAGTTATCTTTCTAACTCTCCAAAAAGTCTTTTAAGCTTCTGTTCTGGATTTCTGCACGTAGTTAATTGAATGACTTAAGTTTCGGATAGTTAGCCTTTCTAACTTTTCGATTCTCCTTGAGCTTTCGGATAGTTAACTCCTTAACTTTTCGATTATTCAACCAACTGCCTTACACAACTCTCTGAAGGCTTTATGATTTCGGATAGTTATTCTTCTAACTGTCTGACAATGCTGTTGTTGCTTTAAATTAACTCTTCGGATACTTAATTCTATAACCCACCAAAGATTAACTTTCTTTCGGATACATAAGCCTAAAACTGTCTGATTTTCTGTAGCATTATAGCAGCACATACTGAGATTAACTACAACCTGTTTGTCTGCCTTCTGATCTTTTGCTACACTGACTTATCTATGAAATATAATAAGTTTCCTCACATAGGTTTTGCATTATCAAAATACTCAGGTTCTAACAGAATCATACAAGAGCTTTCTAATGTACCCGTGTAATGAGCTTTCAGTCAACAATCCTAGATCTAATCAGGACCTTAGGTTGCTAGATTTAAGGAATCCTTTTGCAGGACAACAATCCTTACATACCTATCTGCTCAAGTACAAAAGGCTCGTGATCAAACTGATCAATAAACTCTCAAAGATTTTCACTTTGTAAGCATTTTTCATTTTAAGCATAGTATATATGTATTCCATTAATACAGATGCAATAAAACACAAATGTCATACAATTTTTACTTCTATGATTTTACTGAAAATATGAATCAATAAGTTCACACTTTTGATTAACAGTTTAAGATGATTTACATATAAATTATTCTACAAGTTTAATCAATTAAGTCAAATTTATGCATGATCATATGTACTTTCCTCGATTCAAAGAAAACACTTAATCAAAATTTCAGAATTTCAGAAGTATTTAATATTTTTCATTTACACTTCCACTTAAAATCATGAAAACCATTAAAATTGATAACCTACTTAAAATCAATAAGATACTACTATGATTTTACAATAAATACATAGTATCTTAAGCAACAGTTTAGATATTACTTAGATATTTATGATAAGTATATAATATCTATGAGGCCAATAATATTCTAATACTTTCTAACCTAGCCACAGGAGCAAATGTTTCATCATAATTTAGTCCTTCCTGTGTATACCCTTGTGCAACTAATCTAACTTTGTTCCTTATAACTTGACCAGTTTCATTAGTTTTGTTTCTAAAGATCCACTGTGATTGTCTTCCATCAAGTATATGTATATGTCATTGTATATGGTTGTATTTCTTTGGTAATTTGTACAAGGGTAAACTTGTCTTCTGGGTATCACCCATCGTTGTCCCTATATAAGGGGTTATCCTCGTCCAAGGGAGGCCAACAAGCCAAATCCCTAGATTTCGTTCTCCCCCTTCTTTGTACCAGCAATCATATAGCAAGGAATCATAATAGATTGATCACCCGTGGACGTACCCATGTTGGGGAACCACGTAAATTTGTTGTTCTTCCGAATTCTCCACTCGTATTCCTCTCATCCATGTTGATCTCTTCTCCATGCCACCCCTAGATGCTCCACGCTTGTTTGATCTTTCCACACAACAACTGATATCAAAGCTTGGTTGGACATCTCCAGGTTTGCATCTGAAGTTTCGAAGAGTTTCATCAAGGTTCAAGCCATTTCCGCAAGGTATTCCTCTATTGCCACAACTACCGTCGTCGCTGGTGCTAGTTTGCACAATCCGACACCAACTCGTGTGCCTTCCACGTCCGTGCTCCGTTGCATCTCAAATTTTGAGGACGTGTTGTAAGCTTCCTGAACTTCCTTTAAAATTTTGTGGTCAGAAGTTTCGTATTCAGAGAGATACAGCAGGAGGCGTCTGGCTAGGGCACAACAATTTTCTAGACGAGTGACTCTTTGATTGTTGGATTTTGGGCATTTTGTGATTGTGGTTTTGTGCTTGGTTTGTGCGAGTATTTGCTATTGTTTTGTGCTAAGTAGTGTGCTTGGCTTGTGGCTGATTGCATTTCGTTGAAATCAATAGTTTCAGTAGCATATTGTTGTTGAGATATTGCTTGCTATTGTGTACCTTGCCGTAGAATTGTGTTTGTTGAAATCAAACTATATATCATGTCTATTGCTGGTTGTTTGTTGATTTGAAAACATGAATACTTTGGGGTTGAAGATAGAAAAGTTTGATGGTAAGAATAGCTTCAGCTTATGGCAAATTAAGATGAAAGCACTTCTAAAGCAACAAGGTATTTGGGCTCCTTTAAATAAGGAAACTACTCTAAACAGAAATTCGCCAGAGTTTGAATTGCAGGAGGAGAAAGCTCACTCCACCATCTTGTTGTGTTTGTCTGATGAAGTTATAATAGAAGTTGCTGATGAATCTACCTCTTTAGGTCATTGGTAGAAACTTGAGTCATTGTATATGACTAAGTCTTTAACAAATAAATTGTTGTTAAAGCAAAGACTATTCTCTTTAAAGATGATAGAATGTGTACCTCTCAAGCAGCATTTAGATCAGCTAAATGCTATTCTGATGGAACTCAAGAATATTGGAGTAATCATAGAAGATGAAGATGCAGCTCTTATCTTGCTTTGTTCACTCCTATTGAGTTATGAAAACTTTGTTCAGTCTTGTGTAGTTGGAAGAGATTCAATTACACTAGAGGAAGTGAGGTCCAACCTTCATTCTAGGGAGCTTAAGCACATGGTGCATGGTAGAAACGAGGCAAGTGGTGTTGGCCTCTCAGCTCAGTAGCAAGAGAATAGGAGAAGAAGCCAGAGACAAGGTGGAGGGAAGAATAGAAGTAGAAGCAAGTTGAAGGACAAGTACTCTAGGGATACTTGCCATTACTGTAAGGAGAAAGGACACTGGAAATCACATTGTCCCAAGCTTATGAACAAAGGAAAGGCTGTTGTGGGAGAAACCAGTTCTACGTCAGGTGATGACTTTTCTCTTACAGCTTGTTGTAGTGCCTATTTTGATGATCAGTGGATTATGGACTCAGGAGCTTTACATCATATGACTCCTACTAGGGAGTATTTTGACACTTACGAGCAGGTGGAGGGTGGTCAAGTGACCTTGGCCAATGATGATGTGTGTTCTAGAGTTGGTGTGGGCACTATAAAATTTAAACTGCATGATGGCACAGTTAGAATTTTGGAGGATGTTTGGCACGTCCCAAAGCTTGGAAAATGTTTGATCTCACTGATGGCCCTTGATGCTAAGGGTTATAGATATACAAGTGGTGAGGGGAAGATCAGCATACTAAAAGGCTCATTAGTTGTTATGAAGGGAACCAAATTTGGTCCCTTATACATTTTGCAAGGCACTCCAATTGTTGGCGCAGCTACATCAGCTATATCTGGTCAGCAGGATTTTTCTATCATGTGGCACTCAAAGATGGGTCATTTGGGGCAGAAAGGAATGTAGAAACTGAGTAGTCTAGGCAAGTTTGATGGACACAAGGTTGCTTGTATTGACATGTGCAAGCATTGTGTTTTTGGTAAACAGAAAAGAGTGTCATTTGCACGTAGTCAACACAGCTCCAAGGGAGTTCTTGATTATATTCATGCTGATTGTTGGAGGCCTTCACGTCAGCCTTCTATTGTAGGTTCCAGATATTTTCTTTCTATCATTGACTGTCATTCAAGGATGAACTGAGTTTTCTTTTTGACACACAAAAATGAAGCTTTTTCTTGCTTCAAACATTGAAAGAAGCAGGTAGAAAACCAAACAGACACAAAGGTAAAATATCTTAGAACTAATAATGGTCTTGAGTTTTGTTCTCAAGAATTTGATAACTTTTGTAAAGATGAATGCATTACACGACATAACACCGTTAGGTATACCCCTCAGCAAATTGGAGTGGCTGAAAGATTGAACAGAACACTCTTAGAAAAGGCACATTGTATGCTGCCTCATGTAGGTTTGAGCAAGAAGTTTTGGAAAGAGGCTGTTAATACAACTTCCTATCTAGTGAACAGGTCTCCTTCAAGTGCCTTAGATGGGAAGATACCTCTTGAGGTATGGTTGAAAAGATCTACTAGTTATTCAAAACTCAGAATTTTTGGATGTCCAACTTACTATCATGTGAACAATGGCAAGTTGGAACCACGTGCCAAGAAAGGCATATTTGTGGGCTATGGTGTTGGTGTAAAGAGATACAGGATATATGATATTGAGTCTCACAAAGTAATATATAGTCGTGATGTTACTTTTGATGAGAATTCTCTTTTGCAGGCAACAGATAGACTAGTAGGTGAAACACCAGAAGTTGAGCACAACCTTCCTAAACAGATGGAGATAGATGACACACAATAGCTGCCTATCACTGATCAAGTTGAAATTAGAGAAACTTCATCTAAAACTCAAGAAAATGAAATTGAGGAGGAAGAGGTGGAGCAACCACCACCAAGAACCATTAGCAAAGATCGTCTTAGAAGAGATGTTAGACCTCTGATTAGATATGGCTACGACAGTTTGGTTGCTTTTGCCTTACAGGTAGCAGTTGAGGTGGAGGATTTTGTTGATCCACCTACATATGAAGCTGCAATGAAAGATTCAAAAGCTAGTCTTTGGATGTCTACTATGGAGGAGGAACTCCAATCTCTCCATATGAATAAGACTTGGGAACTAGTGAAACGTCCAAAGAACACAAATATTGTTGGTTGCAAATGGGTCTATAAGAAGAAGATTGGGACTCAAGGCAACGTAGGTGTGCAGCACAAGGCAAGATTAGTCACCAAAGTTTATTCACAGCAAGAAGGAGTTGACTTCAATGAGGTATTTGCTCCTGTTGTATGTGTTGAGTATTTTATTTTGATAATGTGTGCTGAATGAATAATAATCATATTTGCTCAATTACTATTGCGTGTGAAAAGAAATTAAAATCATCAATTAATAGAGAAAAAGTTTACTGACATAAATACTTGTCTGTATTGGATCTAAAATTATACCAAGTTAATAACTAGTCATTTCATTGCATAAATTTTACATTTAACTAAACGTTAAGTTAACGTATGTTTTTATTGAAAAGCATGATATGTTTTAAAGTTATATCTTTTGTATCATGAATAGTGCACGTTTAGACAACTCGTTAAGTTAGAGTGTTATTTGTATAGAGGTCACGTGAGAACTCGTTAAGTTAGAGGCATAAAGGTTAAAATATGTCACGTGAGAACTCATTAAGTTAGTGAGTAAAAGAAGAGACAAACTCGTTAAGTTAGTGTTATACACATGGTGAAATTATAAGTTACGAATGTTATATTGTATCATGTGAGGTGTACATGTTTAACTTATTAAGTTAGCATAACTAAATGAATTGAGTTGCTATATTGAACACTAAGGCAACGCGTGAGGTTAGCATTATAAAACTTAAATTGTTATTTTTGCATGTGGTAAAATTCTTATTATAAAAACATTTGTTTATTACTGGTTCGTTGAGTTATCGTAACACAACAAAGATAGTTTGTTGAGTTAGCGTAACACCACGGACTTAGTTCGTTGAGTTAGCAACAGTACTTGTCACGTGAAATGGCACATGAGGAACTCGTTAAGTTAATATCTACTTGTGTTACTCGTTTAGTTAATATTAAAGTAACGACTTCTTATTGCACTTGATGAAAAATTTTGGAAGAGAAAGTTTATTTTGCAGGAAATTTTTCAAAGATCTAAGACTGATGATTAAAGAAAATTGAAATGTAAACGTGGGTCAGAACGTGTGTGTTTCGATGAAGGAAAAAGAAAAGACGTGAAGAAGTGGAAAACTGGTAGTGATTAAACGTGGAGGATATACATGAAATGAAGATACAATATAAAAGGCATAGAGTTCTTGTTGATCAAACTATCCCTGCACACAAAATGAAAAATCTTTTCAGGGATCAAAAACACCTCTTCGGGGAAAAGCTCTCAAGTGGAAGAAAGTTTAGTGAAGCATAAAAAGACAAGATATTTATCACTGAAGAATTGCTGAAGAAGAAAAAAGAAGAAGAAGAAGAAAGATCTCAAATAGGGAGAAATGTTTTAAATTCTGCAAATTAGTTTTCTTTGTTTGTAGTTATGAAATTGTATAGATGAAAGATGGTATCGATATATAATTGCATCTACAATTTCTAAGGAGAATTGAATTGTGTATTGTAATTGAAACCTTGAATAAAAATGATTTTATGAAAACAGTGTCTCGACTTGTTTTTAAGTATTGAAGTTTCAATTATAATCGAAAAAAGTTGAAAAACACAATTCACCCCCCTCTTGTGTAGCCATACGATCCTACAGTATGCTATACATCTATTAGAATTTTGTTATCTATTACTGTAGTATAGAATTTAGAATTGGAATAGCTAGATGTTAAGATGGTCTTCTTGCATGGTGAGTTAGAAGAAGATATTTGGATGGAACAACCAATAGGCTTTGTGGTGAAAGGTAAATCTGATTAGGTGTGTAAATTAAAGAAGTCCTTGTATGGACTTAAACAGTCACCACGCCAATGGTACAAGAGGTTTGATGCCTTTATAGTTAAAGTTGGTTTTAAACGCAGCAACTATGATTCATGTGTATATGTTAAAACTCTTGATAAGAATACACATGTTTATTTGTTATTGTATGTTGATGATATTCTTATAGCTGCGAAGAATATCGAAGTGATACAGGAGCTGAAGGACACATTAAAATCAGAATTTGATATAAAGGATCTTGGTCTAGCTCGCAGAATTCTTGGAATGGAGATTAGGCATGAAAGAAATTTTGGTAAGCTGTTTTTGAATCAACAGAAGTATATTGAAAAGATCCTTAGCAGATTTGGTATGGCTTCATGCAAAGCCATTAGCACGCCTTATGACAGAAATGTCAAATTGTCATCTACGATGTGTCCACAAACTGATTCTGAAAAGCTTGATATGCAACGAGTTCCTTATGCACAGGTAGTTGGAAGTCTTATGTATGCTATGGTATGCACTAGGCCTAATTTGGCATATCCTTTGAGTGTTGTTAGTTGGTTCATGTCCAATCCAGGTAGGGAACATTGGAAAGAAGTTAAAAGGATATTCAGATATTTGAAAGGAACTCCAGGCGTTGGCTTGATGTATGCAGTAGATCAGGGTTGTACTATGGCTGGTTATACAGACTTAAACTATGCAGGTGATTTTGATAGAAGGAGATCATTATCTGGTTATGTCTTTACATTTGCAGGTTCTATTGTGAGTTGGAAATCAACTCTTCAGCCTACGGTATCTCTGTCTACAAATGAGGCTGAATATGTGGCTATGACAGAAGCTGCAAAGGAAGAGATTTGGTCGAAAGGCTTACTTGGAGACTTTGGTTGGCGCATTGATAAAGTTGATATCTTCTGTGATAGTTTTAGTGCTATTTGTCTCTCCAAAGATAATATCTTTCATGATAGAACTAAACATATTGATGTTAAAGTATCACTTCCTCAGGAATGAAGACAAGATAAATATTATGAAGGTCAACACAAAGGACAACCCAGCTGATATGTTTACAAAGGGCGTTGTTGAAAGCAAGTTCAAGCATTGCTTGGACTTACTCAACGTCTATTGCTGCTGCTGATCCACGTTGGGTCTTGGTGATCTATCACTTGTTCATGGTGAAGATTGATGAAAGACAAGGTGGAGATTTGTGATGCGTGTGTCTTACATCAATTATATGTATATGTCATTGTATATGGTTGTATTTCTTTAGTAATTTGTATAGGGGCAAACTTGTCTTTTGGGTATCACCCATCGTTGTCCCTATATAACGGGTCATCCTCGTCCAAGGTAGGCCAACAAGCCAAATCCCTAAATTTCGTTCTCCCCCTTCTTTGTATTAGCAACCATACAGCAAGGAATCATGTTAGATTGATCACTCGTGGACGTACCCATGTTGGGGACCATGTAAATTTGTTGTTCTTTCGAATTCTCCACTCGCATTCCTCTCATCCACGTTGATCTCTTCTCCACGCCACCCCTAGACGCTCCACGTTTGTTTGATCTTTCCACACAACATCCACGTTGTACCTATTATGGACTGATTTTCTAGTGGAGAGACTAATTCCCAAACATCATTTCTAATGAATTAATTTAGTTCTTCTTGCATTGCCACTATCCAATTTTCATCAGATAATGCTTCTTCTATATTCTTTGGTTCCACCATAGAAACAAACATACACATACTATTTAAATTTACTGAAGCTCTAGTTTTAACTCCCTCATTAATATAACCAATGACTTGAGTAATGGGATGTGATGAAGAATAACGCCAATTTCTCTGATTTTCCTCAATATTCTCATCAACATCTGAAAGTTCATCACTTTCATCATTAGTTTGATCATTTAAGTTCATATTTTTGATTTTCTCAGATAAATCTTCAATCTCTCTATTGATCTCTAACTCTTTTGGGAAATTGATCAAATCATCATTATCAGCTTTAGAATGAGATTTTTTAAAAGAATTTTCATTGAAGCTTACATGGAGGGTTTCTTCAATAGTTCTAGAAGTCTTGTTATATACTCTATAGGCTTTACTTCTAGTAAAGTAACCTACAAAAATTCATTCATCCACTTTGGCTTGAAATTTGTCCCTTTTATCCTTAGTATTAATAATAAAACACTTGCAGCCAAATAGTTTCATATAAGAAATTTTTGGAATCCTATTAAACATAATTTCAAAAGGAATTTTATTAACACGAGGTCTTAAGTGACTTCTATTAATAACATAACAAGCTGTATTCACTACTTTAGCCCAAAGATTTTGAGGTAACTTATGTTCATTCAACATAGTTCTAGCCATTTCCTGAAGTGATCTATTATTTCTCTCAACAACACCATTTTGAGACGGTGCTCTTGGAAAAGAAAATTTGTGATCAATGCCATGATCTATACAATAATTATTCATCTAATCATTATCGAATTTCGTACCATGATCACTCCTAAGTTTTTGAGTCTTATAGGTATTTATTATAGGTATGTACCTAATTATTACTTATAGGTATGTAAAGATTGTTGTCCTGAAAAAGGATTCTTTAAATCTGGCAACCTAAGGTCCTGATCAGATCTGGGATTGTTGACTGAAAGCTCATTTCACGAGTACATTAGAAAGCTCTTGTATGATTCAAGCTTTTCAAACTAACTTTTAATGAAAATTATCAATATTTACTGTTTTGAAAAGAAAAAGTTGTTTCATTAATTATAGATATCTTTGAATCGAATATAGTTTCTACCAATATGACTACTGATTTATTGAATCAACATTAGTACTTTTGAAAATGTTTATTTGAGATACATTCCTTTATTCTCCTTGAATTAATCATATTGAGTTCAAAGTTGTGTTTTGATTCATATACAGTAGGAATTGATTTTGAAAATCATTTTTGATGAATTCAGGATAACGGAAGGTTCTGAAAAGAAAATTTAAAAGAATAGTTATATTTAACATCTATTGTTAATACAAGTATATTTTGTATGTTATTGAATACATTTGAAGTATATTTGTAGGGGGAGGATTAACAATTTCCAAAACAGATTAATATAATTCAAAATACAAATCTTGGTTAATCTAAATTCAAATCCTCTTAAGATCTTGATGAAACAATTTAAAAAGACAAACAAACTATTTTAGATTCATAAGAAGAGAATGTTAGAATAGTTTACAATGTTCTCAAGATAATGTTAAGTGTAGCATGTGTGTTGTCTTTGGAAGGTTTTAGTTGAAAGCATTCGAAACTTATTTTTTGTTAAGTGTACTAACTGAATGTTATGTTACATAAGGTAACGTGTAAAACTGCCTCTAAACAACATTTTACTCGTTAGGTTAGTTAACTCAATGAGTTACACTGGAATTTTTTCAGGTACCTTGATTGAATAAACAATATTCAATACTCATTTGAAATCCAAACCTGACTTATACACGTTGAGTTATTCACCTAAAAACCCTATTTAAACACTTATTACATGGGCACTTAGGCTATTTGTAAACTTTTTCAAGAAAATCTTTCCCACTTGTTGCTGTTACAACCTGTGACAATGGTCTCCAAGTTCTATAAAGGTCGTGGCAAAGGAAAAGGTAAAAGTAGAGGAGATGCAAAAGGAAAAGAAATAGATACTAATGAAGTTCCACGCACTTGGTTCAAGAAAACACTTCGAGTGGACAAAAGGTTAGCAGAAATTTATAGAGATTACTTCTTTCCTCAAGGTATACTAGATGAAGTTAGACAAGAGCTTCAACATACTGATGAAAATATTACATACATAGGTATTCATAGTAAATTTGATAGAGAATACAAAATGAAATGTGTTGAGATTTCATTTCTCGAACAATATACAAAATATTTGAAAAAAGGTGTAGGTACATCAACTAGAATTCCTAGAATACCTATAAACGATATAAGACTACATGCATTTGAGGAAGAGCATGAATCAGCTATCTCTACTCCTTTATATTCAAAACAAGTAGAATCACATATTGCTATAGATAAAAGAAAAGTTGACAGTCTTCGAAAGGCTATAGCAATAGAAAGTGTCTTTGAAGAATTAAAGCAGGAAACTTTTATGGACCAATTTGAAAAGAAAACAGCAATACTTGAAGAGGAGAAATAGAAATTTTATAGAAGAAGGAAAATCAGAAAAATTATGACTAAGGAAACAAAGTCTATTGAAAAAGGAAAATCAGATGAGCATTTATTTCCAAAGGACAATGTATGTCTAGACTTTGTACCTTATAGTGCATTTGATAAACTCATTAGTTTCGAACATACTGAAACTGATGAAGATAATGAGACTTTATTTTCTCTTGCTAGAAAACTTTAGAAGAAATGCAAGTCAAATATGAGCTCAAGTTTTTCTATTAGTACAAGTCCTGATGATGTAGAAATTGAAAAATTAGAGCATCAGGCAACTGACATTGAACAAGTTATTGCAAATATAATTGACAATGTTGAGGCAATAACTAGTTCTAAGGCTGAATTGTCTAGAGTAGCAGATATTGAAAAAGTTAAGACTCCAGAAGAGCTAAATGTCAACCAGCCTTCTTTAGAATCTATAGAACTAGAGTCTGAGAATTCACAGTATGTATTAATGGAAATATCTGTTGAACAAAATGAACAATTACAGATAGATACACTAGTTGTAGAATTTGTGGAAAAATTGAACTCTGATCATTCTATAGAAACTGAGCAATTGAATGTGGCGGATATTGAAAATGTTCCTTACATTGTTGAAGTTGAAGAATCAAGCTTACCTAAGCAACTTCAAGAAAATATTTTCACAGAGGAACAACATGACATTCATTTTGACGAAGAAGTTCTTGAAAATGAATTAAACTCTGAATCATGGCTTCAGGTATCACCTTCTTTGTGTACAGTATTATAAATTCAAGGTAATTCAATTCATTTTAGATCTAAGGAAGCATTGCAGAAATACAATAATCTGATTACATATCTGATTCTACATGCTAGACCAATAAAATTCAGAAATTTGATTGATATGAGAGATTTATTTGAGTATCAAGGCCTCATTCAATTCTTGCTAGTTGGAACGAAATGGAAGTAATACATAGAGCTTATTGCAGCTTTTTATAACAATCTAGTCAAGAATGAAAATATACTGAAATCTCAAATAAATAAACAGGAGTTAATATTGTTTCCTGAATTAATTTTTGAAGTTTTGAGATTAAAGAATGAAGGTGTTGTTATTACAAACAGATTTGACATGATTAGACAACTAGAATGGAATAGTTAGTTTTTATCAAATATTCTAGATGTATATTCTGAAATGAGACTAATGGAAAATTTGAATGTAGAGGCAAGATTCATTACAAATATATTGCATGCCAATTTATTTTAGAGAGTTGGACACAATATGGAAGTCAGCAGAAGTTGTTTATATGCAACTTATGGTCTACTGAATAGAATTCAAATCAATTGGTTTGATATTTTTACTTCTCAACTACAACATATGAGTTCAAAGTTATTTTATGGTGATGTTGTATGTAGACTCCTTGCTAGTCAATTGAATTTATTCGACTGACCCTCTGAAACTAAAGGCATGAGAGCTTTTAGTGTAAACAATTTGCAAAAATTCCAGGCCATGCATCAACCTCAACAACAACAACAACAACCTGATTGTATAGACCATATACAACAACAACAACAAAGTTATTATAGGTGTTTTATTTTTGTTATTTATTAGTTTGTTAATGAATGTGCTTTTATTTAGGCTTGTGTTTTTATTATTGGCTTTAGTCCTTTGCTAAGGGACTAGCAAAGACTAGGTGTTTCGTTGTGAAAGGTTAAATCAGAAAATTGTTCCTTGGCAACAGTGCTAGAAATGCTTGTTTTGTGTGTTTGTTACTTCTGCTTTTACTTGTTTTAATTTGTCTTTATGCCTATATCAATAATTACTTTTAGAAGTAAACAAACAGCCTCTCATAGAAATTAGATATTAATTCCAATTTGTATTTTAACTGCAAGTGCATAGTGTATATTGTATTTGTGTGCAAGTACAGGTTAATCTCACAGAGATTGAGTAAGAATTGTGTACTATTTTGATTTTTATATTGGAGTATATGTGTTTAGTAAGCACTCCATTGAGTTATAGTTAACACAACGGACTTAGTTTGTGGAGTTATGGTTAACTCAATGGACTAACCTCATGGACTTAAGTTAACTCCACGAGCCTGTCTTTCCAGTTAAATATTGTTAATTACAGAGGAATTCGACCAACCATTGGGCGGTTCCACAGATTGTAAATAACATCAATTAAGCTCTTTAATATTAATTAATATTAGATTTATCATTAAGCACTACTAACATTCAGATATTTCAAACAGTAACCATTAAAATCTTTAAGTATATGGAACGAATCAATTTCAATAAACTGTAAAACTATTTTCTATTTTCTAAATCAAACAAACATAAAACATTCACAACACTAACAATGATAACATTAATCACGATACAAAACAAACAATACAACACTTAAGTATTAAAAGTAAACATAGATAAGTTGTTGTTTTTGGTATTTTTGTTTTGATATGTTCTTGAATATGAGTGAAAGGTGAAATGTAAAAATCTCTATCAATAGTAAATACTTCCGTCACTACATGCGACGTGATTACACCATTGAAAACTTAATCACTTACAATCCTGCCACCTCTCCCTATAGAATCACAAGTCTAGAATTGCAAGATGATCTCCTCTTCAACATAATGGCATCAACTCGAAACCAAGGCTAGAAGTTTTACGATCTCTTGAGATACGAGTCGATGCTTGGTGAAAATGGTTTCCTTTCCCGTGACGTGATCACTCCTCACAGTGGTTGTCAGGCACCGTGTTTGGCTCGGAATCGACCCAACATCAGGAAAGTATCCTCATAGACCTCTGATGGTTGGTGATTATGGTGGTGGTGTGGAGCTTCAGGGAACTTCCGACGCTGCCTGCAGTTAGCACGGTCCTCTACCTCTACACACACACTTTCTTCGTCTTTCTCCTCTTCTTTTATATTTCTTTAGTAGTAGCTGCTTCTTCTTAGATGATCAGTTGGATTTCCTTCATTCATATCAATGATGGTGAATTCCTGCGTGATATGTGTGATCATGGATTTCCTTCGAATGTCCTGTTTCTATAACTACTACAGTGGCATATTAGAAAAAAATGGTCCATGGAGTTACAGATAACTCAATCGACTTACTTCGTTGATTTAACTATAAAACACGTGCAATAAAGAAATAAGCTGCTAACATAACGCATTATCTTAGTGTGTATTCATGTAACTCAACGCGTATAGTTATGCTAACTTAACGAGTTAAACATGTGCATCTTACGTGATATACTAAAGCATTTAAATTCAACACGTGTACTTCAGGAAATAATAAAATATTTGTTTAAGCAATTAAACATAACTATCTAGTACATTCAATATAACTCTTTGAAATAACAGAAAATTCGGATACTTAAGAATTTCACAGCCTGCAATTTACCAATAGTTTAGAAATATACTAAATTAACATTAATTCTTTGAAATTATGCAGATTCTTTCATTAAAGCATATAACAGTGCAATTATAACATAATGACTTAATTCTCATATGATAAGCTAAATGTTATGCAATTAACCATCATTTAACCATTAATATTATGCACTTTTTCATTCTAAACACTAGGCATGGGGGTGTGTAAAGTATCAATTTGTGCATTTTATATATGTTAATTCATGCATATTAAGGATTATAAGTCATCATTATATATGTTCTTATAAAGGATTACATGAAAATCATATTTTTAGACATATGCATGAATTAGGGATTAAATAGTTGATAATGCACAAATTTATCATTTATCAATTAAACACCTAGTCAATAGCCCTTGTTTTAGACATGATTTTTATAATTCTTCAATATATGACTTTATATACATTGTATGATTGCCAAATCACTTAAATATGATGTTAAACTAAAGAACTTTAAGCAATTCATGTATGCATATGTGAAAAAGTTGTGGACCAAAACCTTCCTAATTTGGCAACTTTCCATATATGGCAACTCATGCATGCATGTATACTATATTTGCATCATATGATTTATATTCAATGTATATGTGCATCCAACTTGGTTTTGAGTTTTATAGGTTAATAAATCATGAAATCAAGATGGATTAAAGAGGAAAAAAATGTGGGCCATTGGATGTGACTTATTGGAGATCAAGCAACAATAGCCTAGACTATGTAAAGTACTTGGCCACTCAAACCTAGGCTATCTCCTCCTCTTCCAACAAATTGCAGCCAACGGTTCCAACCATTCCAGTAGCTCCATCCAGAAAGTCCCATCTTCCCCTTGATCTTGAACAAGCTCCCTTCAAGAATGGTGAGCCTTGACGTCTTCCCCTCTTCCTAGAAGACACCTTCTCTTCAATTTAGATGGTCATACGTTAGGATCTCCCTTGGGTGTTGATCTCGATGGATTGAGAGGCTCGTGTGACTGATTTGGAGTGGAGCAAAAGGTTAGGATCTTTAGGGTTGAGTCATCGGAAGCATCATCCTTGGACATGGAAGCCAAAGCTGTGGGTCTTGGAGGCAAGATCTTGAGGACGTGCACCATTCTTCTTCAAGCAACCCTAGAATCTTCACTTGGACGTGCTACAGGTGGTGACAGCCCTATGCAGCATTGGTTTCAAGGACTTTGGGGAGTTCTTGCTTGAAGAAACGTGGAAGATTTAAAGGTATGATGGAAAGGAGAGATCCTCATACTAGTTTTTATGTTTTGAAATTTTATATGTATGAGTATAGTTTGAATATGTGGAAGAATGAAATTCTATGCATAAATATTTGTTTCAAATGTTTTAAATTAAAGTTCATATACTGTTTTGATGTTAATTGATATAAAAATTAATTTCATATCATGTATATAGTGTGAATGAATGTGATGGTATAATTTGTGAAGATAGTTTTTCCATTTCTTAGATCGCTAGAATGTTAGTAGCTTTTGTTCGAATTGTATCTACTTGTTCGTTATCTCTAAATTCCTTTTTTGTTTTTTTTGTAAGTATAATGAATGTAGAACAAGTTTACAAAGTTTTAGAATTTTTTAGAATGTTTTTTGAAGATATTCGATTTTATTTTTTAAAGGTATCAACAGTTTTGAGTCTCTGTCAAGTGCTAGTTTTGAGCTTGACACCTGTGCTGTGCTTGCATCGTATATTTTGTGGAATTCAGTTCTGTAAATTTTCCTTGTTAGTGTAATGGATCTACTTTCAAGGCATGCTTATTTTGTAGCATTTCATGAAGATTTGACGGAGATTTGATTTTTGCACCAAAGGTGCGTTTTTGGAAAGTTTCTATAACCGTTTGTGCCCCTTTTTTAAATAAGATATTGCCAACGTTTTAAGTTGAGTTAATCCTTGAAATCACTGCCATTTTAAAGATATTCCGAGGATCTTTCCAACCGTTATTTATTCTAGATTTTTAAATGTTCAAGTTGGAAGTTATTAGAGTTAAAAGTCGGGCATAAATTCTATGATTTCAAGATTGATACTCATTGATTTCTTGAATATCTTATTATAACTTAAGAATTAATTGAATTTTGGGGTAAGCTTATAAACCTTAATTGTGCTACAAATTTTATATATTAATATCAAGTAATTAGAATTTAATTATGAGTTAATTTAGTGTGGGTATTTAATCAAATAATCATTTTAATAAAATTAATTTAAACAAACTCCTTGTGGATTCGACTTGTACTTGCACATGCTTATTACAATGGGCACCACGCACTTGCGGTTATAAAAGTAAAATTTGCACTTTTGCCATTAATTTAACAACACATAAAAGCATTACACTAACCATCGGAGGTCTGTGAGGATACTTTCTTGATGTTGGGTCGATTTTAAGCCAAACACAATGATTGACAACCACTATGAGGAGTGATCGCGTCGCGGGAAGAGAAGCCATTTTCACCAAGCACCGACTCATATCTCAGGAGATCATAAAGCTGCCTTGGTTTCGGGTTGATGCTAGTATGTTACAGAGGAGATCATCTTACAATTCTTGATTCGCGATTCTATACGGAGAGGAGGCAAGATTGTAAGTGATTAAGTTTTCAATGGTGCAATCGCATCGCATGTAGTGACAGAAGTTTTTACTATTGATAGAGATTTTTACATTTCACCTTTTGCTCATCTTTGGGAACATATCAAAATAAAAATACCAAAAACAACAAATTATCTGTGTTTACATTTAGTATTAAAGTGTTGTATTGTTTGTTTTGTATTGTGATTAATGTTATCATTGTCAGTATTGCGAATGTTTTTTGTTTGTTTGATTCAAAAAAATAGAAAATAATTTTGTTGTTTACTGAAATTGACTCATCCAGATACTTAAAGATTTTAATGATTACTATTTGAAATATCTGAATGTTAGTGTTGTGTTTAGTGTTTGTTACTTTTGTTTTTACTTGTTTTAATTTGTCATTATGCCTATATTAATAATTACTCTTAGAAGTAAACAAACAGCCTTTCACAAAAATTAGATATTAATTCCAATTTGTATTTTAACTACAAGTGCATAGTTTATATTGTATTTGTGTGCAAGTACAGGTCGATCCATAGAGATTGAGTAAGAATTGTGTATTGTTTCGATTTTTATATTGGAGTATATGTGTTTAGTAAGCACTTCGTTGAGTTACAGTTAATATAACGGACTTAGTTCATGGAGTTATGGCTAACTCAACGGACTAACCTCATGGACTTAAGTTAACTCCACGAGCTTATCTTTCTAGTTAAATGCTGCTATTTACAAAGGAATTTGGTCAACCATTGAGTGGTTCCACAAATTGTAAATAATATCAATTAAGCTCTTTAATGTTAGTTAATATGAGATTTATCATTAAGCACTACTAACATTCAAATATTTCAAACAGTAACTGTTAAAATCTTTAAGTATCTGGAACGATTCAATTTCAGTAAACTATAAAACTATTTTCTATTTTCTAAATCAAACAAACATAACACATTCACAATACTGACAATGATAACATTAATCATAATACAAAACAAACAATGCAACCCTTTAATACTAAATGTAAGCACAAATAAGATGTTGTTTTTGGTATTTTTGTTTTGATATGTTCCTGAAGATGAGCAAAAGGTGAAATGTAAAAATCTCTATTGACAGTAAAAACTTCTGTCACTACATGCGACGTGATTATACCACTGAAAACTTAATCACTTACAATCCTGCCTCCACTCCCTATAGAATCACGAGTCTAGAGTTGCAAGATGATCTCCTCTTCAGCATACTGGCATCAACCCGAAACCAAGACTAGAAGCTTTATGATCTCCTAAGATATGAGTCGGTGCTTGGTGAAAATGGCTTTCCTTCCAACGACACGATCACTCCTCACAATGGTTGTCAAGCACCATGTTTGGCTCAAAATATACCTGACATCAGAAAAGTATCCTCACAGACCTCCGATTGTTGGTGATTATGGTGATTTTGGTGATGGTGTGGAGTTTTAGTGAACTTCCGATGCTGTCTGCAGTTAGTGCGGTCCTCCACCTCTACACTTACTACCCACCACCCTTTCTTTGCTTTTCTCCTCTTCTTTTATATTTCTTTCAGTAGTAACTACTTTTCCTTAGATGATCGGTTGTATTTCCTTCATTCATATCAATGATGGTGATTTCTTCTTCCTTCCACGAGTGAATTCCTACGTGATACATGCAATCGTGGTTTTCCTTCGAATGTCCTGTTTTTGTAACTGCTAAAGTGGCATATTAGAAAATAAATGGTCCGTGGAGTTACAAATAACTCAACGGACTTACTTCGTTGATTTAAGTATAAAACACGTGCAATAAAGAAATAAGCTACTAACATAATGTGTTACCTTAGAGTGTATTCATGTAACTCAATGCGTACAGTTATGTGTTGTGCGGAAAGATCAAACAAACGTGGAGCATCTAGGGGTGGCGTGGAGAAGAGATCTGCGTGGAAGAGAGGATTGTGAGTGGAGAATTCGAAGAACAACAAATTTACGTGGTTCCACAACATAGGTACGTCCACGGGTGATCAATCCATCGTGATTCATTGCTGTATGGTTGCTGGTACAAAGAAGGGGGAGAACAAAATCAAGGGATGGTTTGGCATGGCATCCCTTGGACGTGGATGACCCCTTACATATATAGGGGCAACAGTTGGTGATACCCAAAAGACAAGTTTGCCCTTATACAAATTATCAAAGAAATACAACCATATTCAATGACACATACATATACTTGATGGAAGACACACGCATCACAAATCTCCACCTTGTCTTTCATCAATCTTCACCACGAACAGGTGATGGATCACCAAGACCCAACTTGGGTCAGCAACAGCAATAGACATTGAGTAAGTCCAAGCAATGCTTGTACTTGCTTTTAACAACGCCCTTTGTAAACATATCAATTGGATTGTCCTTTGTGTTGACCTTCATAATCTTTATCCTGTCTTCATTCCTAAGGAAGTGATACTTAACATCAATATGTTTAGTTTTATCATGAAAGACATTATCTTTGGAGAGACAAATAGCGCTAAGACTATCACAGAAGATATCAGCTTTATCAATGTACCACCCAAAGTCTCCAAGTAAGCCTTTCAACCAAATCCCTTCCTTTGCAGCTTCTGTCATAGCCACATATTCAGCCTCAGTTGTGGATAGAGATACCGTAGGCTGAAGAGTTGATTTCCAACTCACAATAGAACCTGCAAATGTAAAGACAACCAAATAATGATCTCCTTTCATCAACATCACCTGCATAGTCTGAGTCTGTATAACCAGCCATAGTACAACCCTAATTTGCTGCATACATCAAGCCAACACCTAGAGTTCCTTTCAAATATCTAAATATTCTTTTAACTATTTTCCAATGTTCCCTGCCTAGATTGGACATGAACCTACTAACAACACTCAAAGGATATGCTAGATCAGGCCTAGTGCATACCATATCATACATAAGACTTCCAACTGCCTGTGCATAAGGAACTCGCTGCATATCAAGCTTTTCAGAATCAGTTTGTTGACACATCGCAGATGATAATTTGACATTTTTGTCATAAGGCATGCTAATGGCTTTGCATGAAGCCATACCAAATCTGCTAAGGATCTTCTCAATATACTTTTGTTGATTCAAAAACAACTTACCAGAATTTCTTTCACGCCTAATCTCCATTCCAAGAATTCTGCCAGTTGGACCAAGATCCTTCATATCAAATTCTGATTTTAATGTGTCCTTCAGCTCCTGTATCACTTCGACATTCTTCGCAGCTATAAGAATATCATCAACATACAATAACAAATAAACATGTGTACTCTTATCAAGAGTTTTAACATATACACATGAATCATAGTTGCTACGTTTAAAACCAACTTTAAATATAAAGGCATCAAACCTTTTGTACCATTGTCGTGGTGACTGTTTAAGTCCATATAAGGACTTATTTAATTTTCACACCTAATCAGATTTACCTTTCACCACAAACCCTGTTGGTTGTTCCATCCAAATATTTTCTTCCAACTCACCATGCAAGAAGGCCGTCTTTACATCTAGTTGGTCCAATTCTAAATTCTGTGCTACAGCAATGGATAACAAAATTCTAATAGATGTATGAGGTACAACAAGAGAAAATACCTCATTGAAGTCAACTCCTTCTCGTTGTGAATAACCTTTGGTGACTAATCTTGCCTTGTGCTGCACACCTACGTTGCCTTGAGTCCCAATCTTCTTCTTATAGACCCATTTGCAACCAACAATATTTTTGTTTTTTGGATGTTTCACCAGTTACCAAGTCTTGTTCTTATGGAGAGATTGGAGTTCCTCCTCCATAGCAGACATCCAAAGACCAACTTCTGAATCTTTCATTGCAGCTTCATATGTAGGTGGATCAATAGAATCCTCCACCTCAACTACTACTTGTAAGGTAAAAGCAACCAAACTATCGTAGCCATATCTAATCGGAGGTCTAACGTCTCTTCTAGGACGATCTTTGCCAATGGTTCTACGTGGTGGTTGCTCCACCTCTTCCTCCTCAACTTCATTTTCCTGAGTTTCAGATGAGATTTCTCTAATTTTAACTTGATCAGTGATAGGCGGCTACTGTGCGTCATCTATCTCCATCTGTTCAGGAAGGGTGTGCTCAATTTCTGGTGTTTCACTTGCTAGTTTATCTATTGCCTGTAAAAGAGAATTCTCATCAAAAGTAACATCACGACTATATATTACTTTGTGAGATTCAATATCATATATCTTGTATCTCTTTACACCAACACCATAGCCCACAAATAAGCCTTTCTTGGCACGTGGTTCCAGCTTGCCATCGTTCACATGATAGTAAGCTGGACACCCAAAAATTTTGAGCTTTGAATAACTAGTTGTAGGATCGTATGGCTACACAAGAGAGGGGTGAATTGTGTATTTTTAATATTTTCTGAAATATAATTGAAACTTTAAAACTCAAAATAAGTCGAGACATTATTTTCATAAAATCATTTTTATTCAAGGTTTCAATTACAATATACAATTCAATTCTACTCAGAAATTGTAAATGCAATTATATTTCGATACCATGTATCATCTAAACAATTTCATAACTACAAACAGAGAAAACTAATTTGCAGAATTTAAAACTTTTCTCTCTGTTTGAGATCTTTCTTCTTCTTCTTTTTCTTCTTCAGCAATTCTTCAGTGACGAATATCTTGCCTTTTCATACTTCACCGAATTTGCTTTCTTCTGATACTTCAAATCTTCAGTGATGAAAATCTTACCTTTTTATGCTTCACTAAACTTTCTTCCACTTAAGAGATTTTTCCCGAAGAGGTGTTTTTGATCCCTGAAAAAGATTTTTCTTTTGGTGTGTAGGGATGGTTTGATCCTTGAAAAGATTTTTCGTTTTAATCTGAAATAACTTTTTTTCATACTACTATTTCGATACATAATCTTGTGTTGGCTTCAGTACCACTAGGATTATTGACAGTACCCTTTTTAGAGAATGTCTGGACTAATATGTGACATGAATTGGGTAGTAGTGGTATTCGTGCCACTGGTAATCCCCTAAACCATTGGGACCAAACAAAACCAGGTGCTCATCTCTGCTTAGTTCAGCTGTACAAGGATAAATTGATCAACGAGAATTCTATGCCTTTTATACTGTATCTTCATTTCATGCATATCCTTCACGTTTAACCACTACCAGTTTTCCACTTCTCCACGTCTTTTCTTTTTCCTTCATCGAAACACACACGTTCTAACCCATGCTTATATTTCGAATTTTCTTTAATCATCAGTCTTGGATCTCTGAAAAATTTCCTGCAAAATAAACTTTCTCGTCCAAAAGTTTTTCATCAGTGTAATAAGAAGTCATTACTTTAATGTTAACTAAACAAGTAACACAAGTATATATATAACTTAACGTTTCTAACTTAACGAGTTCCTCATGTGCCATTTCACGTGATAAGTATTGTATCTAACTCAACGAACTAAGTTCGTGGTGTTATGCTATCTCAACGAACTATCTCTGTTGTGTTATGATAACTCAACGAACCATTTACGTTGTGTTATGATAACTCAACGAACCAGTAATAAACAAATGCTTTTATAATAAGAATTTTACCACGTGCAAAAATAACAACTTAAGTTTATAACGCTAACCTAACGCGTTGCCTTAGTGTTCAATATAGCAACTCAATGCGTTTAGTAATGTTAACTTAACGAGTTAAACATGTGCACCTCACGTGATACAATACACCATTCGTAACTTATAATTTCACCACGTGTATAACACTAACTTAACGAGTTCGTCTCTTCTTTTACTCACTAACTTAACGAGTTATCACGTAACCTATTTTAACCTTTAAGCCTCTAACTTAACGAGTTCTCACGTGACCTCTATACAAACAAAACTATAACTTAACGAGTTGTCTAAACGTGCATTGTTCATGATACAAAAGATATAACATTAAAACATATCATGCTTTTCAATAAAAACACACGTTAACTTAACGTTTAGCTAAATGAGAAATTAATGCAATGAAACGACTAGATATTAACTTCAGATCCAATACAGACAAGTATTTATATCAGTAAGCTTTTTCTGTATTAATTGATGATTTTAATTTCTTTTCACAAGCAATAGTAATTGAGCAAATATGATTATTTTCATTCAGCACACATCATCAAAACAAAAATACTCAACAATCTCCCCCTTTTTGATGATGACAAAACCATATTAAATCAATTATGGAATATGTTTAACTCAACAAAGCACCTTCGTTGGGTTAACTTTCGTTGGGTTAACTTTTAATTGAACAAACTTGTTTGTTGACTTAAGTTCACTTAAGCTTATTTCTATTGTTTGTGTAAATTTTACCTCTCAGAACTAAAACTCTCAGATGTCAATAATTATATAAGTATCAGCTTTCTAATTATCATCTGTCAGATTACAATAACCATTTAAATAGCATCTCCTTTTATAATATATATATGTAATTAAGATCATAATCATCTTTTTATAATATTTCTCCCCCTTTTTGTCATTAATCAAAAAGATAATTACAGAGAATATATATATGTATATAAGAGAATTACAACAACGATTTCTGTAAACAAGAATAATAATTGAACACACTTACAGAAAAATGTATTGTTCAATGAATCAAACAAGTAATACAAACATTACATTTTGTATTCAGAAACAAACAAAAACAGTTATTGACCCCTCCTAAGTATATCACTTATAGCATTACATATTTTATCTCCTAGATGCCTAATATCATTTCTAATGTCGTTAAGCACTGCATCTAAGTCAGTAGGTAGCTGGGTTTGCTGCTCTGCTTGAACTGAATAACTTTGTTGTTGTTGTTGTATATGGTCTATATCAGGTTGTTGTTGTTGTTGTCGTTAAGGTTTATGCATAGCCTAGAATTTTTGCAAATCTTTGACACTAAATGCTCTCATGCCTTTAATTTCAGAGTGCTAGTTGGATAAATTCAATTGGCTTGCAATGAGTCTACATACAGCATCACCATAAAATAACTTTGAACTCATATGCTATAGTTGAGAAGTGAAAACATCAAACCAGTTGATTTGAATTCTATTCAGCAAGTTATAAGTTGCATATAAACAACTTTTGCTGACTTCCATATTGTGTCCAACTCTGAAATAAATTTGCATGCAATATATTTGCAATAAACCTTGCCTCTGCATTCAGATTTTCCATTAATCTCATTTCAGAATATACATCTGGAATTTTTGATAAAGACTGAATGTTCCATTCCAGTTGTCTTATTATGTCAAATTTGTTGGTAACAACAACACCTACATTCTTTAATCCTAAAACTTCAAAAATTAACTCAGGAGACAATATAAACTCCTGTTCATTTATTTGAGTTTTCAGAAAATTTCCATTCTTGACCAGATTACTATAAAAAGCTGCAATAAGCTCTGTGTATTGCTTCCATTTCGTTCCTACTGGCGAGAATTTAATGAGGCCTTGAAACTCAAACAGATCTCTTATTTCCATCAAATTTCTGAATTTTATTGGACGAGCATGCAGAATCGGACATGTAATCAGATTATTGTATTTCTGCAATGCTTCTTCAGATCTAAAATGAATTGCATTACCTTGAATTTTTAATATTGTACACAAAGAAGGTGATACCTGAAGCCATGATTCAGAGTTTAATTCATCTTGAGGAACCTCTTCTTCAAAATGAATGTCATGTTGTTCCTCTTCCAAAATATTATCTTGAAGCTACTCAGGTAAGCTTGATTCTTCAGCTTCAACAGTGTTAGGAACATTGTCAATATGCTCAACATTCATCTGTTCAATCTCTATAGAATGTTTAGAGTACAATTTTTCCACAAATTCTACAGCTGGTGTATCTATCTGTAATTGTTCATTTTGTTCAACAGATATTTCCATTGATTCATGCTGTGAATTCTCAAACTCTGCTTCTATAGATTCTGTAGAAGGCTAGTTAACTTTTAGCTCTTCTGGAGTTTTAACATTTTCAATATCTGCTACTCCAGACAATTCAGCCTTTGAACTATTTACTGCCTCAACATTGTCAATTATATCTGCAATAACATGTTCAATGTCAGGTGCTTGATGCTCTGATTTGTCAATTTCTGCATCATCAGGACTTGTACTAATAGAAAAACTTGAGCTCATATTTGACTTTGATTTCTTCTCAAGTTTTCTAGCAAGGGAAAATAAAGTCTCATTATCTTCATCAGTTTCAGTGTGTTCGGAACTGATGAGTTTATCAGATGCACAATAAGGTACAATGTCTAGACATACATTGTCCTTTGGAAATAAATTTTCATCTGATTTTCCTTTTTCAATAGACTTTGTTTCCTTAGACATAATTTTTCTGACTTTCCTTCTTCTATAACATTTTTGTTTCTCCTTTTCAAGTATTGCTGTTTTCTTTTCAAATTGCTCCATAAAAGTTTTCTGCTTTAATTCTTCTAAAGCACTTTCTATTGCAACAGCCTTTCGAAGACTGTCAACTTTTGTTTTGTCTACAGCAATATCTGATTCTACTTGTTTTGAATATAAAGGAGTAGGGATAGCTGATTCATGCTCTTCCTCAAATGCATGTAGTCTTGTACCGTTTATAGGAGTTTAAGGAGTTCTATTTGATGAACCTACACCTTTTTCCAAATATTTTGCATACTGTTCCAAAAATGCAATCTCAGCACATTTCATTCTGTATTCTCTATCATATTTACTTTGAATACCCATGTATGTAATACTTGCATCAGTATGTTGAAGTTCTTGTCTAACTTCATTTAATATATCCTAAGAAAAGAAGTAATCTTTATAAAGTTCTTCTAACCTTTTGTCCACTCGAAATATTTTCTTGAACCAAGTACGTGGAACTTCATCATTCTCTATTTTTTTTCCTTTTGCATCTCTTCTGCTTTTGCCTTTTCCTCTGCCATGACCTTTGTAGAAGTTGGAGACCATCGTCGCAGGTTATAACAGCAACAAGCAGGAAAGATTTTCTTGACAAAGTTTACAAATAACCTAAGTCCCCATGTAATAAGTGTTTAAATAGGGTTTTTAGGCCTATAACTCAACGTAAAGAGAAGTTGGGTTTAGAAATTAAATAAATATTGAATAAAGTTTATTCAATCAAGGTACTCGAAATATTCAAGTATAACTTGTTGAGTTAACTAACCTAACGAGTAAAACGCTGTCTAGAGACAGTTTTACACGTTACCTTATCTAACATAACGTCTAGTTAGTACAATTAAAACAATTTTCAGATGCTTCCAATTGAAACGTTCCGAAAACAACACAAATGCTAAACTTAACATTATCTTGAGAACATTGTAAACTATTTGAACATTTTTTCCTTTGATTCTAAAATAGTTTATTTGTCTTTTTAAATTATTTCATTAAGATTCCAAGAGGACATTAATTCAGATTAACTAAGATTTGTATTTTAAATTATATTAATCTATTTTTGACATTTTTAATGCTCCCCCTACAAATATACTTCAAATATATTCAATCAAAATACAAAATATACTTGTAGTGACAATAGATGTTAAGTATAACTATACTTTTACATTTTCTTTTCAGTGACTTCCGTTATCCTGACATGTTGAGTATTTTTGTTTTGATGATGTGTGTTGAATGAAAATAATCATATTTGCTCAATTACTATTGCTAGTGAAAAGAAATTAAAATCATCAATTAATACAGAAAAAGCTTACTGATATAAATACTTGTCTGTATTAGATTTGAAGTTAATAACTAGTCGTTTCGTTGCATTAATTTCTCATTTAACTAAACGTTAAGTTAACGTGTGTTTTTATTGAAAAGCATGATATGTTTTAATGTTATATCTTCTGTATCATGAACAGTGCACGTTTAGACAACTCGTTAAGTTAGAGTTTTGTTTGTATAGAGGTCACGTGAGAACTCGTTAAGTTAGAGGCTTAAAGGTTAAAATAGGTCACGTGATAACTCGTTAAGTTAGTGAGTAAAAGAAGAGACGAACTCGTTAAGTTAGTGTTATACACGTGGTGAAATTATAAGTTACGAATGTTGTATTGTACCACGTGAGGTGCCCATGTTTAACTCGTTAAGTTAATATAACTAAACGCGTTGAGTTGCTATATTGAACACTAAGGCAACACGTTAAGTTAGTGTTATAAACTTAAGTTGTTATTTTTTGCAAGTGGTAAAATTCTTATTATAAAATTATTTGTTTATTACTGGTTCGTTAAATTATTATAACACAACGGAAATGGTTCGTTGAGTTATCATAACACAACGGAAATGGTTCGTTGAGTTATCATAACATAACAGAGATGGTTTGTTGAGATAGCATAACACCACAGACTTAGTTCGTTGAGTTAGCTACAGTACTTGTCACGTGAAATGGCACATGAGGAACTCGTTAAGTTAGAAATGTTAAGTTATATATATACTTGTGTTACTCGTTTAGTTAACATTAAAGTAACGACTTCTTATTACACTAATGAAAAACTTTTGGACGAGAAAGTTTATTTTGCAGGAAATTTTTTAGAGATCCAAGACTGATGATTAAAGAAAATTCGAAATATAAGCATTGGTTCGAACGTGTGTGTTTCGATGAAGGAAAAAGAAAAGACATGGAGAAGTGGAAAACTGGTAGTGGTTAAATGTGAAGGATATGCATGAAATGAAGATACAGTATAAAAGGCATAGAATTCTCATTGATCAATTTATCCTTGCACACAAAATGAAAAATCTTTTCAAGGATCAAACCATCCTTGCACACCAAAATAAAAATCTTTTTCAGGGATCAAAAACACCTCTTTGGGAAAAATCTCTCAAGTGGAAGAAAGTTCAATGAAGCTTAAAAAGGTAAGATTTTTGTCACTGAAGATTTGAAGTATCAGAAGAAAGCAAATTCGGTGAAGCATGAAAAGACAAGATATTCGTCACTGAAGAATTGCTGCTGAAGAAAAAGAAGAACAAGAAAGATCTCAAACAAGGGGAAAAGTTTTAAATTCTACAAATTAGTTTTGTCTATTTGTAGTTATGAAATTGTTTAGATGATACATGGTATCGAAATATAATTGCATCTACAATTTCTGAGGAGAATTGAATTGTATATTGTAATTGAAACCTTGAATAAAAATGATTTTATGAAAACAATGTCTCGACTTGTTTTTGAGTTTTAAAGTTTCAATTATATTTCAGAAAATATTAAAAATACACAATTCACCCCCCTCTTGTGTAGCCATACGATCCTACATGACATCATCAAAAATGATTTCCAGAATCAATTCCTACTGCATATGAATCAAAACACAACTTTGAACTCAATTCGATTAATTCAAGGAGAATAAAAGAATGTATCTCAAATAAACGTTTTCAAAAGTACTAATGTTGATTCAATAAATCAGTAGTCATATTGGTATAAACTATATGCGATTCAAAGATATCTGTAATTAATGAAACAACTTTTTCTTTTCAAAACAGTAAATATTGATAATTTTCTTTAAAAGTTAGTTTGAAAAGCTTGAATCATACAAGAGCTTTCTAATGTACCCGTGTAATGAGCTTTCAATCAACAATCCCAGATCTGATCAGGACCTTAGGTTGCCAGATTTAAAGAATCCTTTTTCAAGACAACAATCCTTACATACCTATCTGCTCAAGTACAAAAGGCTCGTAATCAAACTGATTAATAAACTCTCAAAGATTTTTACTTTGTAAGCACTTTTCATTTTAAGCACAGTATATATATATTCCATTAATACAGATGCAATAAAACACAAATCTCATACAATTTTTACTTCTATGATTGTACTGAGAATATGAATAAGTTTCAATAAGCTTATACTTTTGATTAACAGTTTAAGATGAGTTACATATAACTTATTCTACAAGTTTAATCAATTAAGTCAAATTTATGCATGATCATATGTATTTTCCTTGATTCAAAGAAAGCATTTAATCAAAATTTCAGAATGTCAGAAGTATTTAATATTTTTCATTTACACTTCCACTTGAAATTGTAAAAACTATTAAAATTGATAAACTACTTAAAATCAATAAGATACTACTATGATTTTACAATAAATACATAGTATCTTAAGCAGCAGTTTAGATATTACTTTAGATATTTATAATAAGTATATAATATCTATGAGGTGAACAACATCATCAATAATATTTATCTTTTTTATGTGGAGTTTAAGCATTTTACACATCACATAGCCTACAAATACCTAAATTTAATCTAATGTTGCATAATGTATTTTCGTCTAGAGGCCTTGTAAATATATCAGCTAATTGATTTTTACTAAACACAAATTCTAATTTAATTTTTCCTTTAATTACGTTATCTCTTAGAAAATGATGTCTAACCTCTATATGCTTTGCTCTTGAATGTAATACAGGATTTTTGGAAAGATTTATTGCAGAACTACTATCACAATAAATCTCAGTTGTATCATAAGATAATCCAAAATCTTCTAAAGTTTGCCTTATCCACAGAATCTGAGTGCAACATAGTGCAGCAGCAACATATTCAGCTTCTGTAGTAGAAAGTGCTACACAGTTTTGCTTTTTACTAAACCATGACACCAAATTATTTCCCAATAATTGACATGTGCCACTGGTACTCTTTCTATCAGATTTAGATATTACATAATCAGCATCAGTATATCGTATAAGATTTATTGAACTATCCTTAGAATAATACAGTCTGAAATTTTTAGTTCCTTGTATATATCTAAATATTCTTTTAACTGCAATTAAGTGTGATTCCTTAGGATTAGATTGAAATCTAGTACAAACACACACAGCAAACATAATATCAAGTCTACTAGCAGTCAAATAAAGTAAAGAACCAATCATACTTCTGTATTTTCTTTGATCTATAGATTTTCCTATGTCATCAATATTTAACTTTAAAGTAGTACTCATAGGAGTTCCTCGAATCCTTGTATCATTAAAATTAAATTTCTTAAGCATTTCATCTGCATATTTTTCCTGATTTAAAAATATACCTTTATCCATTTGCTTAATTTGAAGTCCTAGAAAATATGAAAGTTCTCCTATCATACTCATTTCAAACTAATTAGTCATCTCTTCAGAGAATATTTCTATCAACTTATCAAAGGTTGCTCCAAAGATTATATCATCCACGTATATTTGAACAACAATCTAATCTTTACCATCTCTCTTAATAAATAGAGTATGATCCACTTTTCCCATGATATAGCCTTTTTCTATTAAAAAAGTAGACAATCTTTCATACCATGATCTAGGTGCTTGCTTCAAACCATATAAGGCTTTCTTCAATTTATACACAAAGTCAGGATTTTTAATATCTTCAAATCCAGGTGGTTGTTTTACATAGACTTCTTCATTAATTAAACCATTTAGAAATGCACTCTTTACATCCATTTGATATAATTTAAAATCCATATAACAAGCATAGGCCAATAATATTCTAATACTTTCTAACCTAGCCACAGGAGCAAATGTTTCATCATAATCTAATCCTTCTTCCTGTGTATACCCTTGTGCAACTAATCTAGCTTTATTCCTTATAATTTAACCAGTTTCGTTAGGTACTCATTTCCAAGAGCTCCTTTACAAAATGGGATAGTAGAACGTAAAAACAGATCACTACAGGAAATGTCCAGAACCATGTTAAATGAAAATAAGTTACCCCTATCTCTCTAGGTAGAAGCAGTTCATACAGCATGTTATGTTATAAATAGAGTACATCTAAGACCAATTTTGGATAAAACTCCTTATAATATATGGTATAATAGGGTTCCCAAAATAAGTTATTTAAAACCCTTTGGTTGCAAGTGTTTTATTCTAAACACTAAGGAACGTAGAGACAAATTTAGAACCAAATCAGATGAGGGTATTTTTGTTGGTTATTCCATTAGAAGTAAGGCATATAGAGTATATAACAAATCAACAAAAACCATTGAGGAAACCCTACATGTGAAATTTCATGAAAATTCTCATTTGGATGTTAGACATGCTGAAAACTTTGGTTTAGAAATTCTCCCAGAAATGGTACCAAATGATGTTGACAAAGAAATTGAGAGATTATCTGACGGAATAAGAAATATAAACTTAAATGATGAAGATTTAGAATAAAATAATGTCATACCTATGGACAATGTGGAACAACATAGAAATTGGCATTATGCTTCATCTCATCCTATTAATCAGATAATAGGCGATCCTAATCAAGGAGTTAGGACTAGGTCATCAGTAGTCAACATTTGTGGTACTTATTCATTTGTTTCCTTACTAGAACCTAAGAAAATTGAAGATGCCTTAGAAGTTGAATTTTGGTATTTAGTTATGCAAGATAAGCTAAATCAATTTATAAGAAATGAGGTATGAGATCTAGTTCCACCACTTGAAAATTAGTCTATAATAGGAACAAGGTGGGTATTTAGAAACAAAGTAGATCAAGATAGACATATAGTTAAAAATTAAGCTAGGTTAGTTGCTCAAGGTTACAAGCAAGAGGAAGGAATTGACTATGATGAAACATTTACTCCTGTTGCTAGACTAGAATCAATACGAATTTTGTTAGCATATGCTTGTTATATGGATTTCAAATTATATCAAATGGATGTTAAGACTACTTTTCTAAATGGATATATAAAAGAAGAAGTTTATGTAAAACAACCTCCAGGTTTTGAAGATTCAAAACATCTTGAGTATGTTTACAAGCTTAAAAAGGCACTATATGCCCTTAAACAAGTCCCTAGGTCTTGGTATGAGAGATTATCTAAATTTCTTATGGAAAAAGTGTACTCTATGGGAAAGGCAGATCACACTCCTTTTATCAAGAAGGTTGAAAAGGATATATTGGTAGTTTAAATCTAAGTAGATGACATCATATTTGGAGCAACAAATGATAAATTTGTTGAGTCTTTTTTGAAAGACATGACTAATCAATTTGAAATGAGTATGATGGGTGAACTATCATTTTTTCTAGGCTTACAAATTAAGTAGTTAAATCAGGGTACTTTTATTTTACAAAAAAAATATACTCAAAATTTATTAAAGAGGTTTGAGTTAGACAACACTAAAACAAAGAATACACCAATGAGTACTATCACTAAGTTGGATAAAGATGACTCTAGAAAAACTGTAGATATAAAACAATATAGAAGTATGATTGGTTCATTACTTTATTTAACAGCTAGCCGACTAGATATTATGTTTAGTGTGTGTACTTGTGCTAGATATCAATCTAATCCTAAAGAATCACACCTACTTGCTGTTAAAAATTTTTTTAAATATCTATTAGGAACCATCAATTTCAGATTGTTTTACTTTAAACACAATTCTTTAAATTTAATAGGTTATAGTGATGCTGATTTTGCAAGATGTAAGTCTAAAAGAAAAAGCACTAGTGACACATGTCAATTATTAGGAAATTCTTTAGTATCATGGTTTAGCAAAAAGCGCAAAATTGTGTAGCATTATCTACAACTAAAGTTGAATATATAGCTATTGCACTTTGTTATGCTCAAATCCTATGGATTAGACAAACTTTAAAAGATTTTAATTTAGCCTATGAACCAACTAAAATTTTCTGTGATAGTAGTTCTACAATAAGTTTGTCTAAAAATCCTGTCTTACATTCACAAGCTAAACATATAGAAGTTTGACATCATTTTCTAAGGGATAATGTTATAAAAGGAAAATTAGTATTAAATTTTGTTCCTACCATAGAACAATTAGCAAATCTATTTACAAAACCCTTAGATGAGAATATCTTTCAAAATTACAATTAGAACTTGGTATCTATAGGTTATCTGATGTTTAAATTTGTCCTATTCATTACATAATATTTTGGTTTGTTATAAAGTAGCTTTAGAATTTAATTTCTTTATTAAAAAAAAACAAAATATCTATTTTAGAATTACTATTTACTAGTAGTTAAGAATTTATGAAATTTTGATTTTTATTGAAATCAATTTATTGAAGAAAAATTCAGAAAAGGTTACTTAAGGAAAGTTAATTTGATTTAATATGAGTGCCAACTGTATTTTTGTTACTTATGTATACGCCATTATAGAGATTTTAATTGGAAAATACATAGAAAATATGTATCATTTATTAAAGGAAAGTTATTAACATATTGTTAGAAAAATTAAGTCTTGCAGTTGCCTCTTATTTAATTTATGTTATGCCGTGAGGTCACACAAAACTGAACATCCAAGGGTGCATGGAGAAGAGATTAACGAGGAAGGGAGATGAACGAGTGGAGAATCAGAAGAATAACAACAAATATACGTGGTTCCCCAACATGGGTACGTCCATAGGTGATCAATCTATCGTTCTTTGCTTGCTATATGGTTGCTGGTACAAATGAGGAAGAAGACGAGAGAGCTAGGGATTTGGCATCACCTTCTTGGTCGGCCATCATTCCTCTTTATACAAGTTAGGGGCAATGATGGGTAATACCCAAAAAGGACAAGTTTGCCCCTTTACAAATTATCAAAGAAATACAACCATATACAATGACAAATACATATACATGATGGAAGACACAAGCATCACAAATCTCCACCTTGTCTTTCATCAATCTTCACCACGATCAAGTGATAGATCACTAAGACCTAGCATGGGTCAGCAGCAGCAATAGACGTTCAGTAAGTCCAAGCAATGCTTGAACTTGCTCTTAACAACGCCCTTTGTAAACATATCAGCCGAGTTGTCCTTTGTGTTGACTTTCATAATCTTTATCATGTCTTCATTCCTAAGGAAGTGATATTTAACATCAATATGTTTAGTTCTATCATGAAAGACATTATCTTTGGAGAGACAAATAGCGCTAAGAATATCACAAAAGATATCAACTTTATCAATGTGCCAACCAAAATCTCCAAGTAAGCCTTTCAACTAGATCCCTTCCTTTGCAGCTTCTATCATAGCCACATATTCAGCCTCAATTGTGGACAGAGATACTGTAGGCTGAAGAGTTGATTTCCAACTCACAATAGAACCTTCAAATGTAAAGACAACCGGATAATGATCTCCTTCTGTCAACATCTCCTGCATAGTCTAAATCTATATAACCAGCCATAATACAACCCTGATCTGCTGCATACATCAAGCCAATGCCTAGAGTTCCTTTCAAATATCTGAATATCCTTTTAACTACTCTCCAATGTTCTCTGCCCAGATTGGACATGAACCTGCTAATAACACTCAAAGGATATGCCAAATTAGGCCTAGTGCATACCATAGCATACATAAGGCTTCCAACTACTTGTGCATAAGGAACTCGTTGCATATCAAGCTTTTCAGATTCAATTTTAGGACACATAGCAGATGACAATTTAACATTTCTATCATAAGGCATGCTAATGGCTTTACATGAAGCCATACCAAATTTGCTAAGGATCTTTTCAATATACTTCTGTTGATTTAAAAACAGCTTACCAGAATTTCTTTCACGCCTAATCTCCATTCCAAGAATTCTACCAACTGGACCAAGATCCTTCATATCAAATTTTGATTTCAAAGTGTCCTTCAACTCCTATATCACTTCAATATTCTTTGCAGCTATAAGAATATCATCAACATACAATAACAAATAAACATGTGTACTCTTATCAAGAGTTTTAACATATACACATGAATCATAGTTGCTGCGTCTAAAACCAACTTTAAATTTAAAGGCATCAAACCTTTTGTACCATTGTCGTGGTAACTGTTTAAGTCCATACAAGGACTTATTTAATTTTCACACCTAATCAGATTTACCTTTCACCACAAACCTTGTTGGTTGTTCCATCCAAATATTTTCTTCCAACTCACCATGCAAGAAGGCCGTCTTTACATCTAGTTGTTCCAATTCTAAATTCTGTGCTGCAGCAATGGATAACAAAATTCTAATAGATGTATGAGGTACAACAGGAGAAAATACCTCATTGAAGTCAACTCCTTCTCGCTGTGAATAACCTTTGGTGACTAATCTTGCCTTGTGCTGCACACCTGCGTTGCCTTGAGTCCCAATCTTCTTCTTATAGACCCATTTGCAACCAACAATAGTTGTGTTTTTTGGATGTTTCATCAGTTCCCAAGTCTTGTTCTTATGGAGAGATTGGAGTTCCTCCTCCATAGCAGACATCCAAAGACCAACTTCTGAATCTTTCATTGCAGCTTCATATGTAGGTGGATCAATAGAATCCTCCACCTCAACTACTACTTGTAAGGCAAAAGCAACCAAACTGTCGTAGCCATATCTAATCGAAGGTCTAACGTCTCTTCTAGGATGATCTTTGCCAATGGTTCTAGGTGGTGGTTGCTCCACCTCTTCCTCCTCAACTTCATTTTCCTGAGTTTCAAATGAGATTTCTCTAATTTTAACTTGATCAGTGATAGGCGGCTGCTGTGCGTCATCTATCTCCATCTGTTCAGGAATGGTGTGCTCAGTTTCTAGTGATGTACCTACCAGTCTATCAGTTTCCTCCAAAAGGGAATTCTCATCAAAAGTAACATCACGGCTATATATTACTTTGTGAGAATCAATATCATATATCCTGTATCCTTTTACACCAACACCATAGCCCACAAATATGCCTTTCTTTGCTCGTGGTTCCAGCTTGCCATTATTCACATGATAGTAAGCTGGACACCCAAAAATTCTAAGCTTTGAATAACTAGCAGATCTTTTCAGCCATACCTCAAGAGGTATCTTCCCATCTAAGGCATTAGAAGGGGACCTGTTCACCAGATAGGAAGCTGTGTTAACAGCTTCTACCCAAAATTTCTTGCTCAAACCTGCATGAGACAACATATAACGTGCCTTTTCTAGGAGTGTTCTATTCAATCTTTCAGCCACTTCATTTTGTTGAGGGGTATACCTAACCGTGTTATGCCGTGTAATACCTTCATCTCTACAAAAATTATCAAATTCTTGAGAACAATACTCAAGACCATTATCAATTCTAAGATATTTTACCTTTTTGTCCGTTTGGTTTTCTACTTGCTTCTCTCAATTCTTGAAGCTAGAAAAGCTTCACTTTTGTGTGTCAAAAAGAAAACCCAGTTCATCCTTGAATGACAGTCAATGATAGAAAGAAAATATCTAGAACTTGCAATAGAAGGCTAACGTGAAGGCCCCCAACAATCAATATAAATATAATCAAGAACTCCCTTGGAGGTGTGCTGACTTCGTGCAAATGACACTCTTTTCTGTTTGCCAAAAACACAATGTTTGCACATGTCAATACAAGCAAACTTGTGTCCAGCAAACTTGCCCAGACTACTCAATTTTTGCATTCCTTTATACCCCAAATGACCCATCCTTGAGTGCCACATGATAGAAAAATCCTGCTAACTAGATATAGCTGATGTAGCTACACCAACAATTGGAGTGCCCTGCAGAATGTATAAGGGACCAGATTTGGTTCCTTTCATAACAACCAAAGAGCCTTTCAGTATACTGATTTTCCCCTCACCACCTGTATATCTATAACCCTTAGAATCAAGGGCCATCAACGAGATCAGACTTTTTCCAAGCTTTGGGGCATGCCAAATGTCCTCCAGAATTCTAACTGTGCCATCATGCAGTTTAAACTTTATAGTGCCCACACCAACTCTAGAACACACATCATCATTGGCCAAGGTCACTTGACCACCCTCCACCTGCTCGTAGGTGTCAAAATACTCCCTAGTAGGAGTCATATGATGTGAAGCTCCTGAGTCCATAATCCACTGATCATTAGAATAGGCAGTACAACAAACTATAAGAGAGAAGTCATCACCTGACGTAGAACTGGTTTCTGCCACTACAGCATTTCCTTTGTTCATCTACTTAGGACAATGTGATTTCCAATGTCCTTTCTCCTTACAGTAATTACAAGTATCCCTAGAGTACTTCCCCTTTGACTTGCTTCTACTTCTATTTTTCCCTCCACCTTGTCTTTGGCTTCTTCCTTTGTTCTCTTGTTGCTGAGCAGAGAGGCTAACACCACTTGCCTCGTTTCTACCTTGCACCATGTGCCTGAGCTCCCTAGAATGAATGCTGGACCTCACCACTTCCAATGTAATTGAATCTCTTCCAACTACACAAGACTGAACAAAATTTTCATAACTCAACAGAAGTGAGCAAAGCAAGATAAGAGCTGCATCTTCATCTTCTATGATCACTCCAATATTCTTGAGTTCCATCAGAATAGCATTTAGCTGATCTAAATGCTGCTTGAGAGGTACACCTTCGTTCATCTTTAAAGAGAACAATCTTTGCTTTAACAACAATTTATTTGTTAAAGACTTAGTCATATACAAAGACTCAAGTTTCTGCCAAAGACCTGAAGAGGTAGATTCATCTGCAACTTCTATTATAACTTCATCAGACAAACACAACAAGATGGTGGAGTGAGCTTTCTCCTCCTGCAATTCAAATTCTAGCGAATTTCTGTTCAGAGTGGTTTCCTTATTCAAAGGAGCCCAAATACCTTGTTGCTTTAGAAGTGCTTTCATCTTAATTTGCCATAAGCTGAAGCTATTCTTACCATCAAACTTTGCTATCTTCAACCCCGAAGTATTCATATTTTCAAATCAACAAACAACCAGCAATATACACAATAGTCTGATTTCAACAAACACAATTCTGCGACAAGGTACGCAATGGCAAGCAATATTTCGACAACAATATGCTACTGAAAACACCTGATTTCAATGAAATGCAATCAGTCAGAAGCCAAGCACAATACTTAGCACAAAATAGTAGCAAATACTCACACAAAACAAGCACAAACACCACAATCACAAAATGCCCAAAATCCGACAATCAAGAATCACACATCTAGAAAACTATTGTGCCCTAGCCTGACGCCTCTTGCTGCATCTCTCTGGATATGAAACTTCTAACCACAAAATTTTAAAGGTAGGAAGTTCAGGAGGCTTACAACATGTCCTCAAATTTTGGGACGGAACGGAGCATGGATGAGGAAGGCGCACGAGTTGGCGTCGGAACGTGTAGATTGGCATTGGCGATGACAGCAGGCGCGGCAACAGTGGCATCTCTTGCGGAAGTAGCTTGATCCTTGTTGAAACTCTTCAAAACTTCAAATGCAAGCCCGGAGATGTCCAACCAGCTTTGATACCAGTTGTTATGCCGTGAGGTCACACAAAACTAAACATCCAAGGGTGCGTGGAGAAGAGATTAATGAGGAAGGGAGATGAACGAGTGGAGAATCAAAAGAACAACAACAAATATATGTGGTTCCCCAACACGGGTACGTCCACGGGTGATCAATCTATCGTTCTTTGCTTGCTATATGGTTGCTGATACAAATGAGGAAGAAGATGAGAGAGCTAGGGATTTGGCATCACCTTCTTGGACGGCCATTATTCCTCTTTATACAAGTTAGGGGCAACGATGGGTAATACCCAAAAAGGACAAGTTTGCCCCTTTACAAATTATCAAAGAAATACAATCATATACAATGACAAATGCATCTACATGATGGAAGACACAAGCATCACAATTTGCTGTCTTGTTTTATTGTTTGTCTACAATTACTTGAGTAATTAAGTCCGCTGGGGGATCTTAAACCCTAGTCACTTGAACCAACTAGTTTGAGATGTGCTGACTGAAAACTCATTTTACAAGTAATTCAGATTCTATTTAATATAAAAAAAAAGATTACCTGTTCTCACTTATCATTAAGTAACTGGTTATCTTTCCCCTAAGCAAGGAATTGTGATCACGTAAAAAGATGATATTGTGAGAGGTAATACATAAAAAGAGAAAAGGGGCAATGTACTCAAGCTTAATTTATTTTACAGGTGTTATAACAATTCTGCCATAATTTGTGCATATAATCTTTGTTATTATCTATCCTTTACACATAATGTAATGCATTTATGTTCTTAAGTTCGTGTACTCATTATTGAATTCTTTTAAGTTACCTAAAGGTATATCTCTATGAATTTTCTTTTTGTAAACTAAATAAAATAAAAGCCAGAAAGTCTAAATTGTTAGATCTACTACTTATTTCTATATTTAAATTAATTTTTTTTTTTTTTAGAGAGACTCAAATCTATTTGGGGCTTAGCAACCCAGTTTAAGTATGCCAAATTTTGAACTTAAATGATAGATTTATTTAAGGCTTGGCAACCAACTTAAGTCAGCTATTTGGACTTTAATGACAAATCTATTAGGGCTTGGCAACCTAATATTAAGTACGCCATAGTTTCTCTTGACTAGATTTATGTAAGGGGAGCAATTTATCATATGAGAATTAAACCATTATGTTAAAATTACACTATTATATGCTTTAATGAAAGAATCTACATAACTTTAGGAAATTAACATTAATTAAGTACATTTCTGAACTGTCGATGAATTACAGGCTTTTTAATTCTTAAGTATCCAAATTTTCTATTATTTCGGAGAGTTATATTACATGTACTGGATAGTTATGTTTTAAATGACTAAAGAATATTTTATTATTTCCTAGAGTACACATGTTGAAACCTTAATGCATGACTTAAGTGAATGTTCGGTAAGTTATCTGGTAACTATCCAAAATACATTTGAGCATCGGATAGTTAGGTTTGTAAGTTTCTGAAAATATCTGAACTTGTTAAGTTAGAATTATGCACCTGTTGAATTTAAATGCTTTATTATGTCACATGTTGAAACTCGAACTGTTATGCTTAAGTCTTCAACTTTTTCATATATCCATTCGAGAAACTCGAACAATTAACTTAATATTATTATATTTTTATGAAAGACTTAAAATGACAATAACTATTCTAGTTTGTCGTATAGTTATGTATTTTACTGCTCATAAAACTCAAATAGTTATCATAAGTCTTTGAGTTTTCTCAATTTTTACTTAGCTAGTAGTTATTTTCTTTACACGAATAGTTACGCTAAGTCTTCTACTTTTGTCAGTTGTAAAACTCATACAATTATTGTAAGCATTCAAGTTATTTATCAGTAACAGATCTTATATTTATGATTTCAATGATTGAATCCATTTATCCATTTATAAACTTGAAGAGTTATAAATATTTTACTAACAATCTTTCGTGTTTCTACCTTGGTAAAACCCTAGTTTCACAATCTTTACTTCCACTAAGTTCTATAGTGAACAACAAAGATTAATCGACAATGTCAGGACGTGGACGAGGATGTGGTAGAATGACAAAAGTGTAGAAAAGAGAGATGAAACTTCAGAAGATAGAAAGTGAGATCAACGACATTTACTCAAGGTATACTTTTTCTAATGAAGTACTACATGAAATTCGAAAAGCTATTTAAGACAAGAAAAATTTCTATTGGAAATTTATTAGAAACTATGCTGAGACACAATTTAGACTAAAAAAGACTGAACTTTCTGCGTTACACATATGGAAAAGAACATTACAACCTAACCTTGAGGTTGTTACAAGTTTTGGACAAGTACTTGAAAAATCGGTACAGTCTATTACTTATTATGAAAAGAAATAGGGAGTAATGATAGAAAATGCCAACAAGGAATTAGAATCTTTGTATTCCCAACATTATTTTCCCCCAGCTGTTTTAGATGACATTCAACAATTTATTGATGAACAGAAAACTACCATTTGGAAAATGGGTCATCGAAGTGAAGGACAAAAAGTTTATCAACTAAAAATGGCAAAGGTTGAGAGCTTAAAACTCTATATTCCATTATTACAACCTAGGCATCATGGTGAAGGACCATCAAGATCACAGGTGCCTTTAATAGGAGAAATTAAGAAAACTTTAGAACCTCTTGAACAACCAGAAACACTACAGACATATAGTCGGAAAAAGAAGAAGACATTAGAATATTTTGGACTAACTACAGGTGTACAAGGCATATAGCAGCAAAGAGAAGAATCGTTGAAAAATGGAAAACTACGTTCCATTGCACAAGCTGGACAGGATTTTGTTTTAGGAATCCTAGCAGATGTGACAAATATCAGATTACAAGCATACACTCTAAGGTATTGTGTCACATTAGTACATAATGTTTCTTTTAATACAATGGACAACTTTTCACATCATGCTGCAAGCCAACATTCTTTTCCTACGAAAAGAGAACATGTAGGAAATTTTGATGATATATATACAGATGATATCAATTTTGATGACATTTTTGATGACATAGACACTAAGTCTATGAATTTTGAAGATATTTCATCTGAAGAGGAATGTACAGATATTCTTCCTCTTACTATATCTCGAATAGAGATTTTTTATTTTTGGTATAGTTGCTTATACTACATTTTATACATGTGGTTATGTCTGTTATAATATACAGTATATTTGTTGATAAATGTATATAATCAACAAACTACACAATTACAAATAGAATATAATACTGCCAATGTCTCAATTATAGAAATTTTAGAAATACAAGATGATTCTATTGCATAGACAGATATAAAGCATTCTTTCATACAGAGACAGTTGTTGTATAGACCAATTATAGAAATAAATGTTACTGATAGACAGAATAATATAGAGACTGTTGATACTGATATGTTTCAAGAAGATCAAACAAAGGAAATTCAGTAGATTATTGATACGACAATAACAGATATTTCAGACATTTATACTAGCTTTGATAGAAATTCCACCAGTTTTGAAAGATCTGAAAATATAGATGTTGCTGATAATTTTGAAATAAGTCCCAGATCAAAAAATCATGACAGGAAAATACCTAATCCTGAACAAAATTTAGATGAAAATACATTGTTATGGTTCAGAAATTGTTTCTGTTATGAAAAATTTCAGACATATAAAACTTTTTTACAATTTTATATTCAAGACCAGTTAAGTTTGAAGGGATGGCACATATATAAGAAATGTTTGAATTTCAAGGCTTGTTGACTCTACTTCCACAACAACCAGGCCATCTTGTTATACCAGAACTTGTAAGTTGTTTTTACTCAAACTTAATAGTGGAAGAAGGTATTCCTATTTCCAATATACAAGACTACGATATATATTTAACTCCAGAATTACTTTATTAAGTACTTGGTCTGAAAAATGAAAGAGTTAAATTATTAGAAAGAAAACGGGTTTATCAATTGGGATGAGACATTAAAAGTTTAGCAAAAGATAAATAATCAAATGAGATTACTAAATGATTTAAATAGCCAAGCATGTTTTATTGCAAAAATACTACATGTTTCACTCTTTCAAAGGTTTGGTCATGGTGCAGAGGTTGCTAGATGTTGCCTTTATGCTACATATGCATTAATTAACCATATACAGGTGAACTGGTATGATATTTTTGTTTCTCATATCTTAAACTTATAGAGTAAATTATTTTATGGTGATACACTTTTGAGAATTGTGGCAAGTCAAACAGATATTACACTTTGGCCATAGAAAAGATTAAAGTCAAGATCTTTTTCTGCAAAGGAACTACAAAAATACCAGGAAGCAAATACACCTATAATTCGATAACAACAACAACAACAAGATCGGCAAACTCAGTCACAATAGCAATAGCAACAGTCGACATAGTTTTCAAAATAACAACATACAAATACAAATACAGGTATACATATAGATACACATACAGATTTACATACAAACATAAATACCGAATTTTTACGGCAACCGTCACAAGTTTCACAAACTATTTTAGATCAAGCAATAATTGATCAGATCAATAGAGTAAGTACAGAAATTGCAAGGCAAATTTTAGATACTCTAATCAATATTTTTCGAAGACAAAAAGGCTTGTGATTATACAAATTATGTATTGCATGATTTATTTATTGTAATTTGTTACCAAAAATTACTTATGTAAAGCAATCACATTATGTAAACTGTTTACTGCATTTAATGATCATATACTTGTTTTTGACAATTTATGTTTAAAATAGTTTTATTTAAACAATTTATTCTTATCCACGAAAGTTATGCATGTTTAAAAATATCTTTTTGAACAATATATACTTAGCAAGTTTTTCTTCCTTACATTTTATTTACTTTTTTATAATGCCAAAAAGGGGGAGAAGATAGATTATTTGACTTATTAGGTTTTAACATCATCAAAAAGTGAGAGATTGCTAGGAATTTTGTTTTGATGATAAATGCTTTATTAAAGTTTATAAATAAGTCTAAATAATATTTTCTAAGTATAATAGTCACGTAATTAAATATTGACAAGTTATCAAAAAGTTTCATTTAAAATTTTGGATAGTTAACTTTCAGATAGATAGAATTTTAGACAGTTAAACTTTCAGATAGTTAATGTTTTGATTTAGTCGAAGGGTTATGTTAAAAACTCATATAGTTAAGTTATCTTCACGTGTGTTTTTAATGTTTTAATTTGTCACGTGTTTTCCATGTGCGTTTGGTAATGAAAATCGAAGAGTCAGATAATTGTTCGAGTTTTTATACGCATGGATAGATAACTGTTCAAGTTTTATAAAATGACTAACGAACAAATAAGTTTTCTATGTTTAGTCACGTGTTTTGCAAGTGCAAAAACTTGAAGAGTTACAGATAAGTGTTCAAGTTTTTACAGGACTTAAAGGATAAGTGTTCGACTAAAACGAAGACTTAGAAGATATTCTACAAGTCTCCAAGAAGATAAAGTTTCGATGAATCTACGAGTGGAAATCGTGGAAATTCAAAATGATAGTGGAGAAAGTGGAAATTTCAAAATGATAGTGGTTGTAGTGGAAATTCAAAAAGATAGTGGAAATCATGGATAATTTGAATTTGAAATTAGTACGTGGATTATGGATTAAGTGGATGAGCATGCTGAATGTGAAGTCAAAGTTCGGCTACTAATAGAGAGTACGAGTTACATTACAATGAGGATCCCAATCTCAAAAACCATGTCTAAATATTCAATCTGGATCCCAATCATAAACTGAGAAATCAAGTCTAAATATTCAAATCTAGAAAAATTCTCCAACATTAGAAGAAGTTTGGAATTCCAAGCAATTTCAAAAAAGGAGGTGCAAACACAAGAAGTCTGGAAATTTGACAAGTAGAGAAGAAGAGATACAAAAGTTGAGCAAAAAGAAGGAAAGGAGCTACGTGCATAAAGATCAGGTTTTATACAATTCGAAATTAGTTTTGAATAAGGACTTCATTTTCTATTTGAATTGTATATTAGACATTACTGTATCAAAACCGTCAAGAAGGGAATTGAGCTGAAAAGATATTGTAAATTCTTTCTTTAAAGTTTATAAAGAACAGAATTTTATTTATAAGTGTTTTGTGCTCTTGTTTTATCTGTTGGTAATTTTTAATTACTAAAGACACAATTCACCCCCTATCTTGTGATACAACGATCCTACAACTTCATAGGCTGTCAAATTGCCTATGAGATCATCGAGAGTATATGTATTTAAATCTTTGGACTCTTCAATTGATGTTGTCTTCTAAGCCCAAAATTTAATTAAAGATCTAAGAATCTTTCTTACTAAGTCTTTTTCCTCGAATTTCTTGCCTAAAGATTTTAATGAATTTACAATCTCAAGAAAATAGGAAAACATATCAGAGATACATTCATTTTTGTGCATTTTAAAAAGCTCATATTTATGTACTAACCTATTAATCTTAGATTCCTTGACCTGGTTAGTATCTTTGTTAGCAACTTCTAATGCATGCCATATCTCATATGTAGTTTGATATGTAGAAACTTTGTTAAATTGATCATGAGATAAAACACAAAACAAGATATTTAAACCTTTAGCATTCAATGTCATTTGCTCCTTTTCATCAAAAGTCCAAGTATCATATGGAGTCGTAACTAACACTATAGGATTGCTAATTATATGCCATAGTTTGAAATCAATTGATTGAAAGAATACTTTCATCCTATATTTCCAGTAGCCATAATTGCTACCTTCGAACAAAGGAGGATGATTAGTGGTCTGCCCTTCAGTCATAACTAAGATTTTAGTATTATCCATTTTAAACAAATGATCCTAAGTAAATGACAGGAAAAATCGATTCCTAAATAGAGAAATGAAAGCTCTTAATTATGCTCTTATACCAGTTATAGGATCGTTGTATCACAAGAAGGGGGTGAATTATGTCTTTAGTAATTAAAATTACCAACGAATAAAACAAGAGCATAAAACACTCATAAATAAAATTCTATTCTTCATAAACTTTAAAGAAAGAATTTATATTATCTTTTCAGCTCAATTCCCTTCTTGTCGGTTTTGATATAGTAATGTCTGATATACAATTCCAATAGAAAATGAAGTCCTTATTCAAAACTAATTTTGAATTATATAAAACCTGATCTTTATGCAAGTAGCTCTTTTCCTTTTTTTTGCTCAGCTTTTGTATCTCTTCTTCTCCAGTTGTCAAATTTCCAGACTTCTTAGGTTTGCAGCTCCTTTTCTGAAATTACTTGGAATTTCTGTTAGGACCCTAGTATTTTGATAATGCAAAAACCTGTGTGAGGAAACAAATTGTATTTCATAGATAAAACAGTTTAGCAAAAGCTAAGAAGGCAAATAAACAAATACAGGTAGTTCAGAAATTGCTACTATAGAGAGCTACAAGAAATTTAGACAGTTACTAGGCTTAAATATCCAGAAGAAAGTTAATCTTCGATAAGTTATAGGCTTAAGTATCCAAAGAGTCAATTTAAAGTAGCAGAAACATCGTCAAACAGTTAGAAGAATAACTATCCAAAAAATACAAGGCCTTCAGAGAGTTTGAAAGATAACTGGTTGAATGATCGGAGAGTTAAGGAGTTAACTATTTAGAAGTTCAAGGAAATCAGAAATTTAGGAAAGCTAACTATCCGAAACTTAAGTCATTCAATTACCCACATGTAGAAATCCAAACAGAAGATTAAAAGGATTTTTCGAAGAGTTAGAAAGCTAACTATCCGAAAAACAAGAAGTTTTGGAAGCTTATAGATTTAACTACCTGAAACTTAAGTCATCCTATTATGCACGTGCAGAAATAAGAAGACAACAATCGAAAGCTTAAAAGAGGAATCAGAAGGTTACCATAGCTAACTATCCAAAAGTTGAAGAGTTTCGGTAAGTTAACAGTTATAACCATTCGAACTTAAGACACTTCACATGTATGACTTAAATCTCACGTGACAAAAGGAATTAAGTGGATTTTCGGTGAGTTACGAACATCCTTTGGAAAGTTACACAACTAACTATCCAAAAGTCTAAGAAAATCGGAAGGTTATCATGAAACACCTTTTCAAACGGTAACTTACTATATTTAGACTTGCAAACTCAGCAAGTACAGCAGAATCAATCCGTTGAAGAGGAAATATGATCGCTGGACTTACAAGTATAAATAAAAATAGATCATTCAATATTACACAAACAATCACATATAGAGATATAGTATACATTGCAGATCAACTACTGTTACAGAAGAAAGCTCAATTCAGATTGACTACAATATAGAATTGATTGAAAGCTGGATTTACAAGAAGATTCTTAAAGCTCTCTAAGTGTTGAAAGTCTGATCCAAGAAGGATCATTTGGTTTGTGGCTTCAACCTTAAAGCTTCATTCAAGTTGTTGGTTTGAGTTTCGACCTGAAAACTCAAGAAGTTGGTTTACTGAAGTTTATACTTGAAAACTTCTATGTGGTTGGTTAGAGCTTCGACCAAAAAGTTCAAGTGTATGGTTGGTTCTTGCTTCGACCTGAAAGCAAGCGTATGTAAGTATTGAGACACTTAGTGAAGCCCAAGTGATCCTTGGGGGTGGACTAGCCGAGTTGTTGAACCACTTAAAATTTCCTTGTGTTTCTTACTTTTATTTTTACTATGCATGTTTATTCATTTATTTAGTACTTGAGCAAACTGTTTATTTAAAATTGGTTAATCAAGTTAGAAATAGTTTTAAATACACATTGATCACCATTCACCCCCCCTCTGGTGAAGCCATACGTTCTTAACAATTTCAAACTTCTTCTGATGTTGGAGAATTTTTCTAGATATGAATATTCAGACTTGATTTTTTAGTTTGTGATTGGGATTAGGATGATCGTAATGTAGCTCGTACTCTCTATTAGTAGTCGAACTCTAACTTCACGTTCAGCATGCTCATCCACTTAATCTATAATCCATAATCCATAATCCACGTACTAATTTCAAATTCAAATTATCCATGATTTCCACTATCTTTTTGAATTTCCACTATGTCCACTATCATTTTGAAATTTCCACTTTCTCCACTATCATTTTGAATTTCCACGATTTCCACTAGTAGATTCACCGAACTTTATCTTCTTGGAGATTTGTAGAATATCTTCTAAGTCACCGCTTTAGTCGAACACTTATCCTTTAAGTCTTGTAAAAACTCGAACACTTATCTATAACTCTTCAAGTTTTTGCACCTACAAAACACGTGACTAAACATAGAAAGCTTATCTGTTCATTAGTCATTTTATAAAACTCAAATAGTTATCTATCCATGCATATAAAAACTCAAACAATTATCTAACTCTTCGATTTTCATTATCAAACACACATGGAAAACATGTGACAACTTAAAACATTAAAAACACATGTGTAGGTAACTTAGCTATACGAGTTTTTAACATAACTCTTCGACTAAATCGAAACGTAAACTATTCGAAAGTTTAATTGTTTGAAATTCTAACTATCCGAAAACTTTAACTATTTGAAAATCTAACTATCTGAAATTTTAAATGAAACTTTCTGATAACTTGTCAACATTTAATTACGTGACTATTATACTTAGAAAATATTATTTAGACTTATTTAAAAACGTTAATAAAACATTTATCATCAAAACAAAATTCCTAACATCAGATGCATTAAGAATTGTTCTTGCCATTTCTTGTACTAATCTATTTTTCCTTTCTGCAACTCGATTCTATGCAAGAGTTCTTGGACATGAAAACTCATGTAGTATACCAAAAGAATTACATAAGTCTTCAAAATCAGAATTTTCAAATTCACCTCCATGATCACTTCTGATCTTCTTCACAATTAATTCTTTTTCATTTTGAATTCTAATGCAGAGATGTGTGAATTCATTACAGGCTTCATTCTTGTGTACTAAGAAAATAACCCAAGTGAATCTTGTGTAATCATCAACTACCACTAAGGTATATTTTCTTCCTCCTAAGCTGGCTGTCTGAGTAGGACCAAACAAGTCCATATGTAGTAGTTCTAGTTGTTGACTTGTGGCAATATCTTTAATACTCTTGTGTACTGATTTCTTTTGTTTTCCAATCATACAGTCACTACACAGTTTATCTCTTTTGAATTTGAGTTTGGGCACACCTCTAACGAGATCATGTTTGGTTAACTTTCTTAAGGTTCTCATATTTACATGATTTAATCTCTTATGCCATAACCATTCATCTTCACTAGAAGTAATTAAGCATGCATCACTAGACATATTATCTAATGGAAATTGTAATGCATAAATTGAATTATCCCTATATCTAGTAAATTTAATCTCATGTGTTTCTTGCTATAAAATAAAATAGTTTTCAGCAGTAAAAAGAAGATTGTAACCTTTGTCACATAATTGACCTACACTTAATAGGTTTTGTTTTAAACCATTTACATGTAAGACATTTTCTATTTTCCCATTTTTAGATGCAACATTTCCTACAACATTAATTTTAAATTTTTCATTATTACCAAACTTAACAAATCCTGAGTTTATGGTCTTAACAGATTCTAGAAATCTTTTCTTACCTGTCATATACTTTGAGCATCCACTATCAATGATCCACTTTGACGTTTGAGCTTCCTTATCCTTGCAGCCCTACAAATTATATTGAAATTAAGGCTTTTGGTACCCATATTTTCTTGGGTCCATCAGTGTTAGTCCTTAGCATATTAAACTTGTTGCCTCTTGGTAGCCATATATGAGTAGATCTTCTTTTAATGACAAAAATAGTTGTGCCATCTCTATAAGATTTAATTTTTCCACCATAGTAGGGAGTTTCCTGTGGTACAGCATACCCTAAGCCAAATTTACTTATACCCATTCTTTGAGATCTTATGATTTTATTTAAGCTATTTTCACCTTTAGTGAACTTACATACAATGTTTTTCAAATCAGTAATTTCAGATAATAAATTTTTATTTTCTTCTTTCAAATCAAAATTTTTACAACTATAGTTATCCATTTTAGTTTTCAGTTCCTTGTTATCAACTAGAGCTTTTTCTAATTCAGCAAAAGCATTCTCTAAACAAGAGTTTAGACTTTTACTTTCTTATAGTTTTTACATTTTACATATAAACTGTCTACTATATAGAGGAGACTATCTACATCTAAATCATTATTTTCATTTTCTGAATAGTAAGGAGATGTAGAGCATACCTCTTGTGCAGTAAAGTACACATTTGCAGAGACATCTTCCTCTGAGTCTAATGAGCTGCTGTCATCCCATGTGGCTTTCAAGGCCATTTTCTTCTTATTCTTCTTCTTCCATTTTTGTTTGTCCTCCTCCTGTTGGAAAAGACAATAGAGTTGAATGTGTCCCAATTTTTTGCACTTGTAGCATGTGGAGACTTTTGATCTTGAGGAGCTAGCTTTGCCTCCTTGTCTCATCATTTTTCTGAAATTTCTAGCCAGTAGTAAAACTTCATCTTCATCCGAGCTTGGTTGGTCTTCTATTGAGGGAAAGGCTAGTTCTTTCTTTTTCTCAACCTTTCTTTCAGTGACTCCCTCTTCTTCTTTCCATTCCTTCATCTGGACTTCGTGAGCAAGAAGATTTTCCAGCAAATCTTCTACTAAATAGTTGTTTAGATCCCTTGAATCTTGTATGAAAGTAGACTTCTGTTTCCATTCAACTATTAGGCTTCTTAGAATCTTTTGTACCTGTTCATGATTAGAAAAATCCCTTCTAAGGCCTCTTAGTTCATTCACAATTTCAATGAATCTTGAAAATATTTCAGTAATCTTTCTTTTTCAAGCATTTTGAATAATTCATATTTTCTTAACAAAATGTTGATTTTGGTATCTTTTACTTAGTTGGTTCCTTAATATGTAATTTAAAGGGTCTTCCAAGCCTCATGAGAAGATTTACAAGTAGATATTTTATTATACTATTCACTAGTTAGTGCATAGTAAATGGAATTTAGCCCACGAGCATCCATTTGGATAATTCTTTCATCCTCCTTAGTCTAGTCACTTTCATGATTGATTGGAAGTGGTGTACCATGTACAACCATTTTCTAGAGTTTTACATCTATACTCTTGAGAAAATACTCCATCCTATTTTTCCAATAGTTATAATTGCTACCATCAAAGAGAAGAGGTCGATGGATATTCTATCCCTCTATAGTGTGGAAAGCCATGATCTCAGATGGTTAAATCTATTAATGAGATCAACCTTGCTCTGATACCAATTGTTAGGACCAAATGACTTACTAGAGGGGGGGTGAATGGTAATATTTAGTTTCTTAAATGTAATTTTAGGGAATTAACAATAAAAGATTAATTGACAAATTAATTCAATAAGCACACAACATAAGAAGATAATGCACATAGGAATTTTAGGTGGTTCACCACTAACAGCTAGTCCACCCCCAAGGGATACTTGGGCTTCACTAATCTTTCAAGACTTACAACTACTTGCTTTAAGGTCAAAGCAAGAATCAACCAAACAAACTAAGCTTTCTAGTCGTAGCTCCAACCAACCTATCTCTGAAGTTTTCAGTTGGTGCACTTCAGTAAACCACTACCTTGAAGAAATCAGAGTTTATTTGCGTGGAGAGCTCTAGACTTGAATTTTCCTTTTGCAGAAGATTTGATCTTGAAGATTTTTTGCTGTATGTGTGGAGCTTAGTGTATAGATTCGTATATGCAAAAAGCTATTTATCTTTCTTGTCTGCTTATTATATTTATAACCATAAGCATAACGATCATATTCACTTCTAACAGATGTATTTTGCTATATTTACTGAATTTGCAGAACCAAATATGGTAAGTTACTGTTTTGGAAGGTGTTTCAAGATAACCTTCCGATTTCCTTTGACTTTCGGATGGTTAGCTGTGTAACACTCCAAAGAAAGCTCGTAACTTACCGATAATCCACTTAAGTCCTTTTGTCACGTGGGATTTTAAGTCATACACATGAGGTGTCATAAGTTCGGATACTTGTAACTGTAACTTACCGAAATATTTTTGACTATCGAAAAGTTAGCTACAATAACTCTCCGATTTTCTTCTTCTAAGCTTCCAACTGCTTTCTTATTTCTGCACATGCATAATAGGATGACTTAAGTTTCGGATAGTTAAATCTGTAACCTTCCAAAACTTCTTGTTTTTCGAATAGTTAGCTTTCTAACTCTTTGAAAAATCCTTTTAAGCTTCTGTCTGGATTTCTACACATGGGTAATTGAATGACTTAAGTTTCGAATAGTTGGCTTTCCTAACTTTCCGATTTTCTTGAACTTTCGGATAGTTATCACCTTAACTCTCTAATCATTCAATGAGCTATTTTTCAAACTCTCTAAAGGCCTTGTATTTTTGGATAGTTATTCTTCTAACTTTCTGACTATGTTTCTATTGCTGCAATTTCTAAAGAAACTGTATTGACTAATCTGCCTTCTGATCTTTTGCTGAATTGTCTTAACTATAAAATACAATTTGTTTCCTCACATTGATTTTTGCATTATCAAAATCTAGAGGTCCTTTCACTCTAGATGCAACTTCAAGCAATCGAGCTTGATATGACCCTTAGTGTCATAATGGTGACACTTCATATTTGCCTTCAACAACCTCAACGACTCCTTACTAGCCTTCTTGTTGGCTTTTGAGGTGGATGTTAATGGTCCTACCTCTTATTTCTTCCTCTCCATAAGTCTGGTAGCATTATTCTTCTCCTCTATGGCAATTGCTTATGACGCCATAGCTAAGATGCCACATACTCGAAACAATGTGAGCTCCTTCCAAACAAAGACATGTAACCCAACTAGATACTTTTGGGCCACATCTTCACCATCCAAGGAAACTCCTAGTTGCATTGCTAGATGATGAAACTTAGACATGTAGTCTTATACCGTCTAGCCCCGTTGTTGACGAAGAGAATACCATTGAGTCCAACGCTTCTCTAGAAAGCCAATTGGATAGAACTTGGCATAGAGCAAATTCTTAAAGTCCTCCCAAGATAAACAAGAGATGTCTTTGGTAGAGACATACCTATTCCACCATGCCAACACATGGTTGGTTAACCGCACTCTAGTGCTATCTTCACTTGGTCCCTACAAGCATATAAGGAGAAATAGGTCTCCAGCCTTGCAATCCATGCATCCAATAGTTTTGCATCCATTACATCTGCAAAGTTTGAGAGATCTACTTGGGACTCCACCTAAACTAGGGGTGGGAGCAATGACCTCGCATCCAAGGCCTCATTAGGAGGTTGCTACTCAACCTCCCTTAAATCCGCTATAGGGTCTCATCCTTCCAAGGCATCTAATAGAGTGGACAATCCCCCCAATATTGTATGCATTTCATCCATGAAGGCACTAATAGGCCCCATGGCATTGTAGTCAGGGGGAAACCCCTGTGAATCTTCTCTTAACACAGCCATCTCCCTTGTGATTATTACTGAACATCGAGAAGTATCGAGTTGAATGAATGGCTCTCTAGTTGTTCGTCGAACAGACCTTGTTTCTACCATGCACAAGGAAGAAACCTAGCTCTAAAATGATCTGTAAACTTGCTCAATGGTAATAGAGAGTGAAAAGGGATGGCAAGAGAAAAATCTTCTAGAATTACTATTGATGAAATAATTACAAAAAGATCGAAAAAATCTACACCAACCCCCCTCTATATTAAAATGGTAGGTTCCTTTAAATAGAACACCCCCTAACTCAAATAAATGAACAATTCAAAAACATATCAAACGATCTCCTCGTCCATTTCCACATGACCCAATAGTATATTGTCTAGCTATGACCATGTCTCACACTTGTACGCACAACAAAAACACGAGTCTCCACAAGCTGCTCGAATACTTCTTCTTGCAACAAAACACATTCGTCGTAGCTAAAATCCACAAAGTAAGTTCATGTCCTTTGATCGAACTACATGATTGTTCGTTAATTCTAAGTTTTAAAATTTATAAGACCACAAGTGCACAACATCAAATTTAAATACTAGCAAATATGGGTCGTCCTCAGAGACTTGCTGGTTAATTTTAGATTTCAAGATTAAGAAGTTGTCTTAATTACTAACGTAGATTAGGTTTTATACACGACTTTGGTATTAACAGAATTTTAACTCTATATGCATAGGTCAAATAGGCTTAGGAAATTAATCATAAGCTTGTAGCCAAGTGTAGATTAGAAGATAAAATTTATATAACTTCAAACAAAATAGAACATTGGCAAGAAATTCAGATGTGAAAATAGCCCTAAAAATCGAAAAATTATGTCTGCCAGCATCCCTATCTTAAAAACCTTATATCTCAAAGAATACCTATCCAAATTGGATGAAATCAAGTGTGTTGGAAGCTTCTTAGAATAAGGATCAAAATATAGAAACATTACAGATAAAATAGAGAAAACTGAAATTCCACACCCTGATCTTTTCAACTTCGAAAACCTTATCAAATCAACTCTAAATATTACGAAATTTCAGAAAATAAAAGTAGAAACATAGCCACACATATCAGAGGAGTTTCAAATTTTTCCTCAAACATTTTAGTACTCAAATCAACCTTCAAACCTCAGAAAACATGGATAGAAAATAGAATTACAAATCTGCAATCATACGCTTGCATACTCATTTCAAATTTTGATTTCTTTCAAATGGATATTACTAAAATTCACTTAACTATCATTCAAACAATAACATATAACAAGATTTTACAATGATGAAATTGAGTCATTCACAAACAAGACAAAAATTAAATAACACAAACAACAAATACTAAAAACCTAGACTATGCAAGGATACAAAGTATTTTTGATGTTTTTAATGTAGCACAACCTAAAAAACAAAAATGATATAAAAACCTAATAAAAATCTATTGTCCTAAAATAACACACGAGAACAAGGAAGAAGATGAAAGATGAAATGAGTAGGAAGAATCCTCACACAAACTATGTGAACAAGTAGTGAATAGTGACTTGTAAGGAGCAAATGAATAGTGACTCACGAACGATCAATCTCCTATCTTTGTGGTTGCGGTGGAATAGATGAATAGTGAATTGCGTTGAGCGTAAATAGTGGCTTGTGAGGAGCGGATGAACAATGGCTCACGAGCGATCGATCTCCCATTTTCGTGGTTGCGGTGGAGTGGTTGAAAGGTGATTGTGAGCGAACAATGTCGTGCCCCCTTGCATGGTAGATGAGGAAAATGAGAGAGAGAGGGGGGGGGGCAATCTTTGACATCTACCCCTTCTTTTATAAGCCCCTTCCATGTCTTGATGCCCTTGGATTTTGATCCAATGGATGACAGTTGATCCACTTGATCTTCTACATTTAATCTTCATTCATCTTGAAATTCCTACAAGATACCTTGTTTCTAACAAAATAAAATATCACACATATCACATTTTATAAAACCAATTAGAATACATCATAATGAGATTAATTTTCATATAAAATGCATGAATTAAGAATAAGTTATTAATTTGACTTAATATTAGAATTTATGCATAACAAAGCCTTAATAACTTATAAGTCAAATTATCTACCCCATAAAAACTCATAAACATGTGCAACATTTATGCCCAAACAACAACCCTCTTCTCTTGAAGTGCACGGAGTAAGTTCGTGTCTTATGCTCAAACTACGTAGACTTCTTCTAGTGATATTCCCATGTTCACGTACATTCATGCACATGCACAAAGCCACGAACACCACCACCTTCGGGCTTGATTTCTAGATCAAATAACATATATGACAATTGTATCTCAAAGGCAATATAATATAAAGGGTGTTCAGAAATACATACCTTGCTTGCCTCGATATAAAAAAAACTAAAACACTAACAAACACATTAGGTGCATCTAATAAATGAAAAGAAATATTAAATAGAATTTAATTGCTAATCTTGAATAGAATTTGGAAGATAATACACTTTTATGGTTCAGAAATGGATCTTGTTATGAAAATTTTCAAACGTATAAAACTTTTACAATTTTATAATCAAGACTAGTTAAGTTTGAAGGAATGGCAGACATTAAAGAGATGTTTGAATTTCAAGGTTTGTTGACACTACATCCACAACAACCAAACCATCTCACAATATCAGACATTGTAAGTTGTTTTTATTTAAACTTAACAGTAGAAAATGATATTCCTGTTTCAAATATACAAGAATTAGACATATATTTAACTCTAGAATTAGTTTATCAAATACTTGGATTGTAAAATGAAGGAGTTAAATTATCAGAAAGAAAACAAGTATATCAGTGGGGATGGGACATCAAAAGCTTAGCAAAAGATCCGATTGCCAATAGTCAATTGAGGTTATTAAATGATTTAAATGGCCAAACAAGATTTATTGTAAAAATATTACATACTTCAATTTTTTAGAAGTTTGATCATGGAGCTGAAGTTGGAAAATGTTGTCTTTATGCAACTTATGCATTAATTAAATATATACAAGTGAATTGGTATGATATTTTTGTTTATCATATTTTAAATTTGTAGAGTAAATTATTTTACGGTGATGCTATTTTAAGACTTGTGGCAAGTCAAATAGATATTACACCTTGGTCATAGAAAAAGATGAAATCACGATCTTTCTCTGCAAATGAATTACATAAATACCAGGAAATAGATCCACATGAAATTCAACAATAAGAACAACAATAGGATTAACAAAAACAAAATCAGTAAGAGCAACAACAATAGCAATAAGAATAGTCTACACAAGGGCAACAACAACATACAGTATACGAACAACACATAGAATTTTTATAGCAACAGACACAAGCACAACATACAAGTATAGATCAAGAAGTTATTGATCAAATAAATAGAGTGAGTACAAAAAATTTCAAACATTTTGATAAATATTTTTTAAAGACAAAGAGGCCTGTAAATAAAAACAAATTATGAATTACATTATTTTATTGTAATTTGTTGCCAAAAATTATGTAAACTGTCTACAATATATGTACTTAACATGATTTTTTTTTTACAGTTATTGTTTGACAGTTATTATATCAATCAATTTGTTACTGTCCACGTTTGTTTCATAAATGCTTCTCAGTTCTTTTTGAAATATATACTTAGCATATTTTTTCTTCCTTTCATATTATTTACTTTTTTATAATGCCAAAAAGGGGTATAAAAATAAAATTTATTTGACTTATTAGATTTTGTCATCATCAAAAAGGGAGAGATTGTTAGAAATTTTCTTTTGATGATGAATATTTGACTAAGGTTTATAAATAAGTCTAAATAAATCTAAGTATAATAGTCACATAATTAAATGTTGATAAGTTATCGGAAAGTTTCATCTAAGTTCTAACTAGTTAACTTTTGGATAGTTAAAGGTTATCAGATAGCTAAAATATTGTATGGTTAATGTTTTGAGTTAGTCAAAGAGTTATGTTAAAAACTCGTATAGTTAAGTTATCTAAACGTGTGTTTTTAATGTTTTAAGTTTTCACGTGTTTTCCATATGCATTCGGTAATGAAAATCGAAGAGTTAGATAACTGTTCGAGTTTTTATACGCATGGATGGATAACCATTCGAGTTTTATAAAGTGACTAAGAAACAAATAAGTTTTCTTATTTCAATCATGTGTTTTGCAGGTGTAAGAACTCGAAGAGGTATAGATAACTGTTCAAGTTTTTACAGGACTTTAAGGATAAGTGTTTGACTAAAGTAGTGACTTAAAAGATATTCTACAAATCTCCAGGAAAAAGAAGTTTTGGTAGATCTACGATATGAAATCATGGAAATTTAAAATGATAGTGGAGATAGTGGAAATTCAAAATAAGAAGTGGATATAGTGGAAATTCAAAAAGACAATGGAGATCGTGGATAATTTAAATTTGAATTAGTACGTAGGATTATGGATTAAGTGGATGAATATGCTAAGCGTGAAGTCATAGTTTGACTACTATAAATAGAGGGTATGAGTTGCACTACGATCATCCCAATCCTGAATACCCATCTTGAGTATTCAATCTCAAAATCCCAAGTCAAAATATTCAATTTAGAATATTCAAATCCAGAAAAATTCTCCAACAATAGAAGAAGTTCGAATTCCAAGCAATTTCAAAAAAGGAGCTGCAACGGAAAGAATAAGGATTTTGTTATGTTAGGAATGAATGGCTTCACCAAAGGGGGGGTGAATGGAGAACAGTGTAAATTTATGCCTATTTTTCACTTTAATAACTAATTTGATTAATCAGTTTGCACAAGTAATAATCAGATAAAAATATCATGCACAGCGGAAATAAAGGTAAGAAACACAAGAGAATTTTAGGTGGTTCACCAACTCGGCTAGTCCACCCCCAAGGGTCACTTGGGCTTCACTAAGTGTCTCAACACTTATACACTTGCTTTCAAGTCGAAGCAAGAACCAACCACATAGAAGTTTTTAGGTATAAACTCTAGAAAACCAACCTCTTGAGTTTTTAGGTCGAAACTCAAACCAACAACTGAATGTAGCTTTTAGGTTGAAGCCACGAACCAAATGATCCTTCTTGGATCAGACTTTCAGCACATGGAGAGCTTTAAGAATCTTCTTGTAAATCTAGCTTTCAATCGATTCTTTGTTGAACTGAATTTGAGCTTTCTTCTATATCAGTAATTGATCTGCAATGTATATTGTATATTTGTATGTATATGAGCAAAAAGCTATCTAGATCCGTTGTCTGTATCTTGTATATATACCTGATATGTACAACGATCATATTTTCTTCCAACGGATGTATTCTACTGTACTTGATTAGGATCAAGTCCCAATACGGCAAGTGACCGTTCAGAAAATCGTTTCAAGATAACTTACCAATTTTCCTGTTCTTTCGGATAGTTAGCTATGAAACTCTCCGAAGAGTAATTGTAACTCACCGAAAGATCACTTAACCTTTACTGCCAGGTAGGATTCCAGAATATTTAAATGTGAGCTGTCATCCAATCGGATACTTATAACTATAACTCATCGAACAGTTAAATACTTGTCGAATAGTTTGACTCTGTCAACTTTTCGATTGCTTTAATTTAGCACGTGCATAAAGGCTGACTTAAGTTTCGGATGGTTATCCCTGTAACTCACTGAAACACTTTAGGATTTCGGATAGTTATCTTTCTAACTCTCCAAAAACTTATTTGCACTAATTTCTGGAATTCTACACGTGGGAAATTCAGTGACTTAAGTTTCGGATGGTTAACCTATAACTCACCGAAACTCTTTTGAAATTTTAGATAGTTATCTTTCTAACTCTCTGAAAACTTATTTGAGCATCTGTCTAGAATTCTGCACGTGGGAAATTCAATGACTTAAGTTTCGGATAGTTAAACTGTAACTCACCGAAACTCTCTTGAAATTTCAGATAGTTATCTTTCTAACTCTCCTATTTTCCCTTTTAAGCTTTCAACTGCCGGCTTCTCCATTTTGCACGTGCGTAATAAAATGACTTAAGTTCCAGAAAGTTATGCCTGTAACTTACTGAAAAACTCGAATAGTTATCTAACTTTCCGAAAAGAAAACTCGGATAGTTATCTAACTTTTCGACAAGTCCTTTAAGCTTCCGTTCTGTATTTCTGCACGTGGTTTATTGATTGACTTAACTTTCGGATAGTTATACCTGTAACTCTCTGAAAAGTCCTTTAAGCTTCCGAATAGTTAACTCCTTAACTATTCAATCATTCAATCCCCTTAACTGTCTGATAAAATAACTCTTCGAAGGCTTTACAATTTCGAATAGTTATTCTTCTAACTGTCCGATAGAATTGCTGCTGCTTTAAACTTACTCTTCGGACCTATTACTGTCCGATTTTCCTGTAACTTTAAGGCAGTATTATCTGGAAACTTCTCCATCTGTTCATCTGCATGGAATTTGTTCTATCTGCCTTCTGATCTAATGCTGCACTGACTTAACTGTGAAATACAATATGTTTCCTCACATAGGTTTTGCATTATCAAAATACTAGGGTCCTAACATGTTATATAACAAGAGAAGAAGAGATATAGAAGTTGAGCAAAAGGGAAGAAAAGAAACTACGTGCATAAAGATCAAGTTTTGTTATACAATTCAAACTAGTTTAAAATAAGGATTTTATTTTCTCTTTAAATTGTATCTCAGACTTTATTGTATCAGAACCAACAAGTAGGGAATTATGCTGAAAAATAATTGTAAATTCTTTCTTTAGGTCAATAAAGATTAGAATTTTATTTGTGAGTGTTTTCTGCTCTTGTTTTATTTGCGAGTAATTTTAATTGTTAAAGACACAATTCACCCCCCTCTTGTGATACTACAATCCTACATAGAATATAACAAGTAATATAGAAACAAAGTGTAGGATCGTATGGCTACACAAGAGGGGGGTGAATTGTGTATTTTTAATATTTTCTGAAATATAATTGAAACTTTAAAACTCAAAAATAAGTCGAGACATTGTTTTCATAAAATCATTTTTATTCAAGGTTTCAATTACAATATACAATTCAATTCTCCTTAGAAATTGTAGATGCAATTATATTTCGATACCATGTATCATCTAAACAATTTCATAACTACAAACAGAGAAAACTAATTTACGGAATTTAAAACTTTTCTCCCTGTTTGAGATCTTTCTTCTTCTTCTTTTTCTTCTTCAGCAATTCTTCAATGACGAATATCTTGTCTTTTCATGCTTCACCAAATTTGCTTTCTTCTGATACTTCAAATCGTTAGTGACGAAAATCTTACCTTTTTATGCTTCATTGAACTTTCTTCCACTTGAGAGATTTTCCCCGAGAAGTTGTTTTTCATCTCTGAAAAAGATTTTTCTTTTGGTGTGCAGGGATGGTTTGATCCTCGAAAAGATTTTTCTTTTTGTGTGCAAGGATAAATTGATCAACGAGAATTCTATGCCTTTTATACTGTATCTTCATTTCATTCATATCCTTCACATTTAACCACCACCAGTTTTCCACTTCTCCACGTCTTTTCTTTTTCCTTCATCGAAACACAAACGTTCTAACCCACGTTTATATTTTGAATTTTCTTTAATCATCAATCCTGGATCTCTAAAAAATTTCCTGCAAAATAAACTTTCTCGTCCAAAAGTTTTTCATCAGTGTAATAAGAAGTCGTTACTTTAATGTTAACTAAACGAGTAACACAAGTATATATATAACTTAACGTTTCTAACTTAACGAGTTCCTCATGTACCATTTCACGTGACAAGTACTGTAGCTAACTCAACGAACTAAGTCTGTGGTGTTATGCTAATTCAACGAACCATCTTCGTTGTGTTATGATAACTCAACGAACCATCTCCGTTGTTTTATGATAACTCAACGAACCAGTAATAAACAAATGTTTTTATAATAAGAATTTTACAACGTGCAAAAATAACAACTTAAGTTTATAATGCTAACCTAACGCGTTGCCTTAGTGTTCAATATAGCAACTCAACGCATTTAGTTATGTTAACTTAACGAGTTAAACATGTGCACCTCACATGATACAATACAACATTCGTAACTTATAATTTCACCACGTGTATAACACTAACTTAACGAGTTCGTCTCTTCTTTTACTCACTAACTTAACGAGTTATCACGTGACCTATTTTAACCTTTAAGCCTCTAACTTAACGAGTTCTCACGTGACTTCTATACAAACAAAACTCTAACTTAACGAGTTGTCTAAACGTGCACTGTTCATGATACAGAAGATATAACATTAAAACATATCATGCTTTTCAATAAAAACACACGTTAACTTAACGTTTAGCTAAATGAGAAATTAATGCAACAAAACGACTAGTTATTAACTTCAGATCTAATACAGACAAGTATTTATATCAGTAAGCTTTTTTTGTATTAATTGATGATTTTAATTTCTTTTCACAAGCAATAGTAATTGAGCAAATATGATTATTTTCATTTAGCACACATCATCAAAACAAAAATACTCAACAATCTCCCCATTTTTGATGATGACAAAACCATATTAAATCAATTATGAAATATGTATAACTCAACAAAGCACCTTCGTTGGGTTAACTTTTAATTCAACAAACTTGATTGTTGACTTAAGTTCACTTAAGCTTATTTCTATTGTTTGTGTAAATTTTACCTCTTAGAACTAAAAACTCTCAAATGTCAATAATTATATAAGAATCAGTTTTCTAATTATCATCTGTTAGATTACAATAACCATTCAAAATAGCATCTCCTTTTAATAATATATATATGCAATTAAGATTATAATCATCTTTTTATAATATTTCTCCCCCTTTTTGTCATTAATCAAAAAGATAAGTAAGAATTGTAAAAGATAATTAACATTTCTCCCTTTTTTTTTTTTTTTAATTAAGAGATATATTTACAACAACTCTTTATGTAAACAATAATAAGAATTTTAAACATTTACAGAAACCAATGTATTGTTCAAAGAATCAAACAAGTAATACAAACATTACATTTTGTATTCAGAAACAAACAAAAACAGTTATCGACCCCTCCTAAGTATATCACTTATAGCATTACATATTTTATCTCCTAGACGCCTAATATCATTTCTGATGTCGTTAAGCACTGCATCTAAGTCAAGAGGTAGCTGAGTTTGCTGTTCTGCTTGAACTGAATAACTTTGTTATTGTTGTTGTTGTATATGGTCTATATCAGGTTGTTGTTGTTGTTGTCATTGAGGTTTATGCATGGCCTGGAATTTTTGCAAATCTTTGACACTAAATGCTCTCATGCCTTTAGTTTCAGAGGGCCAGTTGGATAAATTCAATTGGCTTGCAATGAGTCTACATATAGCATCACCATAAAATAACTTTGAACTCATATGCTGTAGTTGAGAAGTGAAAACATCAAACCAATTGATTTGAATTCTATTCAGCAAGCTATAAGTTGCATATAAACAACTTCTGTTGACTTCCATATTGTGTCCAACTCTCTGAAATAAATTGCATGCAATATATTTGCAATAAACCTTGCCTCTGCATTCAGATTTTCCATTAATCTCATTTCCGAATATACATCTGGAATTTTTGATAAAGACTGAATGTTCCATTCCAGTTGTCTTATCATGTCAAATCTGTTTGTAACAACAACACCTTCATTCTTTAATCCCAAAACTTCAAAAATTAACTCAGGAGACAATATAAACTCTTGTTCATTTATTTGAGTTTTCAGAAAATTTCCATTCTTGTCCAGATTGCTATAAAAAGCTGCAATAAGCTCTGTGTATTGCTTCCATTTCGTTCCTACTGGCAAGAATTTAATGAGGCCTTGAAACTCAAACAGATCTCTTATTTCCATCAAATTTCTGAATTTTATTGGACGAGCATGCATAATCTGACATGTAATCAGATTATTGTATTTCTGCAATGCTTCTTTAGATCTAAAATGAATTGCATTACCTTGAATTTTTAATATTATACACAAAGAAGGTGATACCTAAAGCCGTGATTCAGAGTTTAATTCATCTTCAGGAACTTCTTCTTCAAAATGAATGTCATGTTGTTCCTCTTCCAAAATATTATCTTGAAGCTGCTTAGGTAAGCTTGATTCTTCAGCTTCAACAGTGTTAGGCATATTGTCAATATGCTCAACATTCATCTGTTCAATCTCTATAGAATGTTCAGAGTACAATTTTTCTACAAATTCTACAACTGGTGTATCTGTCTATAATTGTTCATTTTGTTCAACAGATATTTCCATTGATTCATGTTGTGAATTCTCAGACTCTACTTCTATAGATTCAGTAGAAGGCTGGTTAACTTTTAGCTCTTTTGGAGTCTTAACAATTTCAATATCTGCTACCTCAAACAATTCAGCCTTTGAACTAATTACTACCTCAACATTGTCAATTATATTTGCAATAACTTGTTCAATGTCAGGTGCCTAATGCTCTGATTTGTCAATTTCTGCATCATCAGGACTTGTACTAATAGAAAAACTTGAGCTCATATTTGACTTGTATTTCTTCTCAGGCTTTCTAGCAAGGGAAAATAAAGTCTCATTATCTTCATCAGTTTCAGTGTGTTCGAAACTGATGAGTTTATCAGATGCACAAAAAGGTACAATGTCTAGACATACATTGTCCTTTGAAAATAAATTTTCATCTAATTTTCCTTTTTCAATAGACTTTGTTTCCTTAGAAATAATTTTTTTGATTTTCCTTCTACTATAACATTTCTGTTTCTCCTCTTCAAGTATTGCTGTTTTCTTTTCAAATTGCTCTATAAAAGTTTTCTACTTTAATTCTTCTAAGGCACTTTCTATTGCAACGGCCTTTCGAAGACTATCAACTTTTGTTTTGTCTACAGTAATATCTGATTCTACTTGTTTTGAATATAAAGGAGTAGGGATAGCTGATTCATGCTCTTCCTCAAATGCATGTAGTCTTGTACCGTTTATAGGAGTTTGAGGAGTTCTATTTGATGAACCTACACCTTTTTCCAAATATTTTGCTTATTGTTCCAAAAATGCAATCTCAGCACATTTCATTCTGTATTCTCTATCATATTTACTTCGAATACCCATGTATGTAATACTAGCATCAGTATGTTGAAGTTCTTGTCTAACTTCATCTAATATATCCTAAGAAAAGAAGTAATCTCTATAAAGTTCTTCTAACCTTTTGTCCACTTGAAATATTTTCTTGAACCAAGTACGTGGAACTTCATCATTCTCTATTTCTTTTCCTTTTGCATCTCTTCTGCTTTTGCCTTTTCCTCTGCCACGACCTTTATAGAACTTGGAGACCATCGTCATAGGTTGTAACAGCAACAAGCGGGAAAGATTTTCTTGACAAAGTTTACAAATAACCTAAGTCCCTGTGTTATAAGTGTTTAAATAGGGTTTTTAGGCGTATAACTCAACGTGAAGATAAGTCGGGTTTAGAAATAAAATAAATATTGAATAAAGGTTATTCAATCAAAGTACCTGAAATATTCAAGTATAACTCGTTGAGTTAACTAATCTAACGAGTAAAACGCTGTCTAGAGGCAGTTTTACACGTTACCTTATCTAACATAACGTCTAGTTAGTACACTTAAATAAGTTTCAGATGCTTCCAACTAAAACGTTTCGAAAATAACACACATGCTAAACTTAACATTATCTTGAAAACATTGTAAACTATTTGAACATTTTGTCCTTTGAATCTAAAATAGTTTATTTGTCTTTTTAAATTATTTCATCAAGATTTTAAGAGGACATTAATTCAGATTAACTAAAATTTGTATTTTAAATTATATTAATCTGTTTTTGACATTGTTAATGCTCCCCCTACAAATATACTTCAAATATATTCAATCAAAATACAAAATATACTTGTAGTGACAATAGATGATAAGTATAACTATACTTTTACATTTTCTTTTTAGAGACTTCTGTTATCCTGACATCATCAAAAATGATTTCCAGAATCAATTCCTACTGTATATGAATCAAAACACAACTTTAACTCAATTCGATTAATTCAAGGAGAATAAAAGAATGTATCTCAAATAAACGTTTTCAAAAGTACTAATGTTGATTCAATAAATCAGTAGTCATATTGGTATAAACTATATGCGATTCAAAGATATCTGTAATTAATGAAACAACTTTTTCTTTTCAAAACAGTAAATATTGATAATTTTCTTTAAAAGTTAGTTTGAAAAGCTTGAATCATACAAGAGCTTTCTAATGTACCCGTGTAATGAGCTTTCAATCAACAATCCCAGATCTGATCAGGACCTTAGGTTGCCAGATTTAAAGAATCCTTTTTCAGGACAACAATCCTTACATACCTATCTGGTCAAGTACAAAAGGCTTGTGATCAAACTGATCAATAAACTCTCAAAGATTTTCACTTTGTAAGCACTTTTCATTTTAAGCACAGTATATATGTATTCCATTAATACAGATGCAATAAAACACAAATCTCATACAATTTTTACTTCTATGATTGTACTGAGAATATGAATCAGTTTCAATAAGCTTATACTTTTGATTAATAGTTTAAGATGAGTTACATATAACTTATTCTACAAGTTTAATCAATTAAGTCAAATTTTTTGCATGATCATATGCATTTTCCTTGATTCAAAGAAAACATTTAATCAAAATTTCAGAATGTCAGAAGTATTTAATGTTTTTCATTTACACTTCCACTTAAAATTGTAAAAACCATTAAAATTGATAAACTACTTAAAATCAATAAGATACTACTATGATTTTACAATAAATACATAGTATCTTAAGTAGTAGTTTAGATATTACTTTAGATATTTATAATAAGTATATAATATCTATGAGAAGAACAACATCATCAATAATATTTATCTTTTTATGTGGAGTTTAAGCATTTTACACATCACATAGCCTACAAATACCTAAATTTAATCTAATGTTGCAGAATGTATTTTCGTCTAGAGGTTTTGTAAATATATCAGCTAATTGATTTTTACTAGACACAAATTCTAATTTAATTTTTCCTTTAATTACGTTATCTCTTAGAAAATGATGTCTAACCTCTATATGCTTTGCTCTTGAATATAATACAGGATTTTTGGAAAGATTTATTGCAGAACTACTATCACAATAAATCTCAGTTGTATCATAAGATAATCCAAAATCTTCTAAAGTTTGCCTTATCCACAGAATCTGAGTGCAACACAGTGCAGCAGCAACATATTCAGCTTCTGTAGTAGAAAGTGCTACACAGTTTTGCTTTTTACTAAACCATGACACCAAATTATTTCCCAATAATTGACATGTGCCACTGGTACTCTTTCTATCAGATTTAGATCCTGCATAATCAGCATCAATATATCCTATAAGATCTATTGAACTATCCTTAGAATAATACAATCCAAAATTTTTAGTTCCTTGTATATATCTAAATATTCTTTTAACTGCAATTAAGTGTGATTCTTTAGGATTAGATTGAAATCTAGCACAAACACACACAGCAAACATAATATCAGGTCTACTAGCAGTCAAATAAAGTAAAGAACCAATCATACTTCTGTATTTTCTTTGATCTATAGATTTTCCTATGTCATCAATATCAAACTTTAAAGTAGTACTCATAGGAGTTCCTCGAATCCTTGTATCATTGAAATTAAATTTCTTAAGCATTTCAACTGCATATTTTTCCTGATTTAAAAATATACCTTTATCCATTTGCTTAATTTGAAGTCCTAGAAAATATGAAAGTTCTCCTATCATACTCATTTCAAACTGATTAGTCATCTCTTCAGAGAATATTTCTATCAACTTATCAGAGGCTGCTCCAAAGATTATATCATCCACGTATATTTGAACAACAATCTGATCTTTACCATCTCTCTTAATAAATAGAGTATGATCCACTTTTCCCATGATATAGCCTTTTTCTATTAAAAAAGTAGACAATCTTTCATACCATGATCTAGGTGCTTGCTTCAAACCATATAAGGCTTCAATTTATACACAAAGTTAGGAGTTTTAATATCTTCAAATCCAGGTGGTTGTTTTACATAGACTTCTTCATTAATTAAACCATTTAGAAATGCACTCTTTACATCCATTTGATATAATTTAAAATCCATATAACAAGCATAGGCCAATAATATTCTAATACTTTCTAACCTAGCCATAGGAGCAAATGTTTCATCATAATCTAATCCTTCTTCCTGTGTATACCCTTGTGCAACTAATCTAGCTTTATTCCTTATAATTTGACTAGTTTCGTTAGTTTTGTTTCTAAAGATCCACTTTGTACCTATTATGGACTGATTTTCTAGTGGAGAGACTAATTCCCATACATCATTTCTGATGAATTGATTTAGTTCTTCTTGCATTGCCGCTATCCAATTTTCATCAGATAATGCTTCTTGTATATTCCTTGGTTCCACCATAGAAACAAACATACACATACTATTTAAATTTACTGAAGCTCTAGTTTTAACTCCCTCATTAATATTACCAATGACTTGAGTAATGGGATGTGATGAAGAATAACGCCAATTTCTCTGATTTTCCTCAATATTCTCATCAACTCTGAAAGTCCATCACTTTCAACACTAGTTTGATCATTTAAGTTCATATTTTTGATTTTCTCAGATAAATCATCAATCTCTCTATTGATCTCTAACTCATTTGGAAAATTGATCAAGTCATCATTATCAGCTTTAGATTGAGATTCTCTAAGAGATTTTTCATTGAAGCTTACATGGAGGGTTTCTTCAATAGTCCTAGAAGTCTTGTTATATACTCTATAGGCTTTACTTCTAGTAGAGTAACCTACAAAAATTCCTTCATCCGATTTGGCTTGAAATTTATCCCTTTTATCCTTAGTATTAAGAATAAAACACTTGCAGCCAAATGGTTTCATATAGGAAATTTTTAGAACCCTATTAAACATAATTTCAAAAGGAGTTTTATTAACATGAGGTCTTAAATGACTTCTGCTAATAACATAACAAGCTGTATTTACTGCTTCAGCCCAAAGATTTTGAGGTAACTTATGTTCATTCAACATAGTTCTGGCCATTTCTTGAAGTGATCTATTCTTTCTCTCAACAACACCATTTTGACACGATGCTTTTGGAAAAGAAAATCTGTGATCAATGCCATGCTCATTACAATAGTTATCCATTTGATCATTATCAAATTCAGTTACATGATCACTCCTAAGTTTTTGAATAGAGACACTTTGCTCATTTTGAACAAAATTGCTAAACATTTTAAATTTTTCAAAAACTTCTGTCTTAGATGTTAGAAAATATACCCAAGTGTATCTAGAGAAGTCATCTACTAAAACAAATACATACCATTTACCACCAAGACTCATTATTCTTGTTGGTCCAAATAGATCCATATGTATAAGTTCTAAAACTCTCTTGCTTGAAATATCAGTTTTGGATTTAAAAGAGTTTTTGTGAAGTTTACCTAACTCACATGCATCACACATAAAGTTCTTTGAGTATTTAATCTTGGGTAAACCTCTCACTAAATGTTTTCTAGATAGTTAATGTAATAGTCTCATATTTATATGCCCAATCCTTCTATGCCATAAATATGCATCACTAGTTTCAACTAGCAAACATGAATTTAAATCAACTGCACCAGAAGGTAAAGATAAAATACATACAGAACCTTTTCTTTTAGCAATAAACTTAATTTCATCTGTATTTTTATCAATTATTTTGCATACATTATCTTCAAATACTACATAATATCCATTTTCAGTTAGTTTTATGACACTCAGCAAATTAAATCCTAGGTTTTCTACATATAGTACATTCAAAATAACACAAGTAGGAGTTATTTGAACATTGCCCATACCTATGATTTTATCTTTGCTTTTGTTTCCAAATGTTACACTTCCTTTCATGGTATTTGTAAAATTTTGTAATAGACCTTTTTGTCCAGTCATGTGACTTGACGCTCCACTGTCCAAGATCTATTTTGATGTTGTTTCCTCCTGCAACACAAATTAAGAAAAACTTTTTCTTGGTACCCAATGTTGTTGAGGACCAAGTTCATTAAACGCATATTTCTTCTTTTTGTTTAAAAATAGTTTAACATTATCATTTATATTCTTATTAGTTGTAAGTACTATTGATTTATCATTAGCTTCATACTCACATATAGCATTATTGCTTTTGCAATCATTCTTTTTGTTTTCAGATGTAGTATAATCAAGACCAAACATATTTTTATCAGATGTTAATTTATTTTGGTCATGCTTATACATTTCTGTAAGTTTATACCAAGATTTTGTACTTGTATTAACACTTTCCGTACATACAAAATCTTTTTCTGCACAAGAATTTTTTGTTTTATCACATGCAGAATGAGTAATTGGTCTAATACTAGTGTATTGAATTACATGCTCAGGTTTCTGAATTTTCAGTTTGCTACAATTGTCTGAAATTTTAGAAACATTAGAAATTGAATTTCCAGAACAAGAAACAAGATTTTTAGAAACATTTATAGTCATGTTAGAAGTACAATTTGACAAATCACATTGATTTATATTATTACTACATGATTCATCCCTTGAAGTATCTACTTCTACATATTTATTACCTTGTTTCATAATAAAAGGAATTTTAGTCTTAGATTTACTTGAACTGCAACTAATAAATCCTTTATTGGCTTGAGATTTAGGATATTCAGGATAATCAAATCCTAAGCCAAATTTATAAGACATCGCAGGGGTACTAGTTAGTTTGTCTAACTTAGTTTGACTTAAATTCCATTTCTCAAAGGTAGAATTTAAATGTTGCTCTCTCAGTTTTAATTTATCTATCTCTAATTCAAGTTCATTTATATTGTTTCTCAACATTTCATTTTCAGATTCTATCTTTAATTTTTCAGCATTTATATTCTGTATTTGTTCACGCAAGATACATTCATTAAATCTAAATTTTTGCAAATCTCTAGCATGATTTTCATTATCACATTTAAACTTTTCTAAAGTAGTAGACATGAAACAATTTTCTTCTTCCATAATGGATGAAGATTTTCTAATATTCTTATTTTCCAGTTTACAAACTTTAAGTTTTTGTAATAATGCATGGTAAGCACATAATAATTCATCAAAGTTGAAATCTGAATGACTTTCAGGATGAGATATTACCTCAGACTCATCTGCCATGAAGCACACATGAGCAAAGTCTTCTAACTCTTGTTCTCCTTCTGAATGTGAAGATTTTGATGCTGATTCCTCAGATTCAGACTCTTCAGACGTGTCATCCCAAGTGACCTTCAAAGCCTTTTTCTTGTAAAACTTTTTCTAAGTTTTCTGAGCCGTCTTCTTTTGATTTGTCCTACTTTGCTTTTCATTTTTCCTCATAGGACAATCTGGAGAAAGATGTCCAGGTTTCTTACAGTTGTAACATACATATTTTCTAGATGAAGAATTCTTGTCATTCAATGATTTTGACGTTGAGGGTTTATCATTTTTGTTCCTTTGCTGTTTCCTAGCTTTCCATGCTTTCTTGAATTTCCTAGTCAGCAAAATCAAATCCTCGTCAGAATCAGTAGATATATAAGAATCTGAATTAATTTCGAAGGCTATTTCTTTCTTCATTTTTAGTTTGTTGTGACTTAGTGATTCATTTAATTGAACTTCATAAGCTATTAAATTTCCTATAAGTTCATTCATAGAATAAACATTTAAATCTCGTGATTCCTCAATTGATGTTACTTTCTAAGACCATTTAGAACTTAGGGATCTGAGAATTTTCCTCACCAAATCCTTCTGTTCAAAATTCTTTCCTAAACATTTTAATGAGTTTATGATATCAAGAAATCTGGAAAACATCTCAGAAATATTTTCGTCTTCATGCATCTTAAAGAGTTCATATTTATGAATCAACATGTTTATTTTTGTCTCTTTAACTTGAGAAGTACCTTCATGTGAAATTTCTAATGCATGCCACACCTCATAAGTAGATTTATATGCCGACACTTTACTGAACTGTTCATAACTCAATGTACAAAATAAAATATTTAAGCCCTTAGCATTCAGAGTTTCATTTTCTTTTTCAGTAATTGTCCAAGTATTATAAGGAGTAGTTAATGGAGTGTATGGTTTAGAAATCATGAACCACAACTTATGATCTATACTTTGAAGAAAAACAATCATCCAATATTTCCAATATTCAAAATGTATTCCATTAAATAAAGGAGGACGATTAAGATTTTGGCCTTAATATAAAGAAAAATTACCATTTCCAGTAGTCATTTTACCTTAGATTTTTCAACCTATTTGATTTTAAACAGTCTTAAAACTTTAAAGCAATTTGAGCCTTAAATCAATAGAGTTAAACGTATGCTCAGATATTAATTTCTGTTTAAAAACAAGGAAGGTAGAATAAGTAGTGATATTAAATAAGTTGGTATCGATTTTATATCAAAGATTATTAACAAAGCTCTGATACCACTTGTAGGATCGTATGGCTACACAAGAGGGGGGTGAATTGTGTATTTTTAATATTTTCTGAAATATAATTGAAACTTTAAAACTCAAAAACAAGTCGAGACATTGTTTTCATAAAATCATTTTTATTCAAGGTTTCAATTACAATATACAATTCAATTCTCCTCAAAAATTATAGATGCAATTATATTTCGATACCATATATCATCTAAACAATTTCATAACTACAAACAGAGAAAACTAATTTGCGGAATTTAAAACTTTTCTCCCTGTTTGAGATCTTTCTTCTTCTTCTTTTTCTTCTTCAGCAATTCTTTAGTGATGAATATCTTATCTTTTCATGCTTTACCGAATTTGCTTTCTTCTGATACTTCAAATCTTCAGTGACGAAAATCTTACCTTTTTATGCTTCACTGAACTTTCTTCCACTTGAGAGATTTTCCCCGAGATGGTGTTTTTCATCCTTGAAAAAGATTTTTCTTTTGGTGTGCATGGATGGTTTGATCCTCGAAAAGATTTTTCTTTTTGTGTGCAAGGATAAATTGATCAATGAGAATTCTATGCCTTTTATACTGTATCTTCATTTCATGCATATCCTTCACGTTTAACCACCACTAGTTTTCCACTTCTCCACGTCTTTTCTTTTTCCTTCATCGAAACACACACGTTCTAACCCACGTTTATATTTCGAATTTTCTTTAATCATCAATCTTGGATCTCTGAAAAATTTCCTGCAAAATAAACTTTCTCGTCCAAAAGTTTTTCTTCAATGTAATAAGAAGTCGTTACTTTAATGTTAACTAAACGAGTAACACAAGTATATATATAACTTAACGTTTCTAACTTAACGAGTTCCTCATGTGCCATTTCACGTGACAAATACTGTAGCTAACTCAACGAACTAAGTTCGTGGTGTTATGCTAATTCAACGAACCATCTTCGTTGTGTTATGATAACTCAACGAACCATCTCCGTTGTTTTATGATAACTCAACGAACCAGTAATAAACAAATGTTTTTATAATAAGAATTTTACCACGTGCAAAAATAACAACTTAAGTTTATAACGCTAACCTAACGCGTTGCCTTAGTGTTCAATATAGCAACTCAACGCGTTTAGTTATGTTAACTTAACGAGTTAAACTTGTGCACCTCACGTGATACAATACAACATTCGTAACTTATAATTTCACCACGTGTATAACACTAACTTAACGAGTTCGTCTCTTCTTTTACTCACTAACTTAACAAGTTATCACGTGACCTATTTTAACCTTTAAGCCTCTAACTTAACGAGTTCTCACATGACCTCTATATAAACAAAACTCTAACTTAACAAGTTGTCTAAACGTGCACTGTTCTTGATATAGAAGATATAACATTAAAACATATCATGCTTTTCAATAAAAACACACGTTAACTTAATGTTTAGCTAAATGAGAAATTAATGCAACGAAACGACTAGTTATTAACTTTAGATCCAATACAGACAAGTATTTATATCAATAAGTTTTTTCTATATTAATTGATGATTTTAATTTCTTTTCACAAGCAATAGTAATTGAGCAAATATGATTATTTTCATTCAGCACACATCATCAAAATAAAAATACTCAACACAAAGAAAAAAAAATTATTTTATTTTATTTTATTTTTGATTTTTGATGGTGAGTTCATAGCAAATATAAGTTTAACTTCTACATCATAGTAAATGACTACATGAATGTACCAACATGCCTATTTGAGCAGTAGCACATAAAGAAACTTATAAAAAGCATATCACAAAGCTTAGGTCACTCATATCATGCATTACTAATACATTTAGAAACAAAGTTAAGCTTTACCACTAGCATCATTAATATAATAAAAACAAAAGAAAATAAAACCTAAGTGAAAGGAATACAAATTTCAATTTAGAAATATATGCAAATGACAAACCCTTGCAATTGTTTAGAAAATGATACACATCTAAGTAAAGTAATTCAAGTTCCATATTAAAATATAGGGTGTGTATAACTTAGAAAAATAGTAAATCTCAAATTCATTATTATTGATCATATCAAGTGGGTAGTTGAATGCAATGAAAATTTTGCTCTAGATATAAATGTAAGTATGCATTAAGAAGTTTAAACATAAATACAAGTAGTCTGCACCCCCACACTTAAATATTGTAATAAGTTCACATGGTGGCAAAGAATATACATCTATATGCAAAAACTTGGCAATGACATAACATTGACTTTGAAAATGGCAGCAATGTTTCCTTTAACTCTTATTATTATTATTATTGTTATTAGTATTATTATTATTATTATTATTATTTAATTTAAACAACAATTGAAGATAACACACTAAGACAAATGATTTAAGTAAACTAAGTCACCCCACTACCTTCTTAATGTAGCTCTTAAGGTAGAAGGATATGCAATAAACCCAACAATTAAATATATCATAAGATAGGGGTATGAGCCTCAACCACTTAAAACCCAAGGAAATAAAATTCTACTAAAACTAAGGAACATATTACATTCAAAAGCAAGATAAAATAAACATCCTAAATTAATGGAAGGAAATGAGAATAAAATGAAAAGAAGCATGTGGTGGTGGAACAATTGCTTGAATACCTCAAAACTTTAAGTCTTTGAGTGGGACCTTCTTGTCATTTGTTTGTTGTCAAGGTAAGCACTTGTAGGTAAGATTTAACAAGCTTGTGTTTCTTCTTCTCTCATACCTACTTTATCTTATTTCAAAAAGGTAAGATATCTACTTCCCACACAATAAGTGTATAAGAAAAGGAAGTCACACAACCTATTTGCAATATAAAACTAAAGTGCTTTAACATTTAATTCAAAATGTAGAAATTCACATTTGAAAGGGTAACTTGTAGTCACAATAAAATGATTATCCATCACTCCAAAAAGGCATACATCTAAAGCAAAATCTCAACTACACATAAATACCTAGAATTACTCAACAACAACATGTTTATATATCTCTTCTACTTTTTTAAACATTCAATTCAAGAGAGAAATTGCAATCCATCATATTTTCTAAAAGCTCACATATTCTTGAGTCCATGTGGTGAAAAAGAAAAGTATAATGCTATGACGGTAGATTGAACATACTAAGGACCTAATGGTATACCAATCTTCAATTAAAACAAAGTGCATTCATTGATTCCATGAACCACATTTAGAACTTGTAAGGGAAATTTCAACACATGACATGGTACTTTTAAAAAAAATTTAGGTAATTTCCAACATGATTTAGCAATTAACATGTTAACAAAGATAAGCATTCATAAAGATAGTCATGTAGTTTTGCAACTTCATATAATACTTATTTCAGTTTTACCACTCCAACTTCAAATCAAGATCTTTCTCTACAAAGGAACTAAACATATACTAGGAAACAAATCCACTTGAAATTTAGTAGAAGCACCAAGAACATTTTCAAGAGCAACAATAGCCACAACAGCAAGAACAATAATAACAACAAATAGACCAATAATTACAACAAGAGCAACAACACAAACAACATTCAATACAACAATAACTACATATAGATAGACATGTAGAAAACATACAGTAGCCTTCACAAGTCCATACTATAGACTTAGATAAAGATATAGTTGATCAAATAAATAGAGTTAGTATAGAAATAATACAAAAGATTTCAAACACTCTACTAGATATTTTTAGAAGATAAAGAGGCTTGTGAAAAAATAAACATAAATTATATATTAAACAAAAACACTTATTGTAATTTGTTGCCAAAAATAAATAACTATTTTATTTATTCAAATCTTTTATTTCTTGTAAATAGTTATTATGTATTCATGTTTATTTGTACAAGTTAAAGTTCTTTTTTAATTTATATACTTAGAAAATTTTCTTCCTTACATGAGTTTTTTGATTTTTATAATGACAAAAAGGGAGAGAAAGATTATTTTAAAAGTTAAACTTATTAGATTTTGTCATCATCAAAAAGGAGGAGATTGTTAGGAATTTGGTTTTAATGATGAATATTTTTACTAAGTCTATAAATATGTCTAATAAAATCTAAGTATATCAATCACACAGTTAGGCATTAACATATTTTGAAAAGTTGTATAGTTATAAGTTAATGTTTCGAGTTAGTCGAAGAGTTATGTTAAAAACTCATATAGTTAAGTTATCTACATATGGTTTTTAAATGTTTTAAGTTTTCACATGTTTTCTATGTACATTCGGTAAAGAAAAATTGAAGAGTTAGATAACTGTTCAAGTTTTTATGCATAGATGGATAATTATTCAAGTTCTTTTATATGACTAATGAAAAGTTAAGTTTTGTTGTTTCAGTCATGTGTTTTGCAGGTGGAAAACTCAAAGAGTTACAGATAAATGTTTGAGTTTTTACAACCTTAAAAGATAAGTGTTTAACTAAAATGGCAATTTAGAAAATATATTCTACAATTCTCTAAAAAGAAGATTTTTGATTGTTCTATGACAAGGGATCATGGAAATTCAAAAAGAAAGTGGAGATCGTGGAAATTCAAAAAAGATAGTGGAGATCATGAATGTGGATAATTTAAATTTGAATTAATACATGGGATCATGAATTATGGATTAAGTAGATGAACATGTTAAATGTGAAATTATAATTTTACTACTATAAATAAAGGGTACAAGCTGCACTTCATTCATCCCAAATTCAATAGAGAGAAATCCTTATATCAAATAGAAGAATCCCAATTGAGAGAAAGACCTATCTTAAAGAAGTCTTGGAGATTTGAAGAAAGAAGCAAAGAGATATAGAAGTGAAGCAAAGAGCCAAAAGAATCAAAAGTTAAGTGTAGAAGCTTAGGTTTGAAAAATAAAATTCAATCAAGGATAGAATAAGGTTTATTTTATATTGAATTGTATCTCGAATTAAATTGTATCAAAATCGACAAGTAGGGAATTATGTTGTAAATGACTGTAAATTCTCACTTTATCAATAAAAATTTTAGAATTACAAATAGTGAGTGTTTTTCACTCTTATTTTATCTACTAGAATTTAAAATTCTAAAGACACAATTCACCTCCCCTCTTGTGATACTACGATCCAATAGAGCTTATAGTAGCTTTTTATAGTAATTTGATATAAGAAAATAATAGTTTGAAAACTCAAGTTATTCAATAGGAGTTTACTTTATCTCTTGAGTTAATTTTTAATGTATTGGGATTAAGAAATGAAAGAGTTGTTGTGACAAATAGATTTGACATATTGGTTGTGAAAAGTTAAATCAAAACTTGTCTATTCAGAAAACTTGTTTGATTTGTTTTTATGTATATATTAATAAATTCTTTTAGGATAAACAAACAAATTTTCACACAAATTAGATATTAAGTCCAATTTGTATTTTTAACTACAAGTGTACAATGTATATTATATTTGTGTGCAAGTACAGGTCAATTCAATAGAAATTGAGTATGAATTATGTACTATTTTGATTTTTATACTAGAGTTTATGTGTTCAATTAAGCTCTCCGTTAATTTACAGTTAACTCAATAGACTTAATTTGTGAAGTTATAGATAACTCAATAGAATATCCTCGTGGACTTAAGTTAACTCCACGAGCCTACCTAGTAACTTCTAGTTAAATGCTACTATTCATAGAAGAATTCGGTCATCCATTGGGCAGTTCCACAGAATGTAAATAACATCAATTAAACTTTTTAATGTTAGTTAATTTGAGATTTATCATTAATCAACACTAACATTCAGATATTTCGAACAATAACCATTAAGATTTTTTGTTAGCATTTTGTACAAATCAATTTCAATAATATATAAAACTATTTTCTATTTTTTGAATCAACTAAACATAAAACATTCAAAATACTAACAATGATAACAATAATCATGATACAAAACAAATAATACAACACATAAATACTAAATATAAACATAGATAATTAGTTTTTTTGGTATTTTTGTTTTGATATGTTCCTAAGTTGAACGAAAGGTGAAATGTAAAAATTCTCTATAGACAGTAAAAACTTCTGTCACTACAAGCAATTTGATTACACCACTAAGAACTTAATCACTTACAATCTCACCTCCTCTCCCTATAGAATCGTGAACCAAGACTTGTAAGTTGATCACCTCTTTAGTATATTGGCATCAACTCGAAACCAAGGCTAGAAGTTTTACGATCTCTTGAGATATGAGTTGGTGCTTGGTGAAAATGGTTTCCCTTCCTGTGACACAATCACTCCTCATCGTAGTTGTCAATCACCATGTTTGGCTTGGAATCAACCTCACATCTAGAAAGTATCCTCATAAACCTCTAATGGTTGGTGATTTTGGTGGTGTTGTGGAGCTTCAGGGAACTTTCGACACTTCCTGTAGTTAGCACGGTCCTCCATCTTCACATACACTTTTTCTTCATCTTTCTCCTCTTCTTTTATATTTTTTTCAATAGTAACTACTTCTACCTAAATGATCGGTTGGATTTCCCTCATTTGTATTAACGATGGTGATTTCTTCTTCATTCCACGAGTTAATTCCTACATGATATGTGCAATCATGGTTTTCCTTCGAATTTCCTGTTTTTGCAATTGCTACAATGGCATGTTAGAAAATAACTAGTCTGTGGAGTTAGTGTAACTCAACAGACTTACTTTGTTGACTTAACTATAAAAACATGTGCAATAAAAAAATAACTTATAAGCTTATAACACTAACACAACACATTACCTTAGTGTATATTCAAGTAACTCAACATGTATAGTTATGCTAACCTAATGAGTTAAACATGTGCAGCTTACATGACATAATAAAACATTTAAATTCACACGTGCATAATTCTAACTTACGAATAAAAAGATATTTTAGATAATTACAAACTATAAGTATCCGATGCTTATATGCATTTCGGATAGTTAGCATCTAACCTTCCAAAAGATAACTTAAGTCAAGTTTTTAGATCACGACACATGTCCTCATTAATTCTTATGATAAAAAAGGTATTTTGGATACTTGCAAACCTAACTATCTGATGGTTAGACAAATTTTGGATAGTTATCAGTTAACTTACAGAAAATCTACTTAAGTCATGTATTAAGGTTACAACACGTGTCCTTCATGAAATAATAAAGTATTCTTTAAGCATTCAAAACATAATTGTCCAGTATATGAAATGTAACTCTCCAAAATAACAAACATTTCAAATACTTAGGAATTACAAAGCCAATAACTCACCGACAGTTCAAAAATATATTTAATTAACACTAATTCCCTGAAATTATGTAGATTCTTTCATTGAGGCATATAATAGTGAAATTATAACATAATGGTTTAATTCTTAAAAGATAAGCTAAATATTATGCAATTAACCATTATTTAACCATTAATATTATGCACTTTTTCATTCTAAACACTTCCCCCATACTTAACTTTTGCTAGTCCCTTAGCAAACTCATATGATCTAGTTAACACGTCTTTTTAAAGTGCTAAAACTATTTCTTTCTTTCATACATCAGTATTCCTTATGAAAAATATTTCTTCATTTTGTATCTTCAGAATACTAAGATTAGATTAATATAAAGATATTCTATATAATTCAGTAATCTAATTTAACATTTTTTTCCTCTCCAACCTACAAATATATTTCAAACATATGTAAATTACATACAAAATATGCTAGCATCACATAGGTGGTAGTTATATTATCAAATTTTTTCTTTTCTAACATCTGTTATCTTGAATTTTCCAATATGATTTCTAGAATAAATTTCAACTACATACGAATCAAAACATAATTCAACTCAATATAATTAAAACAAGAAGAATAATGAATTGTATCTCAAATAAACAACTTCACAAGTCTAATTCTAGATTCATACTTCAATAATCATAAATAACAGAGAATATACTCGATTCAAAAGATATTTGTATCTTCACAAAACACTTTTATCTTTTTAGAATAGTATATGCATATTTTTACTTTAAAAGTTAATTTGAAAAGCTTGAATCATAAAAGAGCTTTCTAGTGTACCCATGTATCGAGCTTTCAATCAATAATCCCAGATTTGATCAGGATCTTAGGTTGCTAGATTTAAAGAGTCCTTTTTTAGGTTAATAATCCTTACATACCTATCTACTCAAGTACAAAAGGCTCTTGATCAAGTAAATCAATAAACTCTCAAAGTTTTTCTCTTTGTCTTCTTTTTTTTCTTTTCAACATAGTATATATATGTATTTCATTAATACAAATGCAATAAAACACAAATCTCATATAATCCTACTTCTACAATCAATTGAAAATTATGAATCCATATCAATAAGCTCATACTTTTTCTATAGTTTAATAAGATTTACACATAAATCATTCTACAAGTTTAATCAATCAAATTAAATGTATCCTTGATCATATGTATTTCATTTAATCCAAAAATCAACATTTTAGCTCTTTTAGGATTTCAGATAATTTCCTAAGTTTCAGTTAAGCATTTCGATTTTCTTTTAAAATCGTGAAACAATTAAACTCATAAAATTTAGTAATAACATAAGATACTATATCTAGATTTGTATTAATAGTAAAATTTTGTAGCATCTTATATAAGATCCTAAATATAACATTCAAGTAGTTACAGTTCTCAAAAAAAAAAAAGATTCAGTTTCAGCTATCAGAAGATTTTAGATAATTTTTAAATAGTTATAGGAAATTTTGAAAAGTTACAGCAAAATTCATAAAAGATTTTCAGTTTCCATAAAAATTTGCTGGACAATCCTAATTCCTCTAATTAACAAGATTACTTCGATTTTAATCTAATTACCTCCCCCTATACCTACATTTTGCATTGTCCTCAATGTAAAAGATTTACAATAAATATAGTAAATGTTAGTAGGCATAAATATTGTTTCATTGACTTAGCACTTAACTAAATGAACATAATTCATTGAGTTAATAAATAAATCCACGAACTATGCTTGAATGTAAATTTAGGATAAGTAATCAATTACATACATTGTTCTTTTGTATCTCCATTAATATCTTTTGCTGAAAAACTTTTCATTCACAAATAAAAGCAAAATATATAACAAAATAACAACTAACAATAAAACATAAATTGTTAAATTAGTTCCTTGTGTGGAACCCAGGCTCCTATACCTTTTGTGGCTCACAAGTAAACTAGTTGGTTTCTCAGAACAAATACCAACAAACTAGATTGATATTTTGTTTTTCCTTCTCTTTTTTTTCTTGTAAGATAAATAAAACATAAACAAAAAGTTTCTTTTTTCCAAAAATAAATGCAAAATACACACAACGTTAAAAATACAAAATCACAATTTAAGAACATGATTAAAAAGTATTGACAAATGGAATAAACATGTTAGTCCAAGCAAAACCTTTAGGCATAATTCTTCTTGCTATTAATTCTGTTTTAAAGCAGTCTGCTTTCCTTTTTAACTTGTAAACTTGTAGTATGTTATCAACACTAAATACAAGTGTATTACCATTAATGAATTGAAATGTAGAAAGAGATCTTTTTCTGTTCCAATATAATGTAATTGTTTCTATTTCTACATATATTTCTTTTCCCACTTCCATTCATTTAGGTCTTTCATAATCCATATTTGAAATTTCATCGGTTCATCCCACCATCTTATTAGACATAAAGTAGGATCATCATATTCATTATACCACACTCCAAATTGAATTTTATCATGTTCTGCAGATGGTGGTTCAGCTATATCATTAGGTATAGGTAATATTTCTATAAAGTCATCATCATAATTGTCTATGCTCACTATGTATAAATCAGATCTAAAAGCAATTGTGTTGAGTATTTTTGTTTTGATGACGTGTGCTGAATGAAAATAATCATATTTGCTCAATTACTATTGCATGTGAAAAGAAATTAAAATCATCAATTAATACATAAAAAGCTTACTGATATAAATACTTGTCTGTATTGGATCTGAAGTTAATAACTAATCGTTTCGTTGCATTAATTTCTCATTTAGCTAAACGTTAAGTTAACGTGTGTTTTTATTGAAAAGCATGATATGTTTTAATGTTATATCTTCTATATCATGAACAGTGCACGTTTAGACAACTCGTTAAGTTAAAGGCTTAAAGGTTAAAATAGGTCACGTGATAACTCGTTAAGTTAATGAGTAAAAGAAGAGACGAACTCGTTAAGTTAGTGTTATACACGTGGTGAAATTATAAGTTACGAATGTTGTATTGTATCACATGAGGTGCACATGTTTAACTCGTTAAGTTAACATAACTAAACGTGTTGAGTTGTTATATTGAACACTAAGGCAACGTGTTAGGTTAGCGTTATAAACTTAAGTTGTTATTTTTGCACATGGTAAAATTCTTATTATAAAAACATTTGTTTATTACTGGTTCGTTGAGTTATCATAACACAACGAAGATGGTTCGTTGAGATAGCATAACACCACGGACTTAGTTCGTTGAGTTAGCTACAGTACTTGTCACGTGAAATAGCACATGGTGAACTCGTTAAGTTAGAAACGTTAAGTTATATATATATACTTGTGTTACTCATTTAGTTAACATTAAATTAACGACTTCTTATTACATTGATGAAAAATTTTTAGACGAGAAAGTTTATTTTCAGGAAATTTTTTCAGAGATCTAGGATTGATGATTAAAGAAAATTTGAAATATAAGCGTGGGTTAGAATGTGTGTGTTTCGATGAAGGAAAAAGAAAAGATGTGGAGAAGTGGAAAAATGGTAGTGGTTAAACGTGAAGGATATGCATGAAATGAAGATATAGTATAAAAGGCATAGAATTCTCGTTGATCAATTTATCCTTGCACACAAAACAAAAAATCTTTTCAAGGATCAAACCATCCCTGCACACCAAAAGAAAAATCTTTTTCAGGGATCAAAAACACCTTTTCAGGAAAAATCTCTCAAGTGGAAAAAAGTTCAGTGAAGCATAAAAAAGTAAGATTTTCGTCATTGAAGATTTGAAGTATCAGAAGAAAGCAAATTCGGTGAAGCATGAAAAGACAAGATATTCATCACTAAAGAATTGCTGAAGAAGAAAGATCTCGAACAGGGAGAAAGTTTTAAATTCCGTAAATTAGTTTTCTCTATTTGTAGTTATGAAATTGTTTAGATGATGCATGGTATCGAAATATAATTGCATCTACAATTTCTAAGGAGAATTGAATTGTATATTGTAATTGAAACCTTGAATAAAAATGATTATATGAAAACAATGTCTCGACTTGTTTTTGAGTTTTAAAGTTTCAATTATATTTCAGAAAATATTAAAAATACACAATTCACCCCCCCACTTGTGTAGCCATACGATCCTACAAGTGGTATCAGAGCTTTGTGAATAATCTTTGATATAAAATCGATACCAACTTATTTAATATCATTGCTTATTCTACCTTCCTTGTTTTTAAACGGAAATTAATATTTGAGCATATGTTTAACTCTATTGATTTAAGGCTCAAGTTGTTTTAAAGTTTTTAGACTGTTTAAAATCAAATAGGTTGAAAAATCTAAGGTAAAATGGCTATTGGAAATGGTAATTTTTCTTTATATGAAGGCCAAAATCTTAATCGTCCTCCTTTATTTGATGGAATACATTTTGAATATTGGAAATATAGGATGACTGTTTTTCTTCAAAGTATAGATCATAAATTGTGGTTCATGATTTCTAGACCATATACTCCGTTAACTACTCCTTATAATACTTGGACAATTACTGAAAAAGAAAATGAAACTCTAAATGCTAAGGGCTTAAATATTTTATTTTGTGCAATGAGTTATGAATAGTTCAGTAAAGTGTCGGCATATAAATTTGCTTATGAGGTGTGGCATGCATTAGAAGTTTCACATGAAGGTACTTCTCAAGTTAAAGAGACAAAAATAAACATGTTGATTCATAAGTATGAACTCTTTAAGATGCATGAAGATGAAAATATTTCTAAGATGTTTTCCAGATTTCTTGATATCATAAACTCTTTAAAATGTTTAGGAAAGAATTTTGAATAGAAGGATTTCGTGAGGAAAATTCTCAGATCCCTAAGTTCTAAATGGTCTCAGAAAGTAACATCAATTGAGGAATCACGAGATTTAAATGTTTATACTATGAATGAACTTATAGGAAATTTAACAACTTATGAAGTTCAATTAAATGAATCATTGAGTCACAACAAACTAAAAATGTAGAAAGAAATAGCCTTCGAAATTAATTCAGATTCTTATATATCTACTGATTCTGACGAGGATTTGATTTTGCTAACTAGGAAATTCAAGAAAGCATGGAAAACTAGGAAACAGCAAAGGAACAAAAATGATAAACCCTCAATGTCAAAATAATTGAATGACAAGAATTCTTCATCCAGAAAGTATGTATGTTACAACTGTAAGAAACCTGGACATCTTTCTCCAGATTGCCCTATGAGGAAAAATGAAAAGCAAAGTAGGGCAAATTAGAAGAAGACGGCTCAGAAAACTCAGAAAAAGTTTTACAAGAAAAAGGCTTTGAAGGTCACTTGGGATGACATGTCTGAAGAGTCTGAATCTGAGGAATCAACATCAAAATCTTCACATTCAGAAGGAGAACAAGAGTTAGAAGATGTTGCTCATGTGTGCTTCATGGCAGATGAGTCTGAGGTAATATCTGATCCTGAAAGTCATTCAGATTTCAACTTTGATTAATTATTATGTGCTTATCATGCATTATTACAAAAACTTAAAGTATGTAAACTAGAAAATAAGAATATTAGAAAATCTTCATCCATTATGGAAGAAGAAAATTGTTTCCTGTCTACTACTTTAGAAAAGTTTAAATGTGATAATGAAAATCATGCTAGAGATTTGCAAAAATTTAGATTTAATGAATGTATCTTGCATGAACAAATACATAATATAAATGCTGAAAAATTAAAGTTAGAATCTGAAAATGAAATATTGAGAAACAATATAAATGAACTTGAATTAGAGATAGAAAAATTAAAACTGAGAGAGCAAGATTTAAATTCTACCTTTAAGAAATGGAATTTAAGTCAAACTAAGTTAGACAAACTAACTAGTACCCCTGCGGTGTCTTATAAATTTAGCTTAGGATTTGATTATCCTGAATATCCTAAATCTCAAGCCAATAAAGGATTTATTAGTTGCAGTTCAAGTAAATCTAAGACTAAAATTCCTTTTATTATGAAACAAGGTAATAAATATGTAGAAGTAGGTACTTCAAGGGATGAATCAATGTGATAATATAAATCAATGTGATTTGTCAAATTGTAGTTCTAACATGACTATAAATGTTTCTAAAAATCTTGTTTTTTATTCTGGAAATTCAGTTTCTAATGTTTCTAAAATTTCAGACAATTGTAGTAAACTGAAAATTCAGAAACTTAAGCATGTAATTCAATACACTGGTATTAGACCAATTACTCATTCTGCATGTGATAAAACAAAAAATTCTTGTGTAGAAAAAGATTTTGTATGTACGGAAAGTGTTAATACAAGTACAAAATCTTGGTATGAACTTATAGAAATGAATAAGCATGACCAAAATAAATTAACATCTGATAAAAATATGTTTGGTCTTGATTATACTACATCTGAAAACAAAAAGAATGATTGCAAAAGCAATAATGCTATATGTGAGTATGAAGCTAATGATAAATCAATAGTACTTACAACTAATAAGAATATAAATGATAATGTTAAACTATTTTTAAATAAAAAGAAGAAATATGCGTTTAATGAACTTGGTCCTCAACAACATTGGGTACCAAGAAAAAGTTTTTCTTAATTTGTGTTGCAGGAGGAAACAACATCAAAATAGATCTTGGAAAGTGAAGCGTCAACTCACATGACCGAACAAAAAAGTCTATTACAAAATCTTACAAATACCATGAAAGGAAGTGTAACATTTGGAAACAAAAGCAAAGATAAAATCATAGGTATGGGCAATGTTCAAATAACTCCTACTTGTGTTATTTCGAATGTATTATATGTAGAAAACCTAGGATTTAATTTGCTGAGTGTCATAAAACTAATTGAAAATGGATATTATGTAGTGTTTGAAGATAATGTATGAAAAATAATTGATAAAAATACAGATGAAATTAAGTTTATTGCTAAAAGAAAAGGTTCTGTATGTATTTTATCTTTACCTTCTGGTGCAGTTGATTTAAATTCATGTTTGCTAGCTGAAACTAGTGATGCATATCTATGGCATAAAAGGATTGGGCATATAAATATGAGACTCTTTCATAAACTATCTAGAAAACATTTAGTGAGAGGTTTACCAAAGATTAAATACTCAAAGAACTTTATGTGTGATGCATGTGAGTTAGGTAAACTTCACAAAAACTCTTTTAAATCCAAAACTGATATTTCGAGAAAGAGAGTCTTAGAACATATACATATGGATCTATTTGGACCAACAAGAATCATGAGTCTTGGTGGTAAACGGTATGTATTTGTTTTAGTAGATGACTTCTTTAGATATACTTGGGTATATTTTCTAGCATCTAAGACAGAAGTTTTTGAAAAATTTAAAATGTTTTGCAATTTTGTACAAAATGAGCAAAGTGTCTCTATTCAAAAACTTAGGAGTGATCATAGAATTGAATTTGATAATGATCAAATGGATAACTATTGTAATGAGCATGGCATTGATCACAAATTTTCTTTTCCAAGAGCACCGTGTCAAAATGGTGTTGTTGAGAGAAAGAATAGATCACTTCAAGAAATGGCCAGAACTATGTTGAATGAACATAAGTTACCTCAAAATCTTTGGGCTGAAGCAGTAAATACAACTTGTTATGTTATTAACAGAAGTCATTTAAGACCTCATGTTAATAAAACTCCTTTTGAAATTATGTTTAATAGGGTTCCAAAAATTTCCTATATGAAACCATTTAGCTGCAAGTGTTTTATTCTTAATACTAAGGATAAAAGGGATAAATTTCAAACCAAATCAGATGAAGGAATTTTTGTAGGTGACTCTACTAGAAGTAAAGCCTATAGAGTATATAACAAGACTTCTAGGACTATTGAAGAAACCCTCCATGTAAGCTTCAATGAAAATTCTCTTAGAGAATCTCAATCTAAAGCTGATAATGATGATATGATCAATTTTCCAAATGAGTTAGAGATCAATAGAGAGATTGATGATTTATCTGAAAAAATCAAAAATATGAACTTAAATGATCAAACTAATGATGAAAGTGATGGACTTTCAGATGTTGATGAGAATATTAAGGAAAATCAGAGAAATTGGCGTTATTCTTCATCACATCCCATTACTGAAGTCATTGGTAATATTAATGAGGGAGTTAAAACTAGAGCTTTAGTAAATTTAAATAGTATGTGTATGTTTGTTTCTATGGTGGAACCAAGGAATATACAAAAAGCATTATCTGATGAAAATTGGATAGTGGCAATGCAAGAAGAACTAAATCAATTCATTAGAAATGATGTATGGGAATTAGTCTCTCCACTAGAAAATCAGTCCATAATAGGTACAAAGTGGATCTTTAGAAACAAAACTAACGAAACTGGTCAAATTATAAGGAATAAAGCTAGATTAGTTGCACAAGGGTATACACAGGAAGAAGGATTAGATTATGATGAAACGTTTGCTCCTGTGGCTAGGTTAGAAAGTATTAGAATATTATTGGCCTATGCTTGTTATATGGATTTTAAATTATATCAAATGGATGTAAAGAGTGCATTTCTAAATGGTTTAATTAATGAAGAAGTCTATGTAAAACAACCACCTGGATTTGAAGATATTAAAAATCCTGACTTTGTGTATAAATTGAAGAAAGCCTTATATGGTTTGAAGCAAGCACCTAGATCATGGTATGAAAGATTGTCTACTTTTTTAATAGAAAAAGGCTATATCATGGGAAAAGTGGATCATACTCTATTTATTAAGAGAGATGGTAAAGATCAGATTGTTGTTCAAATATACGTGGATGATATAATCTTTGGAGCAACCTCTGATAAGTTGATAGAAATATTCTCTGAAGAGATGACTAATCAGTTTGAAATGATTATGATAGGAGAACTTTCATATTTTCTAGGACTTCAAATTAAGCAAATGGATAAAGGTATATTTTTAAATCAGGAAAAATATGCAGTTGAAATGCTTAAGAAATTTAATTTTAATGATACAAGGATTCGAGGAACTCCTATGAGTACTACTTTAAAGTTAAATATTGATGACATTGGAAAATCTATAGATCAAAGAAAATACAGAAGTATGATTGGTTCTTTACTTTATTTGACTGCTAGTAGACCTGATATTATGTTTGTTGTGTGTGTTTGTGCTAGATTTCAATCTAATCCTAAAGAATCACACTTAATTGCAATTAAAAGAATATTTAGATATATACAAGGAACTAAAAATTTCGGACTGTATTATTCTAAGGATAGTTCAATAGGTCTTATAGGATATACTGATGCTGATTATGTAGGATCTAAATCTGATAGAAAGAGTACCAGTGGCACATGTCAACTATTGAGAAATAATTTGGTGTCATGGTTTAGTAAAAAGCAAAACTGTGTAGCACTTTCTACTACAGAAGCTAAATATGTTGCTGCTGCACTATGTTGCACTCAGATTCTGTGGATAAGGCAAACTTTAGAAGATTTTGGATTATCTTATGATACAACTGAGATTTATTGTGATAGTAGTTTTGCAATAAATCTTTCCAAAAATCCTGTATTACATTCAAGAGCAAAGCATATAGAGGTTAGACATCATTTTCTAAGAGATAACGTAATTAAAGGAAAAATTAAATTAGAATTTGTGTCTAGTAAAAATCAATTAGCTGATATATTTACAAAACCTCTAGACGAAAATACATTCTGCAACATTAGATTAAATTTAGGTATTTGTAGGCTATGTGATGTGTAAAATGCTTAAACTCCACATAAAAAGATAAATATTATTGATGATGTTGTTCACCTCATAGATATTATATACTTATTATAAATATCTAAAGTAATATCCAAACTGCTACTTAAGATACTATGTATTTATTGTAAAATCATAGTAGTATCTTATTGATTTTAAGTAGTTTATCAATTTTAATGGTTTTTACAATTTTAAGTGGAAATGTAAATGAAAAGCATTAAATACTTCTGACATTCTGAAATTTTGATTAAATGTTTTCTTTGAATCAAGGAAAATGCATATGATCATGCAAAAAATTTGACTTAATTGATTAAACTTGTAGAATAAGTTATATGTAACTCATCTTAAACTATTAATCAAAAGTATAAGCTTATTGAAACTGATTCATATTCTCAGTACAATCATATAAGTAAAAATTGTATGAGATTTGTGTTTTATTGCATCTGTATTAATGGAATACATATATACTGTGCTTAAAATGAAAAGTACTTACAAAGTGAAAATCTTTGAGAGTTTATTGATTAGTTTGATCACGAGCCTTTTGTACTTGAGCAGATAGGTATGTAAGGATTGTTGTCTTGAAAAAGGATTCTTTAAATCTGGCAACCTAAGGTCCTGATCAGATTTGGGATTGTTGATTGAAAGCTCATTACACAGGTATATTAGAAAGCTCTTGTATGATTCAAGCTTTTCAAACTAACTTTTAAAGAAAATTATCAATATTTACTGTTTTGAAAAGAAAAAGTTGTTTCATTAATTACAGATATCTTTGAATCGCATATAGTTTATACTAATATGACTACTGATTTATTGAATCAACATTAGTACTTTTGAAAACGTTTATTTGAGATACATTCTTTTATTCTCCTTGAATTAATCGAATTGAGTTCAAAGTTGTGTTTTGATTCATATACAGTAGGAATTGATTGTGGAAATCATTTTTGATGATGTCAGGATAACGGAAGTCTCTGAAAAGAAAATGTAAAAGTATAGTTATACTTAACATCTATTGTCACTACAAGTATATTTTGTATTTTGATTGAATATATTTGAAGTATATTTGTAGGGGGAGGATTAACAATGTCGAAAACAAATTAATATAATTTAGAATACAAATCTTAGTTAATCTGAATTAATGTCCTCTTAAAATCTTGATGAATTAATTTAAAAAGACAAATAAACTATTTTAGATTCAAAGGACAAAATGCTCAAATAGTTTACAATGCTCTCAAGATAATGTTAAGTTTAGCATGTGTGTTATTTTCGGAACGTTTCAGTTGGAAGCATCCGAAAATTGGTGTACAAACTAGACGTTATGTTAGATAAGGTTACATGTAAAACTACCTCTAGACAACGTTTTACTCGTTAGGTTGGTTAACTCAACGAGTTATACTTGAATATTTTGGGTACCTTGATTGAATAAACTTTATTCAATATTTATTTAATTTCTAAACCCAACTTCTCTTCACATTGAGTTATACGCCTAAAAACCCTATTTGAACACTTATTACACGGGGACTTAGGTTATTTGTAAACTTTGTCAAGAAAATCTTTCCCGCTTGTTGCTGTTACAACCTGCGACGATGGTCTCCAAGTTCTACAAAGGTCGTGGCAAAGGAAAAGGCAAAAGCAGAAGAGATGCAAAAGGAAAAGAAATAGAGAATGATGAAGTTCCACGTACTTGGTTCAAGAAAATATTTCGAGTGGACAAAAGGTTAGCAGAACTTTATAGAGATTACTTCTTTCCTCAGGGAATATTAGATGAAGTTAGACAAGAACTTCAACATACTGATGCAAATATTACATACATGGGTATTCGTAGTAAATTTGATAAAGAATACAGAATGAAATGTGTTGAGATTGCATTTTTGGAACAGTATGCAAAATATTTGGAAAAAGGTGTAGGCTCATCAAATAGAACTTCTCAAACTCCTATAAACGGTACAAGACTACATGCATTTGAGGAAGAGCATGAATCAGCTATACCTACTCCTTTATATTCAAAACAAGTAGAATCAGATATTGTTGTAGACAAAACAAAAGTTGACAGTCTTCGAAAGGCCGTTGCAATAGAAAGTGCCTTAGAAGAATTAAAGTAGAAAACTTTTATGGAGCAATTTGAAAAGAAAACAGCAATACTTGAAAAGGAGAAACAAAAATGTTATAGAAGAAGGAAAGTCAGAAAAATTATGTCTAAGGAAACAAAGTCTATTGAAAAAGGAAAATCAGATGAAAATTTATTTCCAAAGGACAATGTATGTCTAGACATTGTACCTTATTGTGCATCTGATAAACTCATCAATTCCGAACACACTGAAACTGATGAAGATAATGAGACTTTATTTTCCCTTGCTAGAAAACTTAAGAAGAAATCCAAGTCAAATATGAGCTCAAGTTTTTCTATTAGTACAAGTCCTGATAATGCAGAAATTGACAAATCAGAGCATCAAGCACTTGACATTGAACAAGTTATTGCAAATATAACTAACAATGTTGAAGCAGTAATTAGTTCAAAGGCTGAATTGTCTGGAGTAGCAGATATTGAAATTGTTAAGACTCCAGAAGAGCTAAAAGTTAACCAGCCTTCTACGGAATCTATAGAAGTAGAGTCTGAGAATTCACAGCATGAATCAATGGAATTATCTATTGAACAAAATGAACAATTACAGACAGATACATCGGCTGTAGAATTTGTGGAAAAATTGTACTTTGAACATTCTATAGAGACTGAACAGATGAATGTTGAGCATATTGACAATGTTCCTAACACTATTGAAGCTGAAGAATCAAGCTTACTTAAGCAGCTTCAAGATAATATTTTGGAAGAGGAACAACATGACATTCATTTTAAAGAAGAGGTTCCTGAAGATGAATTAAACTCTGAATCATGGCTTCAGGTATCACCTTCTTTGTGTACAATATTAAAAATTCAAGGTAATGCAATTCATTTTAGATATGAAGAAGCATTGCAGAAATACAATAATCTGATTACATGTCAGATTCTGCATGCTCGTCCAATAAAATTCAGAAATTTGATGGAAATAAGAGATCTGTTTGAGTTTCAAGGTCTCATTAAATTCTTGCCAGTAGGAACGAAATGGAAGCAATACACAGAGCTTATTGCAGCTTTTTATAGCAATCTGGACAAGAATGGAAATTTTTTGAAAACTCAAATAAATGAACAGGAGTTTATATTGTCTCCTGAGTTAATTTTTGAAGTTTTAGGATTAAAGAATGAAGGTGTTGTTGTTACTAACAGATTTGACATAATAAGACAACTGAAATGGAACATTCAGTCTTTATCAAAAATTCCAGATGTATATTCTAAAATGAGATTAATGGAAAATCTGAATGCAGAGGCAAGATTTATTGCAAATATATTGTATGCAAATTTATTTCAGAGAGTTGGACACAATTTGGAAGTCAGCAGAAGCTGTTTATATGCAACTTATGGCCTACTGAATAGAATTCAAATAAAGTGGTTTGATGTTTTTATGTCTCAACTACAGCATAAGAGTTCAAAGTTATTTTATGGTGATGCTGTATGTAGAATCCTTGCAAGCCAATTGACTTTATCTGACTAGCCCTCTGAAACTAAAGGCATGAGAACATTTAGTGTCAAAGATTTGCAAAAATTTCAGGCTATGCATAAACCTCAATGACAACAACAACAACAACAACCTGATACAGACCATATACAACAACAACAACAAAGTTATTCAGTTCAAGCAGAACAGCAAACCCAGCTACCTCCTTACTTAGATGTAGTGCTTAACGACATTAGAAATGATATTAGGCATCTAGGAGATAAAATATGTAATGCTATAAGTGATATACTTAGGAGGGGTCGATAAATGTTTTTGTTTGTTTCTGAATACAAAATGTAATGTTTGTATTACTTGTTTGATTTGATTGAACAATACATTTTTTTGTAAATGTCTTCAATTATTATTCTTGTTTACAGAAAGAGTTGTTGTAATTATATCTCTTATATATATATATATATTCTCTGTAATTATCTTTTTGATTAATGACAAAAAGGGGGAGAAATATTATAAAAAGATGATTATGATCTTAATTGCATATATATATATTATAAAAGGAGATGCTATTTAAATGGTTATTGTAATCTGACAGATGATAATTAGAAAACGGATACTTATATAATTATTGACATCTGAGAGTTTTAGTTCTGAGAGGTAAAATTTACACAAACAATAGAAATAAGCTTAAGTGAACTTAAGTCAACAAACAAGTTTGTTGAATTAAAAGTTAACCCAACAAAGGTGCTTTGTTGAGTTAAACATATTTCATAATTGATTTAATATGGTTTTGTCATCATCAAAAAGGGGTAGATTGTTGAGTATTTTTGTTTTGATGATGTGTGTTGAATGAAAATAATCATATTTGCTCAATTACTATTGCTTGTGAAAAGAAATTAAAATCATCAATTAATATAGAAAAAGATTACTGATATAAATACTTGTCTATATTGGATCTGAAGTTAATAACTAGTCGTTTCGTTGCATTAATTTCTCATTTAGCTAAACGTTAAGTTAACATGTGTTTTTATTGAAAAGCATGATATGTTTTAATGTTATATCTTCTGTATCATGAACAGTGCACGTTTAGACAACTCGTTAAGTTAGAGTTTTGTTTGTATAGAGGTCACGTGAGAACTCGTTAAGTTAGAGGCTTAAAGGTTAAAATAGGTCACGTGATAACTCGTTAAGTTAGTGAGTAAAAGAAGAGATGAACTCGTTAAGTTAGTGTTATACACGTGGTGAAATTATAAGTTACGAATGTTGTATTGTATCACGTGAGGTGCACATGTTTAACTCGTTAAGTTAACATAACTAAACGCGTTGAGTTGCTATATTGAACACTAAGGCAACGCGTTAGGTTAGTGTTATAAACTTAAGTTGTTATTTTTGCACGTGGTAAAATTCTTATTATAAAAACATTTGTTTATTACTGGTTCGTTGAGTTATCATAACACAACGGAGATGGTTTGTTGAGATAGCATAACACCACGGACTTAGTTTGTTGAGTTAATTATAGTACTTGTCACGTGAAATAGCACATGGTGAACTCGTTAAGTTAGAAATGTTAAGTTATATATATATACTTGTGTTACTCGTTTAGTTAACATTAAAGTAACAACTTCTTATTACACTGATGAAAAATTTTTGGACAAGAAAGTTTATTTTCAGGAAATTTTTTTAGAGATCCAAGACTGATGATTAAAGAAAATTCAAAATATAAACGTGGGTTAGAACGTTTGTGTTTCGATGAAGGAAAAAGAAAAGACGTGGAGAAGTGGAAAACTGGTAGTAGTTAAACGTGAAGGATATGCATGAAATGAAGATACAGTATAAAAGGCATAGAATTCTCGTTGATCAATTTATCCTTGCACACAAAACGAAAAATCTTTTCAAGGATCAAACCATCCCTGCATACCAAAAGAAAAATCTTTTTTAGGGATCAAAAACACTTCTTCGGGAAAAATCTCTCAAGTGGAAGAAAGTTTAGTGAAGCATAAAAAGGTAAGATTTTCGTCACTGAAGATTTGAAGTATCAGAAGAAAGCAAATTCGGTGAAGCATGAAAAGACAAGATATTCGTCACTAAAGAATTGTTGAAGAAGAAAAAGAAGAAAGATCTCAAATAGGGAGAAAAGTTTTAAATTCCGCAAATTAGTTTCCTCTGTTTGTAGTTATGAAATTGTTTAGATGATACATGGTATCGAAATATAATTGCATCTACAATTTCTGAAGAGAATTGAATTGTATATTGTAATTGAAACCTTGACTAAAAATGATTTTGTGAAAACAATGTCTCGACTTGTTTTTGAGTTTTAAAGTTTCAATTATATTTCAGAAAATATTAAAAATACACAATTCACCCCCCCTCTTGTGTAGCCATACGATCCTACAAATTGATATATCCATGACTAGATATATATATCCATTAAGTATGACATGTATATTATTAACTAATGCTTTCTCTCCTAGATATATCACAATATTTTCATTCCAAGATCTATTCAGAAAATTATATACTTAAACATAGATACTCATCCCAATTTCCAGTTGGTCTCCAGTAATATAATTTTTCAAGAATGGTCAAATTTTTACTATAAAATGTTAAAGCTGACCCACAATTTTCAATTAGTACTTGTTTAGAATGAAAAAGTACATAATATTAACAATTAAATGATGGTTAATTGCATAATATTTAGTTTATCATATGAGAATTAAGCCATTATGCTATAATTACACTATTATATGCTTTAATGAAAGAATCTGCATAATTTCAGGAAATTAAGTTAATTAAGTATATTTTTGAACTATTAGTAAATTACAAGCTTTGAAATTCTTAAGTATCCGAATTTTCTATTATTTCGGAGAGTTACATTTTATGTACCGGATAGTTATGTTTTAAATGCTTAAAGAATATTTTATTATTTCCTAGAGTACACGTGTTGAAACATCAATGCATGACTTAACTGAATTTTCGGTAAGTTATCTACTAACTATCTGAAATGTGCTTGAGCATCGAATAGTTAGGTTTACAAGTATCCGAAATATTCTTTTATCATAAAACTTACTAAGGACACGTGTCGTGATCTAAAAACCTGATTTAAGTATGGCTTTATAGTATTAAGCATGATCTATTTTAGTTGCATATATTTATATCATGTACAGGTGCACACTAACAACTCGTTGAGTTAGTGTTCTTTTTGTTGAAAGATCATGTGCCAACTCATTGAGTTACAAGTTTAAAGGTGTAAAAAGATCACATGAGAACTCGTTGAGTTAGTGAGTAAAAACCATAAGTTGTATATCTGAACTCGTTAAGTTAGAATTATGCACGTGTTAAATTTAAATGCTTTAGTATGTCACATGAACTGCACATGTATAATTCGTTAAGTTAGCATAACTATACATGTTGAGTTACTTGAATATACACTAAGGTAATGCATTGTGTTAGTAGCTTATAAGTTATTTCTTTATTACACGTGTTTTATAATTAATCAATAAAGTAAGTCCGTTGAGTTAGCTGTAACTCCACGAACCATTTATTTTCTAATATGTCATTGTAGTAGTTGCAGAAACAAGAAATTCGAAGGAAAACCACAATTGCGTAGGAATTCACTCGTGGAAGGAAGAAGAAATCACCATCGTTGATATGAATGAAGAAAATCCAACCGATCATTTAAGTAGAAGCAGTTACTACTGAAAGAAATATAAAAGACGAAGAAAAAGTGTGTCGAAGAGAAGTGGAGAATCGTGCTAACTATAAGAAGCGTCGGAAGTTCCCTAAAGCTCCACACCACCACCAAAATCACCAACCATCGGAGGTCTGTGAAGATACTTTCCTGATGTCGGGTCGATTCCAAGCCAAACACAGTGACTAATAACCACTGTGAGGAGTGATCATGTCGCGGGAAGGGAAGCCATTTTCACCAAGCACCGACTCATATCTCAAGAGATCGTAAAGCTTCTAGCCTTGGTTTCGGGTTGATGCCAGTATGCTGAAGAGGAGATCATTTTACAATTCTTGATTTGTGATTCTATAGGGAGAGGAGGCAAGATTGTAAGTGATTAAGTTTTCAGTGGTGTAATCGCGTCGCATGTACTGACGGAAGTTTTTACTATCGATAGAGATTTTTACATTTCACCCTTTGCTTATCTTCAGGAACATATCAAAACAAAAATACGAAAAACAACAAATTATTTGTGTTTACATTTAGTATTAAATTGTTGTATTATTTGTTTTGTATCATGATTAATGTTATCATTGTCAGTATTGTGAATGTTTTATATTTGTTTGATTCAGAAAATAAAAAGTAGTTTACTGTTTACTGAAATTGATTTGTTCAAATACTTAAAGATTTTAATGATTACTGTTTGAAATATCTGAATGTTAGTGTTGCTTAATGACAAATCTAATATTAACTAACATTAAAGAGCTTAATTGATGTTATTTACATTCTATGGAACCGCCCAATGGTTGGCCAAATTTCTCTGTAAATAGTAGTATTTAACTAGAATGGTTGGCTCGTGGAGTTAACTTAAGTCCACGAGGTTAGTCTATTGAGTTAACCATAACTCCACGAACTAAATCCATTGAGTTAACTATAACTCAACGGAGTGCTTAATTGAACACATATAAACTCCAATAAAAAAATTGAAACAGTATACAATTCTTACTAAATCTCTATGAGATCTATCTGTACTTGCACACAAATACAATATACATTGTGCACTTGCAATTAAAATACAAATTGGATTTAATATCTAATTTTTGTGAAAGGTTGTTTGTTTACTTCTAAAAGAATTTATTAATATAAGTATAAAAACAAACCCAAACAAGTTTTTCTAGCACCGACTAACAAATAAAAGTTCACAAACAAATAAACAAGTTTTCTAGCACCATTGCCGGGTAAGCAACCGTGAGTGTTGTTTTGTTTTAATAGCAAAAGGAGTGTTGTGTGTTTTATTTTATAATTGAGAATATGGCTTATGATTATGCTCAAAGATTTATGAAACCTATAGTTAACATATGTGAATTCTACAATTTGGAAGGTCATGACATCTCTGATTGTTTGAAACTGAGACGATTGCAGATGGTTAGATCACATGAACAACAAATGAATTATATTCAATATAATAGAGCTGAGTATAAGAATCCTATAGTTTACCCAACTAATGGTTAGTTTAGAACGTGTAATATGTTGAGAGACAAGGAAGTTTAGGATAGGTATGACAGACTAAAGCATAGTTTAGAGCAAAACATGGATAAACTAGAACAATACATGTGTTAGCAACAAGAAGTCAATCAATTAAACTATAGGGAAGAATATTCAGAACCTAAAATTGATATCATATACAAAACTAAAAAACCATAATGAAAATTGAATGCAATGAGACTAGATGATCTTGAAAGAAAACTAAAAGCATTAGATGAATTTACAATGAAATTACAAGTTATGCAACAGGAAAACACATATGAAAAGTTTAATGTTACAGATGTGCATAATTTGCAAGACATATAGACAAAAGAAAATACCAATGCAATAGAATTTAAAGAATGTAATTTAAAACTAAAAACACTTGAGGATTGAAATTCTGAAAATGAAATACAAGAACATCATGAAAGTAATAAAAATTTGGAAGATGTATGTATAACATTAAGATCTGGAACTGATATACCACCAAGAACTCAAAAAGAAAGTAATGTGAACATGGATAAGAACAAAATTCAAAATGATAATGAAAATGTAATATCTGAAAACTTAGAAACCAATGAAGAAAAATCTGAATCTGAAAATGAGATTAAAACTAATCACACAAATGAAATGAAAGAAAAAGAATTTTGTAAATCACAATCATTAGCACCCTATCCTGAAAGATTACAACAAACATTTCCTGAAAAACAAGAAAAATTAGAGAAATTTTTGAAAAAATACAAGTTAACATTCCTTTGTTAGACTTATTGCAGAAAATGTCACCTTGTTCAAAATTTCTTAAGGATTGGTGTACTAAGAAAAGAGAGCAAAAAGTTTTAGGGAAAGTCTTTTTAGCTGAGCAAAGTAGTTCCCTATTTCTGCCACAAATTCCTAAAAAGTTATTTGATCCTAGAATTCCTATTATATCATGCACCATAGGAAATACCATTCTAGAAAGAACCTTAATAGACCTAGGTGCAAGTATAAATGTTATGCCTAGTGATATATGTGCATCCTTAGGATTAGAATACTTAATCCCTACTAGGATTGTCATTCAATTAGCTAATAGAAGTATAAGATATCCTAGAGGAAAAATAGATGTCCTAATTAAAATAAAAAACTTCATATATCCTATTGATATTGTGATTTTGGATTCCCAACAAATTAAGCATCAGAATCATGATACATCTTTAATTTTGGGAAGGCCATTTTTAGTAACATCAGGGGCTATTATAAATTGTAAAATTGGAGTGATGAAGTTAACATATGGTAATGAGGATACTCAACTAAACATTTTCAAACTAGAAAAGTTTGAGGAGTTAGAAATGTCCTTACATACTATAGACTTTCTAGAGGATGAAGAAGACATGCTAGATGATGTGATTCAAGAAGAATTAAATAGGCAACTAAATTCTGAAACTTTAAAAGTAAGTAAAAGCATAGATGTGGAAGGAGATCAAGAGGAGATTAATATTGAAGATGAAAATGTTAAATTAGGAGCTCTAGCTTCTGATGGTCAATATTTAGATTTAAAACCTTTACCTCCTCAATTAAACTATATATTTCTGGAAGAAAAACAAATATGTCCAATCATTATTGCTTTAGATTTAAAAGAGGATCAAATTTCTAAATTAAAAGATGTAGTAAAAACTTATAAAGAAGCAATAGGATGGACTATGACTGATATAAAAGGGTTAGGTGCAACTTTATGTTGTCACCATATATATTTAGAAGAGAATGCTAAACCAGTTAGAATTCCTGAGAGGAGATCAAATCCAAACCTTAGAGAAGTAATCAGGAAGGCAATAGTGAAATGGTTAGATAATGACATAATTTATTCAATTTCTGATAGTTCATGGGTTAGTCCAATCCATGTAGTTCCCAAGAAATCAAGATTAACAGTTATTAGGAATGAAAGTCAGGACTTGATACCTACTACAATTCAATTAGGCTAGAGAGTGTGTATAGACTATAGAAAGTTGAATGCTGTTACTAGGAAAGATCATTTTCCCTTACCTTTTATAGATCAAATGCTAGAGAAATTAGCAAGGCAAAAATATTTTTGTTTCTTAGACGGGTATTTAGTAGCATTAGAGGATCAAGAGAAAACAAATTTAAAATCCTAAAAATCAGAATATATTTAAAGTAAATGGACAAAGAATTAGACCTATTCTGAAAATTCCAAAAAGTTCCTTTGGAATTATAGAAGAAGTAAGAGTAGAAGACTACTCAAGCTTTACTTAGTAAGAAATAGATATATGAAAAAAAGAAAAAAAAATTATTTAAATATAGTCATGGTTCAACTGAAAGAAATTATCGATTTTACCGAAACATATATTAAAAGAAAAATATTGTTACGGTTCAACCAAAAGGATCCATCGATTTGACTGAAACAAAAAAATATAAAAAAAATTTATATATTATATTAAGTAAAAATGTCAGTTTTACTAAAGTATGGTATTAGTTCAACCGATAGAAAAAAGAAAAAAAATATTTAATTTCGATTCAACCAAGGAAATATAATAGTTTGACCGAAAACACTAAAATGTTGAAAAATTGAGAATCAATTAGACCGAAAATTCTTTGGTCTTGACCGAAGTAAAAATTATTATTATAAGTATTTTTATTAGTTATAACTTTATGGGAGGTCTATTGAGTTACGCTTAACTCAACGAACTTACTCCATTGAGTCTAAGATAAATTAATGAACTTAGTCTATTGAGTTAACTGTAACTCGATAGAGTACTGTAGTTAAGTCCACAGACTTAGTCTGTAGAGTTAATCGTAACTCTACATAGAAGTAAGTGAGGGAGTGAGAGTTTACGTGGGAAAATGACCTGATTACTTGCCAAGCACTTAGGGTTTATATATACTAAAACTTAGGATTTAGGGGCATTATCCACAGAATCATTTAGAACTTAGAATAGTAGAAATCAGAGTGATTTCGTTTCGTTCTGTCATACCACGAAGACAAGATGATGCCAGAGTTCTAGGAGGCAGTTGACACTACAAGATTTCTCAAAGAGTTAGAGGAATGGCATACAAGACAAAAGATCAGGAACACGACACAGGAAAAAGAACTAGAAAAGGTAGAATCTGATATCTTCTACTGGAGAAAAGTTTTGGTAGATTTAGATATTAGAATACCTCAAATAGTGGAAACGAGAATTAAAGTAGCAACAAAAGTAGTTGTGAATAGAGAAAGGAAAATAAGACCAAACAACGAGGTTGCCCTAGAGTTAATCCAATGCAAGCCACAACTTTGGTTTGTGAGACATATTGCTAGACATGCCCGGTGGGAAATCAGGGAGCAATAGAGGAAAGCAGCTGAAGAACCTATAACTGAAGAGCTAGCTGTTGAAAGACCTGTTACTAAGGAACAACAATCAGGACCATCCATTCCACTACCAAGGCCATTAGAAAGAGCAACATTTTTGGGGCCATTGACGCTAGAGGAATGGAGAGAATTCACAAAGCTTGTTAAAGTTGCCAAGAGCTAAGAAAACTTTAAAGATATGGCTGTGGCAAAGACACATTTACTATATGATGCACTCTGCAAGAAAAGGGCTAAAGATAAGTTGAAGACCCAATATAAAATTAAAGTGGAACAACATTCTAAAGAAGTTAGATCAATGGTTGCAAGAGAAACTAAAGCTGGTCCTTCGAGACCAGTAATTATAGAAACAATAAAACAAAAAGAGCCAGTAGCTGTGGCTCAAGGGCCTATAGAGCCTAGTTTTGTAGACTTAGTGTCAGAAGAAGAAGAAGAAGAGGAAGATCAAGCATAGTTGTTTAGAAGAAGAAAAGGAAAAGAGATAGTGCCTGAAGCTCATGTAGAGATTAAACTTGAACCTATAATGTCTATAGTAAGCCATAAAGAGCCCATTTTTGTAGATTTATTATCTGAATTTAAGGAGGAGTAGCAGGAAGAACAAAGAAAAGAAGAAAAATAGGCTGAAATTAGTCTACAGCTTGTGCAAATAGAAGAAACAGTTAGGGCAGAAAATACTATGCTTGTGACTCCATCCCAATTTGCCACAGAATTAGAAAGAACAGTAACAATGTAGATTGGTAATCAGGAGGAAAAAGAAAGAGAAGAAGCTGAATAAGAATATATGAAACAAAAAGAAAATGACTCGATAGATTCCACTAAAGAGGGAGAGACTCTTCAGAAAATTTTTGAGAGAATACAAGAAAGAAGAGTGGAGAATTCTATCGGTTCTCCACCATAGACAGAAGTAGAAACAAGAATGCAAGAATCTCCAGATCATTTCCAACAAACACAAGTTTAGCATTTTGAGGAAGAAGTAAAAGAACAAACCCTAATAGAGGAACAAATTCAAATTCCTAACCCTTCCTTACAACAAGTTCTAAATGAAGTATATTTTTGGAGTTAGGAAGCAATGACTAAATATCAAGAGATTAGGGGTTATGATATTATATATAATAGACTAGTAAATTGGGATAGTATGTAGGAAATTAAGGACTTATTTAAGTTCTAGGGTCTACTGACATTTATTTCTCAACAAAGAGGGCATACAGTGTATGAAAATCTAGTACCCTATTTTTATGCCAATTTAAGAGAAGGAGAAAGAGGATTAATTTCTAACGTAGAGTAAGCTGATGTACTAATAACACTAGAGCTTCTCCATAATATTTTCGGACTAAGAAATGAAGGAATTGAAATTCTGGAATAAACAACTACAGTAGAATGGGCTGAATAGGAAATTAAACAGTGCATAGCCATCAACCCTAGTGTGTCATTACTGAACAGACTGAAGTACTTAAATGGAAAGGCACACATGGTTGCAACCATACTAGTAAAAACTATTTATCAAAGACAAGGCCACGACATTGAACTTAGTCACTTTGTCAAGTGGGCCACATATACAATTTTGAATAGAATTCAAGTTAATTGGTATAAAGTATTTATCTCTAAACTGAGAGCAGTAAAGAAAAAATTATTTTATGGAGATCTGATTCTAGTGCTGATGGTGGATAATATTGATTTCACAAAATGGACGTTTAAAAGGATAAGATCTAGAGTCATTTCAGTGAAAGAATACAGAAATTATACTTTTGCTGAGACGACTAGACCTTTTGGAGGCATTACAAGAGTTGTAGAATGTATAAATCAATTATAACAATAATTAGAAAAGCTCTAGAAGAAAGTAGATGAACTTAGGAAGAAAGATTAAAATGTATTATTCATCTACTTAAAACAGTAAGAGGAAAATAACACAGCAAATTTTTAGGTGGTTCACCAACTTGGCTAGTCCACCCCCAAGATACACTTGGGCTTCACTAAGTATTCAAATACTTACAACACTTGCTTTTAGGTTGAAGCAAGAACCAACACTTAGAGCTTTCAGGTATAAGCTCAATAACCAACCTTTCTTTGTTGAGCTTTCAGGTTGAAGCTCTCAACCAACAATGAGTTTTTAGGTAGAAACTCACGAACCAACAACTTTGAGTCTTTCTATCAAAGTTTTGGCACACGGAGCTTTTTTTCTGCAATGAATATTTTAAGTATACTTGACTGTTTGCAGACTTGAGAGTGTAACTAGAATTTGTGTAGCTCACTGTATATTCTATGATCGTTATCTCTATCTGATCTTCTCTTAAACTTCTCATATTTATACCAAAAGATATAACGATCACATTTTTCTTCCAACAGATGTATTCTGCTGTACCTGCTAAATAATCAGACCTAAATATGGTAAGTTACCGTTCTATCTAATGTTCAGTAAGTAACCTTCCGATTTCCTTTAATTTTCGGATGGTTATATGAATAACTCACCGATGAGCATCTATAACTTACCGAACCTTCACTTACATCCTACTGTCTGTGTCACGTGAGGATTTTAAGTTGCTCACGTGAGATGTCAAGTGATCGGAGACTTGCAGCTTTAACTTACCGAAAAACTCTTGATTTCCGTATAGTTAACTATAGTAACTCTCTGATTTTTCTTTTAAGCTTTCAACTGCTGTCTCTTTAATTCTACACGTGCGTAATAGAATAACTTAAGTTCCAGATAGTTATACCTGTAACTCACCGAAATCCTTCAAATTTTGGATAGTTTTCTTTCTAACTCACTGAATAGTCTTTTAAGCTTCTATTCTAGATTTCTGCATGTGGTTAATTGAATGACTTAAGTTTCAGATAGTTAACCTTTCTAACTTTCCGATTTTCCTTGAGCTTTCAGATAGTTAACTCCTTAAATTTCCAATCATTCAACCTACTTCCCTTCACAACTCTTCGAAGGCTTTATGATTTCAGATAGTTACTCCTCTAACTATCCAATAGTGTTGCTGCTGCTTTAAATTAACTCTTTGGATACTTAATTCTGTAACTCACCGAAGATTAACTTTCTTTCGGATACATAAGTCTGGAACTGTCTGATTTTCTATAGCAATATAGCAGCACATTCTGGGATTAACTACAACTTGTTTGTTTGCCTTCTGATCTTTTGCTACACTGACTTATCTATGAAATACAATATGTTTACTCACATAGGTTTTGCATTATCAAAATACTCGGGTTCTAACAATCTCCCCCTTTTTGATAATGACAAAATCCTTTATATTTAATTACATGTATTTCACTCCCTATATTATTTCTATACATTCAGTCACATAGAAACTAAGTAAAACAAGGATTTACAATGAATATACTGTAGCGCTGAGATTCCTCCCCCTGACTTTGTGGTGTCTTCTCCCCCTTTTTGTCATTATATAAAAAGGTGACAATTGTAAAACTGATATCTAATATGTCTTGCACGAGTATAAGTTAGCAGAAAGCAAGCTCCCATATGGTGAGCTTGAGGAAGAATGAATAAAAGCATTTAAAGATCTCGTAATGAATATATGCCTAGATTTCTTCCAGTAAATATCCTTACAAGCTTCATCTACTGATTTTGGCTCTATTTCTGACACAAATGCACAAAAATTGCAAATATTTTGTGCTTTGCTTCTCATTTGTACCCCTTTGGTTATGTTTCCAATTATTTGTTCCATGGGGTGATCAGATTTGAACTTCCAACTGTGTTGATTATGATCTAAAGCTTGGGATTTGAGTTTATGCTTGCAATTTCCTTTCTCCAAATATTCATTTTCACTGTCACTGTCAATCTTCAGATTCTTGAAATTCTGTATTAAATCTTCGTCAAATTTAACATTTATGTTTTCCTCTACTCTTCTGTCTTTAGCAACATATACTCTGTAAGCTTTGCTTCTAGATGAGTATCCAACAAGTATGGTAGGTTCAGATTTTGCATCAAACTTGTCTTTAGCATTTCCAATGTTTAATACAAAGCATTTGCAACCAAATGTCTTAAAGTAACCAACATTTGGAGTCTTATCAAACCAAATTTCAAAAGGTGTCTTATTCATCATAGGTCTGATGTAAGTTCTATTGGAGATATGACAGGCTGTACCTACAACTTCAACCCAGAGAAATTTTGGCAGATTAGTGGTATTTAACATAGTTCTAGCCATTTCTTGCAATGTCCTATTCTTTCTTTCCACTACTCCATTTTGAGCTAGAGTTCTAAGGCAAGAGAATTCATGCAAAATTCCAAATGAATTGCACAAATTTTTGAACTCATGATTTTCAAATTCTCCTCCATGATCACTTCTGATTTTCTTTACTATCAGTTCCTTCTGGTTTTGAATTCTAATGCAAAAATTTCGGAACTCACTACATGTCTCATTTTTATGAGTTAAAAATATTACCTAGGTTAATCTAGAAAAATCATCTACAATAACAAGAGTATATTTTCGACCTCCAAGGCTTGATAATTGAGTTGGGCCAAACAGATCCAGATGTAATAGTTCTAATGGCCTTTTGGTTGAAATTTCATGTTTGCTATGGAGTGAGGTTCTCTTTTGCTTTCCTAGCATACAATCACTGCACACATTGTCTTTCTTGAATGTAAGTTTAGGCAATCCCCTAACAAGATCACCCTTGGATAATTTTCTGAGAGTCTTCATACTAATGTGACCAAGTCTTTTATGCCACAACCAATCATCTTCACTAGATACTACCAAACAGGAATTGCTTGCAGTATTTTCACATGGAAAGATTAATGTATAAATAGAACAGTTTCTAAAACCAATAAATTTTACTTCATTTATTGCTAGATCAATAATGTAACAATTTTAAGCAGTAAAGGAAACTATATAACCTTTATCACATAATTGTCTTACAATTAATAAGTTTTTTTTTAATCCATTGATGTGCAAGACATTTTCAATTATGCCATTTTCTGATGTGATATTTCCTATAGCAGTAATTTTATACTTTTCATTATTTCCAAATTTAACAGATCTTGAATTTAAACTTTGAATAGAATCAAGAAATCTTTTCTTACCTGTCATGTGCTTTGAGCATCCACTGTACATAATCCATTTTGTTGTACGTGCTTGGAGCTCCTTGTCATCCTGCAATCTATATTGGAATTAAGGCTTTTGGTACCTAAATCTTCTTGGGTCCAGTAATGTTAGTCCTTAAAACATTAAATCTATTGCCTCTTGGCAGCCACATATGACTTGATCTTCTTTTGATGGCAAGCATAGTGGTGCCATCTCTATATGATCGAATCATTCCACCACAATAAGGTACTTCCTATGGTGTAGCATACCTTAGGCCATATTTACTTCCATTTGGTCGTTGAGATCCTATAATTTTATTTAGTCCTTTTTGACCTTGAGTAAATTTACATATGGTATTTTTCAGATCAGATATTGTAGTTAATAAGATTTTATTTTCTTCTTTCAATTTACAGTTATCACAACTATATTTATCCAAGTTAGATTTCAAATTTCTATTATCAACTACAGTTGTTTCTAATTCAACAAAAGAGTCTTCTAAGCAATTATTTAACCTTTTAATTTCTTTCTTAAATTCTCTGCATTTAACATAGAGATTATCTACAGTAGACAGAAGACTATTAATATCTATTTCATCATGCTCATCTTCTGAGCTAGAAGAAGAAGTGGAACATACCTCTTGAGCTGCAAAGCACACATTTGTTGCAGCTTCATCTTCAAAATTAGATGAACTACTTGATGAGCTACTGTCATCCCACGTAGCTTTGAGTGCTATCTTCTTTTTGTCCTTCCATCTCTTCTTCTTATCTACATGATCCTCTTCTATCTGAAATGGACAAAAAGTTTGTATGTGTCCTTGCCTTTTGCATTTGAAGCATGTAGGGACAATTCTTTTGGAGGAGCTAGTCTTATTCTTTTTCTTCAAGAACTTTCTGAAGTTCCTTGCCAACAACATGATCTCATCATCATCTAAGCTTGGAGCTTCTTCTGTTGAAGGAAATGCTATTTCCTTTTTCTTCTCAACTTTCTTTTCAACAGCTCCTTCTTGCTCTTTCTAGTCCTTCCTTTTAACTTTGTGGGCTAGAAGATTGCCCAACAGTTCTTCAACTGTGTAATTGTTGAGATCCTTGGAATCTTGGATAGATGTGGATTTCTGTTTCCACTCAATAGTTAAGCTCCTTAGGATCTTCTATACCTGTTCACGAGAAGAAAATTCCTTTCCTAAGCCTTTCAGACTGTTAATAATTTTAGTGAATCTTGAAAACATTTCAGTTATGTTTTCATTATCATCCATTTTAAACAATTCTAATTTTCTCAACAGAATACTGATTTTAGTATCCTTTACTTGGCTTGTACCTTCGTGAGTAACTTAAAGGATTTTCCAAGTCTCATGTGCAGACTTACTTTATTATATTGTTCAGTAGTTAGTGCACAATATATGGCATTCGGCCCTCTAGCATCCAACTAGATGATTCTCTCATCCTCCTCAGACCAGTTCATAAAATCACTGGTTGGAAGTGTAGTTCCAAGAACAACAATCTTCTAGAGTTTTACATCAGAACTCCTAAGGAAACACTCCATTCTATTTTTCCAATAATTATAATTGGAACCATCGAATAGAGGTGGTCTGTGGATGTTTTGTCCCTCAGCAAATTGAGCCATAAATCCAGATGGTTAAATCTTATAACGGATTAACCAAGCTTTGATACCAATTGTTAGGATCGATAGGCTCACCAGAGGGGGGTGAATGGTGAAGGTGTGTAAGTTTTAATTCTTTTCACTTAGAATTGAATGATTCAACAGAAAAGTGAGACTAAATGAATTAAATGTAAACAATTCAGTAAGAAAATAACACACAGCAAATTTTAGGTTGTTCACCAACTTGGCTAGTCCACCCCCAAGATACACTTGGGCTTCACTAAGTATTCAAATACTTGCAACACTTGCTTTCAGGTTGATGCAAGAACCAACACTTAGAGCTTTCAGGTATAAGCTCAATAACCAACCTTTCTTTCTCGAGCTTTCAGGTTGAAGCTCTCAACCAACAATGAGTTTTCAGGTTGAAACTCACGAACCAACAACTTTGAATTTTTCTATCAGAGTTTTGGCACACAGATCTTTTCTATAGTGAATCTTCAAGAGTATACTTGACTGTTTGCAGAGTTGAGAGTGTATCTGGAATTATGTGTAGCTCACTATATAATGTATTATCGTTATCCCTATCTAATCTTCTCTTAAACTTCTCATATTTATACCAAATGGTATAACGATCACATTTTTCTTCCAACGGATGTATTCTGCTATACTTGCTAAATAATCAGACCTAAATATGGTAAGTTACCATTCTATCTGATGTTTAGTAAGTAACCTTCTGATTTCCTTTAATTTTCAGATGGTTATATGAATAACTCACCGAAGAGCGTCTATAACTTACCGAACCTTCACTTACATCCTGTTGTCTGTGTCACGTGAGGATTTTAAGTTGCCCATGTAAGATGTCAAGTGATCGGAGACTTGTAGTTTTAACTTACCGAAAAACTCTTGACTTCCGGATAGTTAACTACAATAACTCTCTGATTTTTCTTTTAAGTTTCCAACTGCTGTCTCGTTAATTCTACACGTGCGTAATAGGATAACTTAAGTTCCGGATAGTTATACCTATAACTCACCGAAATCCTTCAAATTTCGGATAGTTATCTTTCTAACTCACCGAAAAGTCTTTTAAGCTTCTGTTCTGGATTTCTGCACGTGGTTAATTAAATGACTTAAGTTTCGGATAGTAAACCTTTCTAACTTTCCAATTTTCCTTGAGCTTTCGGATAGTTAACTCCTTAACTTTCCAATCATTCAACCTACTTCCTTTCACAACTCTTCGAAGGCTTTATGATTTCGGATAGTTATTCTTCTAACTGTCCGATAGTGTTGCTGTTGCTTTAAATTAACTCTTTGGATACTTAATTCTGTAACTCACCGAAGATTAACTTTCTTTCAGATACATAAGCCTGGAATTGTCTGATTTTCTGTAGCATTATAGCAGCACATTCTAGGATTAACTACAACTTGTTTGTCTGCCTTCTGATCTTTTGCTACACTGACTTATCTATGAAATACAATAAGTTTCCTCACATAGGTTTTGCATTATCAAAATACTCGGGTTCTAACAAGAAATAGTAACCAAGGCTAGTCCATTGAGTTAACTATAACTCAACGAGGTTAGTTCGTGGATTAAGCTGAACAGTTATTCTTTTAGCCATGAACAAAACTTTGTGGGTTTAGCGGTTACTGAAATTTGAAATTAGAAATGGAACACGTATCCATAAAAATAGGAACCATACTACATGTTACATGACACGTTCTTGCAATGAGATTCATTCACCTTATGGTCATGTATTATAAATATAGAACAGAATGTTATTTACTAGTTACCAGCACTTGAGGAAAGAAAAGAAAAATCATTAGGGAACTAGAAGGAGAAGCAATTGATTCAACTTCATCCGTCAACAACTATTTACTAAAAAGACCAACAAAGTTAAATTAATCTTCAGACTATTTAATTAATCCTTAGGAGACTATTACAAACAAAGCATCAGACTGGTATGTAATTAATCTTCCGCTATTTTACTTTATGTTAAGATTTTATGAGCACATGGACTCATTCTCCTAGCACTAAACGATTAGGAAGAACACTTACATAGGATTATTCAACACAGAGGCGTACTGAAATATTTTCTAAATTGGACTTTAATGAAATCCTTAGGAGTGTAGCTAACCTTTCTTTAAAGGTTAATGAAGATATGGCTGCTCTAGTAGAAAAACCATTAGGGGAAATTCTGTATCCTGAACTAGTTGATGAACCTTCATGTATTCAATTGCCAAACTTTGAGAGAGATAGGTTTGAACTGAAATCTAATTATATTAGTCAATTGCCACACTTTCATGGATTAGAAAGAGAAGATGCCTATTATTTCCTTAGAGAATTTAATGAAGTTTGTCAAATGATGAAAATGCCGAAAATGAGTATTGATGCTATTAAACTTAGATATATTCCTTTTGCTTTAAAAGACATAGCTAAGAGATGGTTATATACTTTGTCGCTTGATTCAATTTCTACATGGACTGAATTTTGCTCTATTTTTCTAGAAAAATATTATCTAACACATCAAACAATTAAAAAGAAAAAGGAAATATTAATGTGTAGCCAAAAATAGGGAGAATCATTCTGGAAATATTTTGAAAGATTTAAAGATTTACTAACTCAGTGTCCACATCACGCAATGAGTAAAGCACAATTAATAGGTATAATTTATGAAGGCATAGATGTTTCAATGAAATCTTTATTAGAATCTACTTGTTAAAATGGATTTTTAAAATTGTGTAGTGAAGAAGCATGGGCATACTTAGAAAACTTTGCAAAAAGAACTGCATAGTGGGAAAACTCAGCTAAAGCTATTACAGATAAAAGAATATTACCAAGGGGAATGCATGAAATAGATTTAAGCACTATGCTTGAAGTTAAATTAACTGAGTTATCAAAGAAAATAGAAGAGTTATCATTAAATCAAAAGCTAATAGAAGAGTTATCATTAAATCAAAAGTTAATAGAAAATAATGTAAATATTAATGACTTAGATATTATTTATGCTAGGAACCAGAAAGATAACTTTGGAAATTCTTATAACCCTAATTGGAGAAATCACCCGAACCTATCTTGGAGAAATAATAATTTCCAAGGAGGTCAAAATATAAATGACAAAAATATAAGTTATGAAGCATTAATTGAACAAGGATCTAGAATAGAGAAGTTAGAAAAGATAATTCAACAATTAAACAATCATCTAAATCATGTATTTGGAAATACTACCATTTAAAATCAAAATATGAATAGAAATATACCCCCTTGACAGAAGGAATCAATCGAAGTTAGACCTATTGGAGGATTGCCAATACAAGTAGTACCTAACCCTATCAATAGAACTATTAATGAAATTGATACCTCCTATGGGAGGGAAACTGAATGAAGTAGTATAACTAAAGTAATTATGTATAATATAGGAAAAAGAAAAATATAAAAATAAAAAGAAAAAAATGTTTAAGTTTAATTATAGTAAGTAGTATCATAGAGTTGTTACTTAACTCAATGAACTTAGTCCATTGAGTTATGACATAACTCCACAAGGGTATGTAAGTAGCTATGTTAATTTTATCTCTACTTAAATTTTGTTTATGTTATACAGAATCATAACAGATAGAATTGATGAAATTACCACTAGATGCACAAAGGGAAGTACTGAGTAATTTATCAGCTAAAGATCTATATAGATTGTATTGTGTCAAAGGAAATTAAAGAGTGTGTTAGAGAAAAATATTTTCATGGACTACAAGCTACAAAGATGACTAAGATTAGAGATGGATTTTTATGGAAGTCATTTAATCGTAGTTCAATCAGCTATGAATATCTGAATATGGAAGAAACTACTGGAATTCCACCCAATACATTAGAAGGAATAGATCATATTATGGGGATAGATGAAGGATTAATTATTTACAGAACCAAACCAAGGTATGCAATTCTGTTACTCGATATTTTGATTAGAAATCCTATCACTAGAGAAGAATGGAATATATGAAGGCCTAATAGATTTGAAGTACCAAATGAAAATTGTGGGTCAACTTTAACATTTTCTGATAAAAATTTGACTATTCCTGAAAAATTGTATTACTGGAGACCAAGTAGAAATTGGGATGAAGATTTATGTTTAAGTGTGTATAATTTTCTGAATAGATCTTGGATTGAAAATACTATGATATATCTAGGACAGAAAGCATTAATTAACAATATACATGTCATACTTGAAGGATATATATATTTAGTCTCGGGGATAACAGTTGCATTTAGATTTGATTTATACATAGTAAGCATAGATAGTTATGATGATGACTTTATAGAAATATTGCATATACCTAGTGATATAGCTAAACCACCATCTATAGAATATGATAAAATTTAATTAGAAATGTGGTATAATGAATATGATGATCCTACTTTATGTCTGATAAGATAGTGGGATGAATTGATGAAATTTCAAATATGGATTATGAAAGACCTAAATGAATGGAAGTGAGAAGAGGAATATATTGAAATATATGTAGAAATAGAAACAACTACATTATCTTGGAATAGAAGAGGATCCCTTTCTACATTTCAATTCATTAATGGTAATACACTTATATTTGGTATTGATAACATACTACAAGTTTACAAGTTAAAAAGGAAAGCAGACTGCATTAAAATAGAATTAATAGCAAGAAGAATTATGCTTAAAAAGTTTGCTTAGGTTGACACGTTTATTCCATTTGTCACTACTTTTCAACCATGTTCTTAAACTGTGATTTTGTACTTTTAATGTTGTGTATATTTTGCATTTATTTTTAGAAAAGAAAGAAAATTTTTATAAAAAGAAAAGAAAAAAAAAAATATCAATCCAGTTTGTTGGTATCTATTCTAGGGAACCAACTAGCTTGCTTGTGAGCCACCAAAGGCATAAGAGCTTGGGTTCCACACAAGACACTGATTTAACAAGTTATGTTTTGTTGTTAAATGTTATTTTGTTATATATTCTGCTTTTATGTGTGAATGAAAAGTTTTTCAAAATCAAAAGTCAGAAGATATTGAAGGAGATACAAAAGAACAAGGTATGTAATTGATTACTTATCCTGAATTTATATTCAAACTTAGTTCGTGGAGTTATTCATAACTCAATGAATTAAGTTTGTTGAGTTAGGTGTTAAGTTAATGAAATAATATTCATGCCTGCTAATATTTACTGTATTTAATGTAAAATCTTTTACATTGAGTACAATGCAAAATGTAGGTATGGGAGGGGAGGTAATTAGATTAAAAGCCAAGTAATCTTGTTAATTAGATGAACTAGGATTGTGTTGCAAATTTTTGTGGAAATTGAAAAAAAAAAATTTATGAATTTGCTCTAACTAACCAAAATTTCCTGTAACTATCCGATAATTGAAACTGTAAGATTTTTAAGAATTGTAACTACTTGAATGTTATATTTAGAATCTTATATAAGATACTACAAAATTTTATTATTAATACAAATCTAGATATAGTATTTTATGTTTTTATTGAATTTTATGAGTTTAACAGTTTCACGATTTTAAAAAGAAATCAAAATGCTTAACTAAAACTCAATAAATTATCTGAAATCCTGAAAGAGCTGAAATGTTGATTTTTGGATTAAATGAAATACATATGATCAAGGATACATTTAATTTGATTGATTAAACTTGTAGAATGATTTATGTGTAAATCTTATTAAACTACAGAAAAAGTATGAGCTTATTGATATGGATTCATGTTTTCAGTAAATTATAAATGCAGGATTATATGAGATTTGTGTTTTATTGCATTTGTATTAATGAAATACGTATATATATTGTGTTGAAAAGAGGAAAAAAAGAGAACAACTTTGAGAGTTTATTGATTTGTTTGATCATGAGCCTTTTGTACTTGAGCAAATAGGTATGTAAGGATTGTTGACTTGAAAAAGGACTCTTTAAATTTGGCAACCTAAAATCCTAATCAAATCTAGGATTGTTGACTGAAAGCTCGATACATGGGTACATTAGAACGCTCTTGTATGATTCAAGCTTTTCAAATTAACTTTTAAAGTACAAATATGCATATACTGTTCTAAAAAGATAAAAGTGTTTGTGAAATATAGAAATCTTTTGAATCGAGTATATTTTATGTTATCTAATATTATTGAAGTATGAATCTAGATTAGACTTTTGAAGTTGTTTATTTGAGATACAATTCATTTTTCTTCTTGTTTTAATCACATTGAGTTGGATTGTGTTTTGATTCGTATGTAGTTGAAATTTATTCTAAAAATCATTTTGGAAAATTCAGGATAACAAATGTTTGAAAAGAAAAAAAATGATAATATAATTACCACCTATATGATGCTAATATATTTTATATGTAATTTACATATATTTATAGGTTGAAGAGGAGAAAAAATGTTAAAATAGATTACTGATAAATACATGTAGGATCATCTGTATCACAAGAGGGAGGTTGAATTGTGTCTTTAGTAATTAAAATACTAGTAGATAAAACAAGAGCACAAAACACTCGTAAATGAAATTCTAATCTTTATGTAAAGACAGAATTTACTATATCTTTTCAGCTCAATTCCCTTCTTGAAAGTTTTGATACATTAATGTTCGATATACAATTCAAATAGAAAAACAAAGCTCTTATTCAAAACTAATTTTGAATTGTATAAAACTTGATCTATATGCACACAGCTTCTTTCTTTCTCTTTGCTCAGCTTCTATATCTCTTCTTCTCTAGTTGTCGAATTTCCAGACTTCTTACGTTTGCAGCTCCTTTTCTAAAATTGCTTGAAATTTCGAACTTCTTCTGATGTTGGAGAATTTTTCAAAATATGAATATTCAAACTTAACTTTTCAGTTAGGGATCCAGATTGAATATTCAGACTTGGTTTTTGAGATTGGGATCCTTTGTTGTAATGTAGCTCGTACTCTCTATTAGTAGTCGAACTATGTTCTCACATTCAGGATGTTCATCCACTTAATCCACAATCCACGTACTAATTTTTCTTTAATCCAAATTACTATCTTTTTGAGTTTCCACTTTCTCCACTATAATCTTGAATTTCCATGATCTCCACTCGTAGATTCACCGAGACTTTATCTTTCTAGAGTCTTGTAGAATATTTTCTAAGTCTTCGATTTAGTCGAACATTTATCCTTCAAGTCATGTGAAAACTCGAATACTTATCTGTAACTCTTTGAGTTTTTGCACCTGCAAAACACGTGACTAAACATAGCAAACTTATCTGTTCGTTAGTCATTTTATAAAACTCGAAGACTTATCTACCCATGCGTATAAAAACTCGAATAGGTATCTAACTATTTGATTTTCATTACCGAACGCACATGGAAAACATGTAACAACTTAAAACATTAAAAACACACGTGTAGATAACTTAACTATACGAGTTTTTAACATAAACTATTCGACAAAAATGAAAAGTTAACTATCCGAAAGTTTAACTATCGAAAATCTAACTCTTCGGAAATCTTTAACTTATCCGACATAAAAATGAAACTTTCCGATAATCTGTTAACTATTATACTTAGAGAATATTATTTAGACTTATTTAAAAACTTTAATAAAGCATATATCATCAAAACAAAATTCCTAACAATCTCCCCCTTTTCGATGATGTCAAAACCTAATAAGTCAAATAATCTATCTCTTCTCCCCCTTTTTGGCATTATAAAAAAGTAAATAAGATGTAAGGAAGAAAAATATTCTAAGTATATATCGTTCAAAAAGATATTTTTAAATATGCATAACTATCATGGATTAAGCATAAACTGCTTAAATATAAACTGTGAAAATAATCACATGAGTATTAAATGCAGTAAATAGTTTACATAATATTTTTGGTAACAAATTACAATACATAAATCATGTAATACATAATTTGTATAATCACAAGCCTCTTTGTCTTCGAAAAATACTGATTAGAGTGTCTAAAATTTGCTTTGCAATTTCTGTACTTACTCTGTTTATTTGATCAATTACTACTTGATCTAAATCATTTTGTGAAACTTGTGATGGTTGCTGTAAAAATTTAGTATGGATGTCTGTATGTATACCTGTATTTGTATCTATTTGTATACTTGTATTTATATCTATATGTATACCGATATTGATATCTGTATGTTGCTGTTGTTCTGAAAATTGTGTTGATTGTTGCTATTGTGACTGTGTTTGCCTATCTTGTTGTTGTTGTTGTCGGACTACAGGTGTACTGCTTCCTAGTATTTTTGGAGTTCCTTTGCAAAGAAAGATCTTGACTTTAATCTTTTTTGTGGCCAAGGTGTAATATCTGTTTGACTTACCATAATTCTCAAAATCGTATCACCATAAAATAATTTACTCTGCAAATGTAAGATATGAGAAACAAAAATATCATACCAGTTCACCTATATATGGTTAATTAATGCATATGTAGCATAAAGACAACATCTACCAACTTCTACACCATGACCAAACCTCTAAAACAATGAAGCATGCATTAATTTTGCAATAAAACGTGTTTGGCCATTTAAATCATTTAGTAATCTCATTGGTTTGTTGGTAGTTGGATCTTTGGCTAAACTTTGAATGTCCCATCCCAATTGATAAACTTGTTTTCTTTCTGATAATTTAACTCCATTTTTCAAACCAAGTACTTGATAAAGTAAATCTGGAGTTAAATATATGTTATTTTCTTGTATATTGGAAACAGGAATACCTTCTTCCACTGTTAAGTTTGAGTAAAAAAAACTGATAAGTTCGGGTATAACAAGATGGCCTAGCTGTTGTGGAAGTAGAGTCAACAAGCCTTGAAATTCAAACATTTCTCGTATATGTGCCATCCCTTCACACTTAACTAGTCTTGAGTATAAAACTGTAAAAGTTCTATATGTTTGAAATTTTTCATAACAGGAACTATTTCTGAACCATAATAATGTATTTTTGTGTAAACTCTATTCAGGATTAGGTATTTTCCTGTCATGATGTTCTGATCTGGGACTGGTTTCAAAATTATCAGTAGTATCTATATTTTCAGAGCTTTCAGAACTAGTGGAATTTCTATCAAAGCTGGTTTAAATGTCTGAAATATCTGTTATTGTCATATCAATAATCTGCTTAAATTCTTCTGTTTGTTCTTCTTAAGACATATGAGTAGCAACAGTCTCTATATCAATCTGTCTATCAGCAACATTTATATCTATGATTGATCTATACAACAACTGTCTCTGTAGGAAAGAATGTTCTATAATAGATTCATTTTGTATTTCTGAAATTTCTATACTTGAAACATTGGTAGTGTGATATTCAATCTGTAACTGTGTATGTTGTTGATTATATGCATTTATCAATAAGTATATTATATATTGTAACAGACATAACCATATGTATAAACTATAGTATAAGCAACTATACCAAAAATCAAAAGTTTCTATCCGAGATATAGTTAGAGGAAGAATATCTATACATTCCTTTTCAGATGAAATATCTTCAACATTCATAAACTCAGTGTCTATATCATCAAAATTGATATCGTTTGTATATGTATCATCAAAATTTCCTACATGTTCTCTTTCTGTAGGAAAAGAATGTGTGCTTGCAGCATGATGTGAAAAACTATCCATTGTATTAAAAGATACATTATGCACAAATGTGACACAATACCTTAGAGTGTAATCCAATATTTGTCACATCGGCTAGGATTCCTGACACAAATGTCTATTTAGCTTCTACAATGGAACATAGTTTTCCATTTTTCAATGATTCTTCTTTTTGCTGCATTATTCCTTCTACACCTGCAATTAGTCCAAAATATTCTAATGTCTTTTTCTTTTTCCGACTATATGTCTAGTGTTTCTGGTTGTTCAGGAGGTTCTAAAATTTTCTTAATTTCTCCTATTAAAGGCACATGTGGTCATGATGGTCCTTCACCATGATGCCTAGGTGGTAATAATGGAATATAAAGTTTTAAGCTCTCAACCTTTGCCAATTTTAGTTGATAAACTTTTTGTCCTTCACTTCGAATACCCATTTTCCTAATGGCAGTTTTCTATTCATCTATATACTGTTGAATGTCATCTAAAACAGTCGAGGGAAAATAATGTTGGGAATACAATGATTCTAATTCCCTATTTGCATTTTCTATCATTGGTCCCCATTTCTTTCCATAGTAAGTGATAGACTGTACCGATTTTTCAGGTATATGTCCAGAACTTGTAACAACCGTAGGTTTAAGTTGTAAAGTTCGTTTCCATAGTTGTAATGCGGAAAGTTCAGTTTGTTTTAGTCTAAACTGTGTTTCAGCATAATTGTGAATAAACTTCCAATAGAAATTTTTCTCATCTTGAACAGCTTTTCTAATTTCATGTAGTATTTCATTTGTAAAAGTGTACCTTGAGTAAATGTCGTTGATTTCACTTTGCATTTTCTGAAGTTCCAGCTCTCTTTTCTGCACTTTTGTCATTCTACCACGTCTTGACATTGTCGATTAAGCTTCGTTGTGCACTGTAGAACTTAGTGGTAGTAAAGATTATGAAACTAGGGTTTTACCAAGGTAGAAACATGAAAGGTTGTCAGTAAAACATTTATAACTCTTCGAGTTTATAAATAGATTCAATCATTGAAATCATAAATATAAGATTCGTTATTCATAAATAACTTGAGTGCTTACAATAACTATACGAGTTTTACAACTGACAAAAGCAGAATACTTAGCGTAACTGTTCGTGCAAAGAAAATAACTTCTGGCTAAGTGAAAAGTGAGAAAACTCGAAGACTTATGATAACTATTCGAGTTTTGTGAGCAGTAAAGCACATAACTATACGACAAACGAGAATAGTTATTGTTAGAGATTAAGTCTTTCAGAAAAATATAATAATATTAAGTTAACTATTCGAGTTTCTTGAATGGATAGGTGTGAAAGTCGAAGAGTTAAACATAACTATTCAAGTTTCAATTAAGACATAATAAAGCAATGAAATTCAACACGTACATAATTCTAACTTAAGGTGTTCAGATATTTTCGGATACTTATAAACCTAACTATCCGATGCTTAGATGCATTTCGGAGAGTTACCAGATAACTTATCGAACATTCACTTAAGATATGCATTTAGGCTTTGACACATGTACTTCAAGAAATAATAAAATATTCTATTGATCGTTTAAAACATAATTGTCTGATATATATATAATATAGTCTTTCGAAATCACAGAAAATTCGAATACTTAAGAATTAAAAAGCTTGTATTTTACCGACAGTTCAGAAATGTACTGAATTAATGTTAATTTCCTGAAATTATGCAGATTCTTTCATGAAAACATATAATAGTTCATAAGAGTTGAATTATTATATGAGAAATTGCTCCCCCTATATAAATGTAGTCTAAAGAATCTATGGCGTACTTAAACTGGGTTGCCAAGCCCTAAATAGATTTGGCTTTAAAAGGTCAAATAGCTTACTTAAAAAGGATGCTAAGCCTTAAATAGATTTGAGTCTCTCTATTTTTTTCTTTTAAATATGAATTAAATACAGAATTAAGTAGTAGATTTAACAATTTAGACTTTTTGGCTTTTATCTTATTCAGTTTACAAAAGATAATTCATAGAGATATACCTTCAAGAACTTAAAAGAATTCAATAATGAGTACACGAACTTAAGACAATAAATATTGTACATTATGTGTAAAGAGTAGATAATAACAAGAAAAAAATAACAAAGATTATATGCACAGATTATGACAGGATTGTTATAACACCTTGAAAAATAAATTAAGCTTGAGTACATTGCCCCTTTTTTTTTTTTTAATTGTAATCTGAATTACTTGCAAAATGAGTTTTCAGTCAACACATCCCAAACCAGTTGGTTTAAGTGACTAGGGTTTAATATCCCCCAACGGACTTAATTACTCAAGTAATTGCAGACAAAAAAATAAAACAAGATAGTAAATTAAATTAGAGGCAACCGCAAGACTTAATTTTTCTAACAGAATGTTAATAACTTTCCTTTAATAAAAAGTACAGACTTTCTATGTATTTTCTTATTAAAATCTTTGTAATAGCATATACATAAGTAACAAAAATACAATTGGCACTCACATTGAATCAATTTAACTTTCCTTAAGTAATCTTTTTTGAATTTTTCTTAAATAAATTGACTTCAATAAAAATCAGAATTTCATAAATTCTTAACTACTAGAAAACTATAATTTGAAAATAGATATTTTGTTTTATTTTATTATTATTTTTATTTTTTTAATAATAAAGACATTAAATTCTAAAACTACCTTTATAACAAACCAAAATGCAATGAACAGGACAATTTAAACATCAGATAACCTATAGATACCAAGTTCTAATCGTAATTTTGAAAAGGTATTTTCATCTAAGGGTTTTGTAAATAGATCTGCTAATTGTTCTATGGTAGGAACAAAATTTAATTTTTTCTTTTATAACATTATCCCTTAGAAAATGATGTCGAACTTCTATATGTTTTGCTCATGAATGTAAGACAAGATTTTTAGATAAACTTATTGTAGAACTACTATCATAGAAAATCTTAGTTGGTTCATAGTCTAAATTAAAATCTTTTAAAGTTTGTCTCATCATAGGATTCGAGCACAGCAAAGTGTGGCAGCTATATATTCAACTTCAGTTCTAGATGATGCTACACAATTTTACTTTTTGCTAAACCATGACACTAAAGAATTTCCTAATAATTGACAAGTGCCACTAGTGCTTTTTCTTTCAAGCTTACATCCTGCAAAATTAGCCTCACTATAACCTACTAAGTTTAAAGAACTGTGTTTAAAGTAAAACAATCCGAAATTGATGGTTCCTAATAGATATTTAAAAATTCGTTTAACAGTAAGTAGGTGTAATTCCTTAGGATTAGATTGATATCTAACACAAGTACACACACTAAACATAATATCTGGTCGGCTAGCTGTTAAATAAAGTAATGAACCAATCATGCTTCTATATTGTTTTACATCTACAGTTTTTCCAGAGTCATCTTTATCCAACTTGGTGATAGTACTCATTGGTGTATTCTTTGTTTTAGTGTTGTCTAAACCAAACCTCTTTAATAAATCTTGAGTATATTTTTCTTGTGAAATAAAAGTACCCTAATCTAATTGCTTAAATTTGTAAGCCTAAAAGAATAATAGTTCACCCATCATACTCATTTCAAATTAATTAGTCATGTCTTCCGAAAAGGACTCAACTAATTTATCATTTGTTGCTCAAATATGATGTCATCTACATAGATTTGAACTACCAATATATCTTTTTCAATCTTCTTGATAAAAAGAGTGTGATCTACCTTTCCCATAGAATACCCTTTTTCCATAAGAAATTTAGATAATCTCTCATACTAAGATCTAGGGGCTTGTTTAAGGCCATATAGTGCCTTCTTAAGCTTATAAACATACTCGGGATGTTTTGAATCTTCAAAACCTAGAGGTTGTTTTGCATACACTTCTTCTTTTATATATCCATTTAAAAAGGCAGTCTTAACATCCATTTGATATAATTTGAAATCCGTATAACAAGCATATGCTAACAAAATTCGTATTGATTCTAGTCTAGAAACAGGAGCAAATGTTTCATCATAGTCAATTCCTTCCTCTTGCTTGTAACCTTGAGTAACTAATCTAGCTTTATTTTTAACTATATGTCCATCTTGATCTACTTTGTTTCTGAATACCCACCTTGTTCCTATTATGGACTGATTTTTAGCTGGTGGAACTAGATCCCATACCTCATTTCTTATAAATTGATTTAGCTCATCTTGCATAGCTAAATACCAAAATTCATCTTCTAAGACATCTTCAATTTTCTTAGGTTCTAGTAAAGAAACAAATGAATAAGTACCACAAATGTTGACTACTGATGACCTAGTCCTAACTCCTTGATTAGGATTGTCTATTATCTGATCGATAGGATGAGATGAAGCATAATGCCAATTTCTATGTTGTTCTATATTTTCTATAAGTATGACATTATTTTCTTCTAAATTTTCATCATTTAAGTTTATATTTCTTATTCTGTCAAATAATCTCTCAATTTCTCTGTCAACATCATTTGATACCATTTTTGGGAGAATTTTTGAATCAAAGTTTTCAACATGTCTAACATCCAAATGAGAATTTTCATGAAATTTTACATGTAGGGTTTCCTCAATGGTTTTTGTTGATTTATTATAAACTCTATATGTCTTACTTCTAATGGAATAACCAACAAAAATACCTTCATCTAATTTGGCTCTAAATTTGTCTCTTTGTTCTTTAGTGTTTAAAATAAAACACTTACAGCCAAAGGGTTTTAAATAACTTATTTTGGGAACCCTGTTATACCATATCTCATAAAGAGTTTTACCTAAAATTGGTCTTAGATGTACTCTATTTATAACATAGCATGTTGTATGAACTACTTCTGCCCAAAGAAATAGGGGTAACTTATTCTCATTTAACATGGTTTTGGACATTTCCTAAAGTGATCTGTTTTTACGTTCTACTATCCCATTTTGTGAAGGAGCTCTTGGAAATGAGTACCTATGATCTATGCCTAATTCTTCACAAAAGGTGTCTATTTGATCATTATCAAATTCTGTACCATGATCACTCCTAAGTTTTTGGATTTTAACATTTTGCTCATTCTGAACTTTATTACAGAATATCTTAAATATTTCAAAAACTTCAGTTTTATTAGCTAGAAAATAGACCCAAGTAAATCTAGAATAGTAATCAACTAATACAAAAGCATAATGTTTACCTCCTAGACTGGTTGTCCTAGTAGGTCCAAATAAATCCATATGCACTAGTTCTAATACACTTTTGCTTGTTATTTCATTTAAACTTTTAAAGGATGTTTTATGTAATTTACCTAGTTGACATGCATCACACATAAACTCTTTCAAGTACTTAATACTAAGTAAACCTCTAACTAGATTCTTTTTAGACACCTTTTGTAATAATTTTACATTTGAGTGTCCTAGCCTTCTATGCCATAAAATAACTTCATCTGATTTTGCAATTAAGCAAGCATTGTCTTTAATAATATCAGAAGGCAAATTCAGAACACAAACGGATCCTTTCTTGTATGTAGTGAATAAAATTTCATTTGTAGACATGTCCATAATTTTACAAGAATCTTTTTCAAAAATTACTCTATAAAACTTCATTAAAACAGGAACACTCAATAAATTAAAACCTAAGTTTTCCACTAATAAGACATCATTTATAAAGCATTTCTCAGTTACCTGAACCTTGCTAGACCCAAGGATATTTGTTTCGCTTTTATTTCCAAAGGTAACTTGTCTGTTCTTGATCTTTGTTATTTTTGTAAGTAATCTTATATCTCCAGTCATGTGGTTGGATGCTCCACTGTCCATTATCCATTTTGATTTGTGTACCTACAAAATAGCCAAAAAGAGATTTTATCACTTGGAACCCATTTTTGAGTAGGTCCAAGAATTTTAGAGAGAGTCATATCAAAATAATCCGTATTTTTAGACTTCAACTTATCTATTTTCTGATAATTATTTTTGCATTTCTTTCTCTTAGTGTTATAATTATTAGAACATTTATCTCTATGTAAACCAGAGTTGAAATTTTCATTTCTAACATTATTTGATTTCCAATATCTGATATTCTTTAAATATGAAGAAAATTGATCAAGAATATTAAGATTCTCAAATGACTTAGCTTGATTTTTTTGAAAATTTATTTTGACATTCTTGCATCGTGTGCTATCATTTATATGCTGCATTTTATCAACTTGCACATATTTTTCTCCCTTTTTAATTACACACAGAATAGTTTTTCTCTTACTATTCTTAGTATTGGAAATAAAGACATTATTTTTAGCAGTACCATCATGCAATATATAATTTTTAGAAGATGCATCGTGTAAACCAATACCATATTTTTCTACATTTGATATTTTACTACTAAGTTCATTTGTTATAGTTTGACTATTATTCCATTTACTTAATATAGCCTTTTGATCGCAAACCTTAATCTTTAACATATCAATTTTTGAATTTAAATCAGTAATAGTCAGTTCTAGTTTTTCAATTTCACAAATCATTTTCTTCTTATCAGCAATTAAATTTTCACAATTAGCATGCAATTTTCTTTCTATTACAGTAAACTTTAAAATTTCCTATGCATGCCTTTGATTTTCTTCTTTAAATTTATTCAACGTAGAGTTCAGAAAATCAACCTTATTTTCAGATTCATCTAGCATTTTCCTAGTGTTCTTTCGTTCTATTTTTACTTTCTTATATTTTCTAGCCAGTCTATTGTATTCAACAAGTAATCCATCAAAACTATCAAAGTTAGCATTTTGATCAGAGGATACCTCACTGGATTTTGCCATGAAGCATACGTTTGCTAGATTTTCTTCTGAATCTAATGTTGATAAGGATTCATTGTTTGATGTTGAATCCTTTGTTTCTTCACTTTGTGAAGTTGAAGAGTCATCCCATGTCACTTTAAGTGCCCTTCTCTTTCTAAATTTCTTACTCCTAAAATTCCTCCTCGAATTCTTCTTATCTTTGTTGAGAGGACAATCAATTTGAAAGTGACTCGGTCTGTTGCACTTGTAGCATATGATTTTGTCTTTCATGAATGACTTCTTCTCCATATCTCCAGATGTCTTTGCTGACTTGAAGTTCCTGCGTTTCTTCAACAGATTTCTAAATTTTCTGGTCAACAATAGTAAATCATCGTTAGAATCACTAGTGACTTCAGAGACTTTATTAGCCTCAAAAGCTAGATCCCTTCTAGGATTTTTCCCTTTTGGATCTAAATGTTGTATTTCATAGGTTGTCAGATTTCCTATGAGATCATCGAGAGTATATGTATTTAAATCTTTGGAATCTTCAATAGATGTTGTCTTTTGAGCCCAAATTTTAGTTAAAGATCTAATGATCTTTCTTACCAAGTCTTTTTCCTCAAATTTCTTACCAAAAGATTTTAATGAATTTACAATCTCAAGAAAATGGGAAAACATGTCAGAGATACATTCATTTTCGTGCATTTTAAAAATCTCATATTTATGTACTAACATATTAATCTTAGATTCCTTGACCTGGTTAGTACCTTCATTGGCAACTTCTAATGCATGTCATATCTCATATGCAGTTTGATATGCAGAAACTATACTAAATTGATCATGAGATAAAGCACAAAACAAGATGTTTAAACCTTTAGCATTCAGTGTCATTCACTCATTTTCATCAAAAGTCCAAGTATCATATGGAGTCGTAACTAACATTATAGGATTGCTAATTATATGCTATAATTTGAAATCGATTGACTAAAAGATTACTTTCATCCTATATTTCCAATAGCCATAATTGCTACCTTCGAACATAGGAGGATGATTAGTGGTCTGTCCCTCAGTCATAACTAAGATTTCAGTATCATCCATTTTAAACAAATGATCTTGAGAAAATGATAGGAAAAACTGATTCCTAAATAGAGAAATAAAAGCTCTTAATTAAGATAAGATGCTCTGATACTAGTTGTAGGATCGTCTATATCACAAGAGGGGAGGTGAATTGTGTCTTTAGTAATTAAAATACTAGCGAATAAAACAAGAGCACAAAACACTCGTAAATGAAATTCTATTCTTTATGTAAAGACAGAATTTACTATATCTTTTCAGCTCAATTCCCTTCTTGAAAGTTTTGATACAGTAATGTTCAATATACAATTCAAATAGAAAAATAAAGCTCTTATTCAAAACTAATTTTGAATTGTATAAAACCTGATCTTTATGTACATAGCTTCTTTCTTTCTCTTTGCTCAACTTCTGTATCTCTTCTTCTCCAATTGTCGAATTTCTAGACTTCTTGTGTTTGTAGCTCATTTTCTGAAATTGCTTGGAATTTTGAACTTCTTCTGATGTTGGAGAATTTTTTAGAATATGAATATTCAAACTTAACTTTTTAGTTAGGGATCCAGATTGAATATGCAGACTTGGTTTTTGATATTGGGATCCTCTATTGTAATGTAGCTCATACTCTCTATTAGTAGTTGAACTATGTTCTCATGTTCAGCATGTTCATCTACTTAATCCACAATCCACGTACTAATTTTTTCTTTAATCCAAATTACTATCTTTTTGAGTTTCCACTTTCTCCACTATAATTTTGAATTTCCATGATCTCCACTCGTAGATTCACCAAGACTTTATCTTCCTAGAGTCTTGTAGAATATCTTCTAAGTTTTCGATTTAGTCGAATACTTATCCTTTATGTCTTGTAAAAACTCGAATACTTATCTGTAACTCTTAGAGTTTTTGCACCTACAAAATACGTGACTAAATATAGTAAACTTATCTGTTCGTTAGTCATTTTATAAAACTCGAAGACTTATCTATCCATGCGTATAAAAGCTCGAACAGTTATCTAACTATTCGATTTTCATTACCGAACGCACATAGAAAACACGTGACAACTTAAAACATTAAAAACACATGTGTAGATAACTTAACTATACAAGTTTTCAATATAAATTATTCGACAAAAATGAAACGTTAACTATCCAAAAGTTTAACTATTGAAAATCTAACTCTTTGGAAATCTTTAGCTTATCCAACATAAAAATGAAACTTTCTGATAATCTGTTAACTATTATACTTAGAGAATATTATTTAAACTTATTTAAAAACTTTAATAAAGCATGTATCATCAAAACAAAATTCCTAACAATACAGAATATCTTTATAGTAATTTAATCTATGTATTCTGAAGAAAAAAATGAAGAATTAATTCTAGCACTTTAGAAAGACCAACTAGTTAGATCTTAGTAAGTAGCTTACTAAAAGTATCTTAGAAAGATCAACTAGTTAGCACTTTAGCAAAAGTTAAGTATGGGGGAAGTGTTTAAAATGAAAAAGTGCATAATATTAAGGGTTAAATGATGGTTAATTGCATAATATTTAGCTTATCATATGAGAATTAAGCCATTATGTTATAATTGCACTGTTATATGCTTTAATGAAAGAATCTACATATTTTCAAGGAATTAATGTTAATTAAGTATATTTCTAAACTGTCGGTAAGTTGCAGGTTTTTAATTCCTAAGTATTCAATTTTCTGTTATTTCAAAGAGTTATATTTCATGTACCGGATAGTTATGTTTTTGAGACCTTAATGCATGACTTTAGTGATTTTTTGGTAAGTTATTTGCTAACTATCCAAAATGCATCTGAGCATCGGATAGTTAGGTTTGTAAGTATCTGAAATATCTGAACTCGTTAAGTTAGAATTATGCACGTGTTGAATTTAAATGTTTTATTATGTCACGTGAGCTGCACATGTTTAACTCATTAACTTAGCATAACTATATGCGTTGATTTACTTGAATATACACTGAGGTAATGTGTTGTGTCAATGTTATGTAGAAATAGAAAATGTAAACTTTTGGATAGTTAACATTTTGTTTTAGCCGAAGAGTTATGTTAAAAACTTCTATAGTTAAGTTATCTACACATGTGTTTTATTGTTTTAAGTGTTTTCACGTGTTTTCCATGTGCGTTTAGTAATGAAAAATCAGAGAGTTAGATAACTGTTTTAGTTTTATATGCATGGATGGATAATTGTTCGAGTTTTATAAAATAACTAACGAACAGATAAGTTTTCTTATCTAGTCATGTGTTTTGCAGGTGCAAGAACTAGAAGAGTTACAAGAAGATACAATACAAAGGAAAACCATGATTGCACATATCACATAGGAATTCACTCATGGAAGGAAGAAGAAATCACCATCGTTGATATGAATGAAGAAAATCCAACCGATCATTTAAGTAGAAGCAGTTACTGCTGAAAGAAATATAAAAGACGAAGAAAAAGTGTGTGGAAGAGAAGTGGAGAACCGTGCTAACTACAGGAAGCATCGGAAGTTCCTTCAAGCTCCACACCACCACCAAAATCACCAACCATCGGAGGTCTATGAGGATACTTTTCTAATGTCGGGTCGATTCCGAGCCAAACACGGTGACTGACAACTACTATGAGGAGTGATCACGTTGCGGGAAGGGAAGCCATTTTCACCAAGCACTGACTCATATCTCAAGAGATTGTAAAGCTTCTAGCCTTGGTTTCGAGTTGATGCCAGTATGCTGAAGAGGAGATCATCTTACAATTCTTGATTCGCGATTCTATAGGGAGAGGAGGCAAGATTGTAAGTGATTAAGTTTTCAGTGGTGTAATCGCGTCACATGTACTAACGAAAGTTTTTACTATCGATAGAGATTTTTACATTTCACCCTTCGCTCATCTTCAAGAACATATCAAAACAAAAATGCCAAAAACAACAAATTATTTGTGTTTACATTTAGTATTAAATTGTTGTATTGTTTGTTTTGTATCATGATTAATGTTATCATTGTCAATATTGTGAATGTTTTATGTTTGATTCAGAAAATAGAAAATAGTTTATTGTTTACTGAAATTAATTTGTTCAAATACTTAAAGATTTTAATGATTACTATTTGAAATATCTGAATGTTAGTGTTGCTTAATGACAAATCTAATATTAACTTACATTAAAGAGCTTAATTGATGGTATTTACATTTTGTGGAATTGCTCAATTGTTGGCCGAATTCCTTTGTAAATAGCAATATTTAACTAGAAAGGTAGGCTCGTGGAGTTAACTTAAGTCCACAAGGTTAGTCCGTTGAGTTAATCATAACTCCACGAACTAAGTCCATTGAGTTAACTATAACTCAATGGAGTGCTTAATTGAACACATATAAACTCCAATATAAAAATCGAAATACTACACAATTCTTACTCAATCTCTATGGGATCGACCTGTACTTGCACACAAATACAATGTACATTGTGCACTTGTAGTTAAAATACAAATTGGACTTAATATCTAATTTGTATGAAAGGTTGTTTGTTTACTTCTAAAAGAATTCATCAATATAAGCATAAAAACAATTCAAAGAAGTTTTCACAAATCGAACTGTGATATACCTAAACTTGTTTTATAAGCTGTTCTATAAGCCCAAAATGCATCTATTAATCTATTAGCCCAATCTTTTCTAGTAGGATTTACTACTTTTTTTAAGATTAACTTAATTTGTTTGTTTGCACTTTCTACTTGTCCACTTGTTTGTGGATGATATGATGTTGCAATTTTGTGATTTACTCCATATTTCTTCATTAAGACTTCAAAACTACTATTACAAAAATGAGTTCCTCTATCACTAATAATAGCTTTAGGTATTCCAAATCTAGCAATTATATTTGTTCTTATAAAATGTATTACCACTTTGTTGTCATTAGTTTTTATAGGAATAACTTCTATCCATTTAGATACATAATCCACCCCCAACAATATATAATTAAATTGATTAGACATAGAAAATGGACCCATAAAATCTATTCCCCATACATCAAAGATTTCAACCTCAACAATAGGATTTAGAGGCATCATATTCCTCTTTGATATCCTTCCTATTTGTTGACATCTCAAACAACTTAAGCAGTATTTATGAGCATCTTTAAATAGTGTTGGCCAATAGAATCTACATTGCAGAATTTTGACAGTAGTTTTCCCTAAACCAAAATGTCTTCCACATACTTAGTTATGGCAGAAAGACAATATGCTTTGATATTCAATTTCTGGAACACACCTCCTTAAAATTAGATCAAGACATTTCTTAAATAAGTATGGGTCTTCCCAATAGTAATATTTCACTCTTAAAAAGAACAATTTCTTATCTTGTCTATTCCAATCTTTAGGTGTTAAACCTGTAACTAAGTAATTAACCATGTCTGCATACCAAGGCATTGTGTTTATGGTCAATAAATTGTTCATTAGGAAAATTATCCTTAATTTCAATGTTTGATTTTTCTATTTGTAATCTTGATAAATGGTCTACTACTACATTCTCACATCCTTTTTTATCTTTAATTTCTAGATCAAATTCTTGTAGAAACAATACCATTGGATCAACCTAGGTTTAGTCTTTTTCTTTGCTATTAGGTGTTTTAAAGCTAAATGATCCATGTATACTATCACTTTAGCTCCTATCAGATATGATCTAAACTTTTCTAAGGCAAACAAAATAGCTAATAATTCTTTTTCAGTAGTTGTATAATTAACTTGAGCTTCATTTAAAGTTTTGCTTACATAACGAATCACTCTAGAAGATTTTTCTATCTTCTATCCCAACACTACTCCTACAACAAAATTAGATGTATTACACATTAATTCAAATGGATGGCTCCAATTAGGTGCTTGTATTATAGAAGTTGAAATTAAGCTAGTTTTAAGCTTGAAAAATGCTTCTTTGCAATTCTTATCAAAGTTAAATGGAACGTCTTTTAATAGATTAGTTAAAGGTCTAACTATTTTGCTAAAATCTTTAATAAATCTCCTATAAAATCCTGTATATCCTAAAAATGATTTAATATCTTTTACTGATTTAGGTTCTAGTAGATTAGAAATTACTTCTATCTTAACAACATGTCCCAAGACTATTCCTTGTTTAACCATGAAGTGACATTTTTCCCAATTTAGAACCAGATTCTTTTTCACATAGCATTTTAATACTTGGTCTAAATTGTTTAAACACACTTCATATGAAGTTCCATATACAGTAAAATCATCCATAAATATTTCTAAAAAATCTTCAATCATTCCAATGAATATACCCTACATACACCTTTGAAAGGTGGCTAGTAAATTACATAATCTGAATGGCATCCTCTTAAAAGCATAAGTTCTATTAAGATATGTGAAAGTTGTTTTCTCTTGATCCTCTAATGCTACTAGAACTTGGTTATATCCGGAATACCCATTTAGGAAACAAAAATATTCTTACCTTGCTAATTTCTCTAGCATTTGATCTATAAAAGATAAGGGAAAAATGATATTTCCTAGTCACAATATTCAGCTTCCTATTAAACTATACACACTCTCCAGCTTGATTGAATTCTGGTAAGTATCAAGTCCTGACTTTCATTCCTAATAATTGTTAATCCTGGTTTCTTGGGAACTACATGGATTGGACTAACTCATGAGTTGTCAGAAATCAAATAAATTATATCATTATCTAACTATTTCACAATTTCCTTTCTGATTGCTTCTTTAAGGTTTGGATTTAATCTCCTCTTAGGAATTCTAACTAGTTTAGCATTCTCTATAAATATATGTGGTGACAACATAAAGTTACATTTAACCCTTTTATATCAACCATAGTCCATTCTATTGCTTCTTTATAAGTTTTTACCACATATTTTAATTTAGATATTTGATCCTCTTTTAAATCTGATCCAATGATGATTGGACATGTTCATTTTTCTTCTAGAAATTATAGGCCAATTTAGGAGGTAAAGGTTTTAAATCTAAATGTTAACCATCAGAAGCTAAAGCTCCTAATTTAACATTTTCATCTTCAATATTAAACTCTTCTTGATCTCCTTCTTGATCTCTTCTAAAATTTTTATCTTTTAACATACAATTCAGAATTTTATGCATAAGTACTCAAAAGAAATCTCAGAAACCGAGTATTTCAGGAAAAATATCATAAAAATGAGTTCTAATCTCGTGCACATCAAAAAATTTAAATTTACAGACAAATAGATTCTGTCTTAATAATTTGTACACAAAGATTATCATTACTCCATTAAGCTACTTGTCACCAAATCATAAACTTGAATTAAACATGTAACAAGCAATTCAGATAACAAAGAATTTAACACATAGAACGGCCAATCCATGTATCCATTTCTTTGCAAACAAACAAAGAAAAATAACAATCTCAACAAGAAAACAAATAAAACTAAAACAATTTAAAGGATATTAAATCTTGCAAATCATCTAATAAATCATTTTAAAGCACCAAAACTCCCCGACAACGGTGCCAAAAACTTGTAACGCTTTTATGTGTTGTTAAATTAAACGGCAAAAGCGCAAATTTTACATTTATAACCGCAAGCGCATGGTGCCCATTGTAATAAGCATGTGCAAGTACGGGTCGAATCCACAAGGAGTTTGTCTTAAATAATTTTATTAAAATGATTATTCGATTAAATATCTACATTAAACTAATTCATAATTAAACTCTAATTACTTAATATTGATATACAAAATTCGTAGCACAATTAAGGTTTATAAGATTACCCCAAAATCCAATTAGTTATGATAAGATATTAAAGAAATCAATGAGTATTAATCCGAAAATAACATAATTTCTGCTCAACTTTTAACTCCAATAACTTCCAACTTGAACGTTTAAAAATCCATAATAAATAATGATTAGAACGATCCTCGAAATATCTTTCAAATGGAAGTGATTTCGTTGATTAACACAAATTAAAACGATGGAAATATCTTATTTAAGAAAGGGGTGCAGACGGTTATGGAAACTTTCCAAAAATGCACCTTCGGTGCAAAAATCAAATCTCCGCCAAATCTTCATGAAATGCTATGAAATAAGTGTGCCTTGAAAGTAGATCCGTTACACTAACAAGGAAAATTTATAGAACTGAATTCCACAAAATACACGATGCAAGCACGGCACAGGCGTCGAGCTCAAAATTAGCACTCGACAGAGACTCAAAACCGCTGATACCTTCACAAAATAAAATTGAAAATCTTCGGAAAACATTCTAAAAAATTCTAAAACTTTGTAAAATTATTCTACATTCATTATACTTACAAAACGAAACAAAAAAGGAATTTATAGATGACGAACACGTAGATACAATTTGAAGAAAAACTACTAACAATCTGGCCATCTAAGAACGGAAAACTGCCTTCACAATTTACATAATCACATTCATTCACACTAAACATATAATATGAACTCAATCCTAATATCAATTAACATCAAAACAGTATGTGATCTTTAATATAGAACATTTGAAACAAAGATTTATGCATAGAATTTCGTCCTTCCACATACTCAAACTATACTCATACATATAAAATTGTAAAACATGAAAACTAGTATGAGGATCTCTCCTTTCCATCATACCTTTTAATCCTCCACGTTTCTTCAAGAAATGACTCCCCAAAGTCCTTGAAATCGATGCTCCACAGGGCTGTCACCACCTGTAGCACGTCCAAGTGAAGCTTCTAAGGTTGCCTTGAAGAAGAGTGGTGCACGTCCTCAAGATCTTGCCTCCAAGACCCACAACTTTGGCTTCCACATCTAAGAATGGTGCTTCCGATGACTCAACCCTGAAGATCCTAACCTTTTGCTCCACTCCAAATCAGTCAAACGAGCCTCCCAATCCACCAAGATGAACGCCCAAGGAGATCCTAACGTATGGCCGTCTGAATTGAAGAGAAAGTGTCTTCTAGGAGGAGTGGAAGACGCCAAAGCTCACCATTCTTGAAGGGAGCTTGTTCAAGATCAAGGGGAAGATGGGACTTTCCAGATGAAGATGTTGGAATGGCTGGAACCGCCGACTGCAATGTGTTGGAAGAGGAGGAGATAGCCTAGAATTGAGTGGTCAAACACTTTAAATACTCTAGCCTTTTGTTGCTTGGGCTCCAATATGTTGCATCCAATGGCCCACATTTTTTCCTCTTTAATCCACCTTGATTTCATGATTTATTGACCTATAAAACTCAAAACCAAGTTGGATGCACATATACATTGAATATAAATCATATGATGCAAATATAGTATACATGCATGCATGAGTTGCCTTATATGGAAAGTTGCCAAATTAGGAAGGTTTTGGTCTACAACTTTTTCACATGTACATACATGAACTACTTAAAGTTCTCTAGTTTAACATCATATTTAAGTGATTTGGCAATCATACAATGTATATAAAGTCATACATTGGAGAATTATAAGAATTATGTCTAATACAAGGGCTATTGACTAGGTGTTTAATTGATAAAGGATAAATTTGTACATTATCAACTATTTAATCCCTAATTCATGCATATGTCTAAAAATATGATTTTCATGTAATCCTTTATAAGAACATATATAATGATGACTTATAATTCTTAACATGCATGAATTAACATATATAAAATGCACAAATTGATACTTTACACACCCCCATACCTAGTATTTGCTAGTCCCTTAGCAAAGGACTAAAGCTAAACAATGATAACACAAAGCCCATATAAAAGTACATTCATTAAAAACCAAAAACAAACAAACTAATAAATAAATAACAAAAATAAAACTAACCTGGGCCACTTTTGTAGGGATCACGACTACACTTAGCATGTGTAGCAAGCCTTTAAAGCCCTAGGTCACCCTAGTGGTGGAGTTGTCTCTAGAGGGTTTTCAACGGATATACCCACAAAATCCAAAACATAACATAAAACAACACAATTGAAAGATGAAAACAACAAAAATATGCTCTTGGTTTCCTAAACATGGATAAAGTTGCTCTTAAGTAGTCTTGACCTATTAGCTTCACCTTTATTCAATCACCTCTCACCTTTCTAGATTGGATTCAAATAATCATTCAATTTCCATACTAAGAAAGTAAAGTACTATATAAATAGGTGTATGTGAAATTGGCCAAGACTAAGAAATAACCTACTCAACCCCCTCCAAGTTACCTAGGTAATCCCAAAGGTCTATCCTTGAGTCCATTATCCTTTTATTTTGACTCTCTCTTTTTTTTCTTTTTTTTTTTCTCTTTTTTAATTACCTCCTACTCCAGCACCTTTTTACGCGACCACAATCCCTTACTTAGGGGAAAGTTGACCGATTACTTAGTAGCTTTTGTAAGAACAAGTAATCAATCTCTCTTCTACTTTTTCTTTTCTTTTTCTTTTTCTTTTTCTTTTTTTTTCATTTTTCTTGTTTTTTTTTTTTTTTCTCTCCCTAGCCCTCTACCCTTAAGAGTGTCTCCCACATCATTGTGTAGGAATGGGCAATTTTACCTTAGTCGTTTTATTCTACCCTTCTCATAGGACAACCCTAAGGTATATTCCTAAGTTTTTACCTAAGTTTCCCTTTAAGAGGAGTGGTTCTTTCCTAATCAAGGCCTCATGTAAGTGCAATACTACATATAAGCTCAAAAATATGGATGGTTTTGAATTTTATTCTTCTCCTCCCCTTAAGGTTCAAGGTTTCTTTCCTAAAGGATTCACTTTTAGATCTCAATTATACCTAAAAGAACTCTATCCATTAGGGCTTATGAGCATTTATAAAAAAAAATAAACAAGAAAAAACATAAAATTGAAAAAAAAAAATTTTTCGTCAAATGCCTCCCCCCCATACCTAAATTTTGCATTGTCCCCAATGTAAAAGAAATCATTTAGGTAATAAGATAAAAAGCATGAAGACAACAAAAACAAAAGAAATAAACCATGACAAGCAAGAAAGATTACACCCCCATACCTAGCATGCAATCCATATGCACTGTATAAATTTAAATTGCATTATTCCTAAAACATACAATGGAGATTGAGTAGTATACTAAAGAAATAATGCTTAATATAAGTATCATTCAAATGCATCATATAGTAATAGGATTAAGAGTGCGTACCTTGCTCGACGAAGAAAAGACTCAACTACAAAACTAATAAACATATCAAAACAGAAAAGAAAATATATATAAAGCACACAAACAACAAAATTAATTTATTATTATTATAATAATTCTTTTTTATTATTTTTTTAAATTATATTTTTTTTAATAAATTTTTTTTTAATAATAATAATAATTTTTTATTTTATTACTATTATTATTACTATGACCATTTATCCATAATGACATGCAAAATTGATTAAATGAGCAAACATAATTAATTCAAGCACTTACGTCTTTAGTAATACTAGCAATTTGTAATAAAAGAATTGTAAAGCAATCATTTTTAATTCTACTTAAGGCCTAATTTTCCTTAACTCATTCAATCACATGATCTACATTCATGCTATTATGATCAGAATAAAAAACACAATGTATTTTATCAACAAAACATCAACTTCATCCAAAGTTTTAAATATAACTAGCACACACAAGATTTCAGAAATTAAACTGTGCTACCTTGGCTAAAAAAAATTTCTACAGAAATTCATATAGCTTGTAAATTCACAAATAAATACTCTTATGAAAGGTAATTACTTATACTTTCTAAGAAAAATTAGAGACAAAAATTCCCAAAACTGAAGTGTTGTCAAAATTGGGTGAAACTCAGATAACTCAGAATTCGTAATCTGCAAACATGTCATTTTAGAAAAATTCTCCAAAAATGTATACAAATCCAAATACAACGTATAATACCTTGTTTGAAAGATAAACCACTATAGTTTCATAGAAAATTTTCAAAAATAATTTTTATTCAAACATATAACTACAGTTTCAAATATAAGAGTACATGATAAAACTATTCTACACCAAAAAAATTAGATACAGTAACTCATTGAGTTAGCTAACTAAACGAGTTCTATGAAGGACCAACTCGTTAAGTTAACGAGTTCTAGATAGAGACAACTCGTTGAGTTAGCTAACTCAACGAGTTGTTTAACCCAAAATTAACAACTTACCTCCTTAATTTAGAAAAATCACATAGAAATTTACATAAATCGAAATGATGCATGTAAATATTTGTTGGAAAGATAATTTCCTCTAGTTTCTGAAAAAAATTACTAAATTAAATTTTTAATACTCAAATATATAGATTTTTTTCAAAAAATCATCAGAAGAAAACTATTCAGAAATCTACAGAATATCCTTGTCTTCTAAGATTTTTATCTTTTAACATACAATTCAGAATTTTATACATAAATACTCAAAAGAAATCTCAGAAACCGAGTATTTCAGGAAAAATATCATAAAAATGAGTTCTAATCTCGTGCACATCAAAAAAAATTAAATTTACAGATAGATAGATTCTGTCATAATAATTTGTACACAAAGATTATCATTACTCCATTAAGCTACTTGTCACCAAATCATAAACTTGAATTAAACATGTAACAAGCAATTCAGATAACAAAGAATTGAACACATAGAACGGTCAATACATGTATCCATTTCTTTGCAAACAAACAAAGAAAAATAACAATCTCAACAAGAAAACAAATAAAACTAAAACAATTTAAAGGATATTAAATCTTACAAATCATCTAATAAATCATTTTAAAGCACCAAAACTCCCCGGCAACGGCGCCAAAAACTTGTAACGCTTTTATGTGTTGTTAAATTAAACGGCAAAAGCGCAAATTTTACATTTATAACCGCAAGCGCACGGTGCCCATTGTAATATGTGCAAGTACAGGTCGAATCCACAAGGAGTTTGTCTTAAATACTTTTATTAAAATGATTATCCGATTAAATATTCACATTAAACTAATTCATAATTAAACTCTAATTACTTAATATTGATATACAAAATTCGTAGCACAATTAAGGTTTATAAGATTACCCCAAAATTCAATTAGTTATGATAAGATATTAAAGAAATCAATGAGTATTAATCCGGAAATCATAGAATTTCTGCTCGAATTTTAACTCCAATAACTTCCAACTTGAACATTTAAAAATCCATAATAAATAACGGTTGGAAAGATCCTTGAAATATCTTTCAAATGGCAGTGATTTCGTTGATTAACACAAATTAAAACGCTGCCAATATCTTATTTAAGAAAGGGGTGCAGACGATTATGGAAACTTTCCAAAAACGCACCTTCGGTGCAAAAATCAAATCTCCGTCAAATCTTCATGAAATGCTACGAAATAAGCGCGCCTTGAAAGTAGATCTGTTACACTAACAAGGAAAATTTACAGAACTGAATTCCACAAAATACACGATGCAAGCACAGCACAGGCGTCGAGCTCAAAATTAGCACTCAATAGAGACTCAAAACCGTTGATACCTTCACAAAATAAAATTGAAAATCTTCGGAAAACATTCTAAAAAATTCTAAAACTTTGTAAAATTATTCTACATTCATTATACTTACAAAAAAAAAAAAAAGGGAATTTATAGATGACGAACACGTAGATACAATTCGACGAAAAACTACTAACAATCTGGCCATCTAAGAACGGAAAACTACCTTCACAATTCACATCATCACATTCATTCACACTAAACATATAATATGAACTCAATCCTGATATCAATTAACATCAAAACAGTATGTGATCTTTAATATAGAACATTTGAAACAAAGATTTATGCATAGAATTTCGTCCTTCCACATACTCAAACTATACTCATACATATAAAATTGTAAAACATGAAAACTAGTATGAGGATCTCTCCTTTCCATCATACCTTTTAATCCTCCACGTTTCTTCAAGCAATGACTCCCCAAAGTCCTTGAAATCGATGCTCCACAGGGTTGTCACCACCTGTAGCACGTCTAAGTGAAGCTTCTAAGGTTGCCTTGAAGAAGAGTGGTGCACGTCCTCAAGATCTTGCCTCCAAGACCCACAACTTTGGCTTCCACATCTAAGAATGGTGCTTCCGATGACTCAACCCTAAAGATCTTAACCTTTTGCTCCACTCCAAATCAGTCACACGAGCCTCCCAATCCACCAAGATGAACGCCCAAGGAGATCCTAACGTATGGTCGTCTGAATTGAAGAGAAGGTGTCTTCTAGGAGGAGTGGAAGACGCTAAAGCTCACCATTCTTGAAGGGAGCTTGTTCAAGATCAAGGGGAAGATGGGACTTTTCGAATGAGGATGCTGGAATGGCTGGAACCGCCGGCTGCAATGTGTTGGAAGAGGAGGAGATAGCCTAGAATTGAGTGGTCAAACACTTTAAATACTCTAGGATTTTGTTGCTTGGGCTCTAATAAGTTGCATCTAATGGCCCACGTTTTTTCCTCTTTAATCCACCTTGATTTCATGATTTATTGACCTATAAAACTCAAAACCAAGTTGGATGCACATATACATTGAATATAAATCATATGATGCAAATATAGTATACATGCATGCATGAGTTGCCATATATGGAAAGTTGCCAAATTAGGAAGGTTTTGGTCTACAACTTTTTCACATGTACATACATGAATTACTTAAAGTTCTTTAGTTTAACATCATATTTAAGTGATTTGGCAATCATACAATGTATATAAAGTCATACATTGAAGAATTATAAGAATTATGTCTAATACAAGGGCTATTGACTAGGTGTTTAATTGATAAAGGATAAATTTGTACATTATCAACTATTTAATCCCTAATTCATGCATATGTCTAAAAATATGATTTTCATGTAATCCTTTATAAGAACATATATAATGATGACTTATAATCCTTAACATGCATGAATTAACATATATAAAATGCACAAATTGATACTTTACAATCTCCTTCTACATCTATACTTTCACTTACTTCTAAAGTTTCAGAATCTAATTGCCTATTTAATCCTTCTTGAATCACATCTTCTAGTCATAACATTCAGCTTTCTATTAAACTATACACACTCTCTAGCCTGATTGAATTCTGGTAGGTATCAAGTCCTGACTTTCATTCCTAATAACTGTTAATCCTGGTTTCTTGGGAACTACATGGATTGGACTAACTCATGAGTTGTTAGAAATCAAATAAATTATATCATTATCTAACTATTTCACAATTTCCTTCCTGACTACTTATTTAAGGTTTGGATTTAATCTCCTCTTAGGAATTCTAACTGGTTTAGCATTCTCTTTAAATATATGTGGTGACAGCATAAAGTTGCATTTAACCCTTTTATATCAACCATAGTCCATCCTATTGCTTCTTTATAAGTTTTTACCACATATTTTAATTTAGATATTTGATCCTCTTTTAAATCTGATGCAATAATGATTGGACATGTTCATTTTTCTTCTAGAAATTATAGGTCAATTTAGGAGGTAAAGGTTTTAAATCTAAATGTTAACCATTAGAAGCTAAAGCTCCTAATTTAACATTTTCATCTTCAATATTAAACTCTTCTTGATCTCCTTCTACATCTATACTTTCACTTACTTCTAAAGTTTTAGAATCTAATTGCCTATTTAATCCTTCTTGAATCACATCTTCTAGCATATATCCTTCATCATTTAGAAAGTCTATAGTATTTAAGGACATTTCTAACTCCTCAACCTTTTCTAGTTTGAAAATATTTAATTGAGTATCCTCATTACCATATGCTAATTTCATCGGTCAATTTTTACAATTTATAACGGCCCCTGATGTTGCTAAAAATGGCCTTCCCAAAATTAAAGATGTATCATGATTCTGATACTTATTTTGTTGAGAATCCAAAATCACAATATCAATAAAATATATGAAGTTCTTGACTTTAATTAGGACATCTTCTATTTTTCCTCTAGGGTATGTTATACTTCTATCTGCTAATTGAATGATAGTCCTAGTAGGGATTAAGCCTTCTAATCCTAAGGATGCAAATATATCACTCGGCATAACATTTATACATGCACCTAGGTCTATTAAGGTTCTTTCTATTAAGACCCTTGTATTTTGATAATGCAAAAACCTGTGTGAGGTTACAAATTGTATTTCACAGTTTAGACAATTTAGCAAAAGAGCAGAAGGTAGATAAGTCGATACAAATAGTTCAAAATTTGCTGCAAGAGATAAATAGGAAATTAGAAGGTTATCAGGCTTAACTATTTGAAAGAGAAATCTTCGGTGAGTTACTAGGCTTATGTATCTGATGAGTCAATGTTAAGCAGCGGAAATACCTTCGGATGGTTAGAAAATTAACTATCCTAAAATACAAGGCCTTTGGAGTGTTTTAAAGATAGCTAAATGATTAGAGATTTAAGGCATTAACTATCCAGAAGTTCAAGGAAATTGGAAAGTTAGGAAGGCTAATTATCCGAAACTTAAGTCATTAAATTTCCTGTGTATAGAAAACTAGAACAGAAGCTTAAAAGGATTTTTCAAAGAATTAGAAAGCTAACTATCTGAAAAACAAGAGGTTTTAGAAGGTTACAAACTTAACTATCTGAAACTTAAGTCACTCTATTATACACGTGCAGAAATAAGAAGATAGCAGTCGGAAGCTTAAAAGAGGAATCGAGAGATTACTATAGCTAACTATCCTAAAGTTGAAGATTTTAGTAGGTTAACATCCATAACCATCCGAACTTAAGACTCTTCACGTGTATGACTTAAAATCCCACGTGACACAGACAAAAGGACTTAAGTAGATTTTCGATGAGTTACAGCTACTCTTTAGAGAGTTACTCAGCTAACCATCCGAAAATCAAAGGGAATCGAAAGGTTACAAGTTGGACAGTATATAGAATGGTAACTTACTATTTTTGGGACTGACTACACAATAAGTACAGTAGAAAACATCCATTAGAAGTGAATATGATCGTTATACCTTTTGGTATAAATATGAGAAGTAAAGGGAAGATTAGAATAACGATCATCATATATTGTGAGCTACTCAAAAATTCTAGAAATACTCTCAAGTCTGCAAAATACAGAAAGATTCTCAAAGTTCACTGCAGCACAAAAGCTCCCTACAGTCAAACTTTGTTTCAAAGTTCAAAGCTATTGGTTCATGAGTTTCAACCTCAAAACTCACTATTGATTAAGAGCTTGTACTTGAAAGCTCAAAGAAAAGTTGGCTGCTAAGCTTCAACCTAAAAGCTCAAGTGTTCATTCTTGCTTCAACCTGAAAGCAAGTGCTGTAAGTATTTATATACTTAGTGAAGCCCAAGTGAATCTTGGGGGTGGACTAACCAAGTTGGTGAACCACCTAAAAATCTCTTTGTGTTCATTACTTTTCACTATTGTGCATGTACATTGATTAATTAAGACCACAGATACATTGAATCAATCAATTAAGTTAAAAAGGAAGTCAAAATTACACACACACACCATTAACCCCCCCCTTTGGTGAGCCTTTCAATCCTAACAATTGGTATTAGAGCCTGACTAACCCATTTTAAGATCTAACCATCTAGATTAATGGTACAATTTGCTAAGGGGCAAAACATTCACAGACCTCCTCTATTCGATGGTTCGAACTATAATTATTGGAAGAATAGAATGGAGTGTTTCCTCAGGAGTTCTGATGTAAAACTCTAGAAGATTGTCGTTCTTGGAACTACACTTCCAACCAGTAATGTTATGGATTGGACTAAGGAGGATGAGAGAATCATCTAGTTGGATGCTTGAGGGCTAAATGCTATATACTATGCACTAACAACTGAACAATATAACAAAGTTTCTGCATGCAAATCTACACATGAAGCTTGGAAAATCCTTCAAGTTACACACGAAGGTACAAGCCAGATAAAGAACACAAAAATCAGCATTTTATTGAGAAAACTAGAATTATTTAAAATGAATGATAATGAAAGCATAACTAAAATGTTTTCAAGATTTACTAAGATTATTAACAGTCTTAAAGGCTTGAGAAAGGAATTCTCTTCACGTGAGTAGGTACAAAAGATTCTGAGAAGTCTAACTATTGAGTGGAAACAAAAATCCACCTCCATTCAAGACTCCAAGGATCTCAACAACTACACTATTGAAGAGCTGTTGGGCAATCTACTGGCCCACGAGGTTCAAATGAAAGACTAGAAGGAACATGAGGGAACTATTGAAAAGAAAGCTAAGAAGAAAAAGGAAATTGCATTTCCTTTAATAGAAGAAGCTCTAAGCTCAAATGATGATGAGATTATGCTACTGGCAAGGAATTTCAAAAAATTCATGAACAAAAACAATAAGACCAGCTCCTCCAAAAGAACAATTCTTACATGCTTTAAATGCAAAAGGCAATGGCATATACAAACCTTTTGTCCACTACAAATAGAAGAGGATCAAATAGATAAGAAGAAAAGATGGAAGAACAAAAAGAAAATGGCTCTTAAAGCTACTTGGGATGATAGTAGTTCCTCAAACAGTTCTTCAGATTCTAAAGATGAAGTTGTAACCAATGTGTGCTTTGCAGCACAAGAGGTATGCTCTACTTCTTCTTATTGTTCAGAAAATGAGCATGATGAATTAGATGTAAATAGTCCTCTGTGTACAGTAGATAATCTATATGTTAAATGTAGAGAATATAAAAAAGAGATTAAAAGGTTGTATATCTGTTTAGAAGATTCTTTTGTTGAATTAGAAATAGTTCTAGTTGAAAATAGAAATTTGAAAACTAACATGGAAAAATATAGCTATGATAACTATGAGTTAAAAGAAGAATGTAGGATCGTATGGCTACACAAGAGGGGGGTGAATTGTGTATTTTTAATATTTTCTGAAATATAATTGAAACTTTAAAACTCAAAAACAAGTCGAGACATTGTTTTCATAAAATCATTTTTATTCAAGGTTTCAATTACAATATACAATTCAATTCTCCTCAGAAATTGTAGATGCAATTATATTTCGATACCATGTATCATCTAAACAATTTCATAACTACAAACATAGAAAACTAATTTACGGAATTTAAAACTTTTCTCCCTGTTTGAGATCTTTCTTCTTTTCTTTTTCTTCTTCAGTGACGAATATCTTGTCTTTTCATGCTTCACAGAATTTGCTTTCTTCTGATACTTCAAATCTTCAGTGACGAAAATCTTACCTTTTTATGCTTCACTGAACTTTCTTCCACTTGAGAGATTTTCCCCGAGAAGGTGTTTTTGATCCCTGAAAAAGATTTTTCTTTTGGTGTGCAGGGATGGTTTGATCCTTGAAATGATTTTTCGTTTTGTGTGCAAGGATAAATTGATCAATGAGAATTCTATGCCTTTTATACTGTATCTTCATTTCATGCATATCCTTCACGTTTAACCACTACCAGTTTTCCACTTCTCCACATCTTTTCTTTTTCCTTCATCAAAACACATATGTTCTAACCCACGTTTATATTTCGAATTTCCTTTAATCATCAGTCTTGGATCTCTGAAAAATTTCCTGCAAAATAAACTTTCTCGTCCAAAAGTTTTTCATCAGTGTAATAAGAAGTCGTTACTTTAATGTTAACTAAACGAGTAACACAAGTATATATATAACTTAACGTTTCTAACTTAGCGAATTCCTTATGTGCCATTTCACGTCACAAGTACTGTAGCTAACTCAACGAACTAAGTTTGTGGTGTTATGCTATCTCAACAAACCATCTCCGTTGTGTTATGATAACTCAACGAACCATTTCCGTTGTGTTATGATAACTCAACGAACTAGTAATAAACAAATGTTTTTATAATAAGAATTTTACCACGTGCAAAAATAACAACTTAAGTTTATAACGCTAACCTAACGCGTTGCCTTAGTGTTCAATATAGCAACTCAACGCGTTTAGTTATGTTAACTTAACGAGTTAAACATGTGCACCTCACGTGATACAATACAACATTCGTAACTTATAATTTCACCACATGTATAACACTAACTTAACGAGTTTGTCTCTTCTTTTACTCACTAACTTAACGAGTTCGTCTCTTCTTTTACTCACTAACTTAACGAGTTATCACGTGACCTATTTTAACCTTTAAGCCTCTAACTTAACGAGTTCTCATGTCACCTCTATACAAACAAAACTATAACTTAACGAGTTGTCTTAACGTGCACTGTTCATGATACAGAAGATATAACATTAAAACATATCATGCTTTTCAATAAAAACACACGTTAACTTAATGTTTAGCTAAATGAGAAATTAATGCAACGAAACGACTAGATATTAACTTCAGATCCAATACAGACAAGTATTTATATCAGTAAGCTTTTTCTGTATTAATTGATGATTTTAATTTCTTTTCACAAGCAATAGTAATTGAGCAAATATGATTATTTTCATTCAGCACACATCATCAAAAAAATACTCAACAATCTCCCCCTTTTTGATGATGACAAAACCATATTAAATCAATTATGAAATATGTTTAACTCAACAAAGCACCTTCGTTGGGTTAACTTTTAATTCAACAAACTTGTTTGTTGACTTAAGTTCATTTAAGCTTATTTCTATTGTTTGTGTAAATTTTACCTCTCAGAACTAAAACTCTCAGATGTCAATAATTATATAAGTATCAGTTTTCTAATTATCATTTGTCAGATTACAATAACCATTTAAATAGCATCTCCTTTTATAATATATATATGCAATTAAGATCGTAATCATCTTTTTATAATATTTCTCCCCCTTTTTGTCATTAATCAAAAAGATAATTACAGAGAATATATATATATATATATAAGAGAATTACAACAACGATTTCTGTAAACAAGAATAATAATTGAACACATTTACAGAAAAATGTATTGTTCACTGAATCAAACAAGTAATACAAACATTACATTTTGTATTCAGAAACAAACAAAAACAGTTATTGACCCCTCCTAAGTATATCACTTATAGCATTACATATTTTATCTCCTAGATGCCTAATATCATTTCTGATGTCGTTAAGCACTACATCTAAGTCAGGAGGTAGCTGGGTTTGCTGTTCTGCTTGAACTGAATAACTTTGTTGTTGTTGTATATGGTCTGTATCAGGTTGTTGTTGTTGTTGTTGTCGTTGAGGTTTATGCATGGCCTGGAATTTTTGCAAATCTTTGACACTAAATGCTGTCATGCCTTTAGTTTCAGAGGGCCAATTGGATAAAGTCAATTGGCTTGCAAGGATTCTACATACAGCATCACCATAAAATAACTTTGAACTCATATGCTGTAGTTGAGAAGTGAAAACATCAAACCAATTGATTTGAATTCTATTCAGCAAGCTATAAGTTGCATATAAACAACTTCTGTTGACTTCCATATTGTGTCCAACTCTCTGAAATAAATTTGCATGCAATATATTTGCAATAAACCTTGCCTCTGCATTCAGATTTTCCATTAATCTCATTTCAGAATATACATCTGGAATTTTTAATAAAGACTGAATGTTCCATTCTAGTTGTCTTATTATGTCAAATCTGTTGGTAACAACAACACCTTCATTCTTTAATCCTAAAACTTCAAAAATTAACTCAGGAGACAATATAAACTCCTGTTCATTTATTTGAGTTTTCAGAAAATTTCCATCCTTGTCCAGATTGCTATAAAAAGCTGCAATAAGCTCTGTGTATTGCTTCCATTTCGTTCCTACTGGCAAGAATTTAATGAGGCCTTGAAACTCAAACAGATCTCTTATGTCCATCAAATTTCTGAATTTTATTGGACGAGAATGCAGAATCTGACATATAATCAGATTATTGTATTTCTGCAATGCTTCTTCAGATCTAAAATGAATTGCATTACCTTGAATTTGTAATATTGTACACAAAGAAGGTGATACCTGAAGCCGTGACTCAGAGTTTAATTTATCTTTAGGAACCTCTTCTGCAAAATGAATGTCATGTTGTTCCTCTTCCAAAATATTATCTTGAAGCTGCTTAGGTAAGCTTGATTCTTCAACTTCAACAGTGTTAGGAACATTGTCAATATGCTTAACATTCATCTGTTCAGTCTCTATAGAATGTTCAGAGTACAATTTTTCCATAAATTCTACAGCCGATGTATCTGTCTGTAATTGTTCATTTTGTTCAACAGATATTTCCATTGATTCATGCTGTGAATTCTCAGACTCTGCTTCTATAGATTCCGTAGAAGGCTGGTTAACTTTTAGCTCTTCTAGAGTCTTAACATTTTCAATATCTGCTACTCCAAACAAGTCATCCTTTGAACTAGTTACTGCCTCAACATTGTCAATTATATCTGCAATAACTTGTTCAATGTCAGGTGCCTGATGCTCTGATTTCTCAATTTATGTATCTTCAGGACTTGTACTAATAGAAAAACTTGAGCTCATATTTGATGTGGATTTCTTCTCAAGTTTTCTAGCAAGGGAAAATAAAGTCTCATTATCTTCATCAGTTTCAGTGTGTTCAGAACTAATGAGTTTATCAGATGCACAATAAGGTACAATGTCTAGACATGCATTGTCCTTTGGAAATAAATATTCATCTGATTTTCCTTTTTCAAAAGACTTTGTTTCCTTAGACATAATTTTTCTGACTTTCCTTCTTCTATAACATTTCTGTTTCTCCTTTTCAAGTATTGTTGTTTTCTTTTCAAATTGCTCCATAAAAGTTTTCTGCTGTAATTCTTCTAAGGCACTTTCTATTGCAACGGCCTTTCGAAGACTGTCAACTTTTGTTTTGTCTACAGCAATATCTAATTCTACTTGTTTTGAATAAAAAGGAGTAGGGATAGCTGATTCATGCTCTTCCTCAAATACATGTAGTCTTGTACCGTTTATAGGAGTTTGAGGAGTTCTATTTGATGAACCTACACCTTTTTCCAAATATTTTGCATACTGTTCCAAAAATGCAATCTCAGCACATTTCATTTTGTATTCTCTATCATATTTACTTCGAATACCCATGTATGTAATACTTGCATCAGCATGTTGAAGTTCTTGTCTAACTTCATCTAATATATCCTGAGAAAAGAAGTAATCTTTATAAAGTTCTTCTAACCTTTTGTCCACTCGAAATATTTTCTTGAACCAAGTACGTGGAACTTCATCATTCTCTATTTCTTTTCCTTTTGCATCTCTTCTGCTTTTGACTTTTCCTCTGCCACGACCTTTGTAGAACTTGGAGACCATCGTCGCAAGTTGTAACAGCAACAAGCGGGAAAGATTTTCTTGACAAACTTTACAAATAACCTAAGTGCCCGTGTAATAAGTGTTTAAATAGGGTTTTTCGGCGTATAACTCAACGTGAAGAGAAGTCGGGTTTAGAAATAAAATATATATTGAATAAAGCTTATTCAATCAAAGTACCCGAAATATTCAAGTATAACTCGTTGAGTTAACTAACCTAACGAGTAAAACGCTGTCTAGAGGTAGTTTTACACATTACCTTATCTAACATAACGTCTAGTTAGTACACTTAAAACAATTTTCAGATGCTTCCAACTGAAACGTTCCGAAAACAACACACATGCTAAAACTTAACATTATCTTGAGAACATAGTAAACTATTTAAACATTTTGTCCTTTGAATCTAAAATAGTTTATTTGTCTTTTTAAATTATTTCATCAAGATTTTAAGAGGACATTAATTCAGATTAACTAAGATTTGTATTCTAAATTGTATTAATCTGTTTTCGACATTGTTAATCCTCCCCCTACAAATATACTTCAAATATAGTCAATCAAAATACAAAATATACTTGTAGTGACAATAGATGTTAAGTATAACTATACTTTTACATTTTCTTTTCAGAGACTTCCGTTATCCTGACATCATCAAAAATGATTTCAAGAATCAATTCCTACTGTATATGAATCAAAACACAACTTTGAACTCAATTCGATTAATTCAAGGACAATAAAAGAATGTATCTCAAATAAACGTTTTAAAAAGTACTAATGTTCATTCAATAAATCAGTAGTCATATTGGTATAAACTATATGCGATTCAAAGATATCTGTAATTAATGAAACAACTTTTTCTTTTCAAAACAGTAAATATTGATAATTTTCTTTAAAAGTTAGTTTGAAAAGCTTGAATCATACAAGAGCTTTCTAATGTACCCGTGTAATGAGCTTTCAGTCAACAATCCCAAATCTGATCAGGACCTTAGGTTGCCAGATTTAAAGAATCCTTTTTCAGGACAACAATCTTTACATACCTCTCTGCTCAAGTACAAAAGACTTGTGATCAAACTAATCAATAAACTCTCAAAGATTTTCACTTTGTAAGCACTTTTCATTTTAAGCACAGTATATATGTATTCCACTAATATAGATGCAAAAAAACACAAATCTCATACAATTTTTACTTCTATGATTGTACTGAGAATGTGAATCAGTTTCAATAAGCTTATACTTTTGATTAACAGTTTAAGATGAGTTACATATAACTTATTCTACAAGTTTAATCAATTAAGTCAAATTTATGCATGATCATAGGCATTTTCCTTGATTCAAAGAAAACATTTAATCAAAATTTTAGAATGTCAGAAGTATTTAATGTTTTTCATTTACATTTCCACTTAAAATCGTAAAAACCATTAAAATTGATAAACTACTTAAAATCAATAAGATACTACTATGATTTTACAATAAATACATAGTATCTTAAGCAGCAGTTTAGATATTACTTTAGATATTTATAATAAGTATATAATATCTATGAGGTGAACAACATCATCAATAATATTTATCTTTTTATGTGGAGTTTAAGCATTTTACACATCACATAGCTTACAAATACCTAAATTTAATCTAATATTGCAGAATGTATTTTCGTCTAGAGGTTTTGTAAATATATCAGCTAATTGATTTTTACTAGACACAAATTCTAATTTAATTTTTCCTTTAATTACGTTATCTCTTAGAAAATGATGTCTAACCTCTATATGCTTTGCTCTTGAATGTAATACAGGATTTTTGGAAAGATTTATTGCAGAACTACTATCACAATAAATCTCAGTTGTATCATAAGATAATCCAAAATCTTCTAAAGTTTGCCTTATCCACAGAATCTGAGTGCAACACAGTGCAGCAGCAACATATTCAGCTTCTGTAGTGGAAAGTGCTACACAGTTTTGCTTTTTACTAAACCATGACACCAAATTATTTCCCAATAATTGACATATGCCACTGGTACTCTTTCTATTAGATTTAGATCCTGCATAATCAGCATCAGTATATCCTATAAGATCTATTGAACTATCCTTAGAATAATACAGTCTGAAATTTTTAGTTCCTTGTATATATCTAAATATTCTTTTAACTGCAATTAAGTGTGATTCCTTAGGATTATATTGAAATCTAGCACAAACACACACAACAAACATAATATCAGGTCTACTAGCAGTCAAATAAAGTAAAGAACCAATCATACTTCTGTACTTTCTTTGATCTATAAATTTTCCTATGTCATCAATATCTAACTTTAAAGTAGTACTCATAGGAGTTCCTCGAATCCTTGTATCATTAAAATTAAATTTCTTAAGCATTTCAACTACATATTTTTCCTGATTTAAAAATATACCTTTATCCATTTGCTTAATTTGAAGTCCTAAAAAATATCAAAGTTCTCCTATCATACTCATTTCAAACTGATTAGTCATCTCTTCAGAGAATATTTCTATCAACTTATCAAAGGTTGCTCCAAAGATTATATCATCCACGTATATTTGAACAACAATCTAATCTTTACCATCTCTCTTAATAAATAGAGTATGATCCACTTTTCCCATGATATAACCTTTTTCTATTAAAAAAGTAGACAATCTTTCATACCATGATCTAGGTGCTTGCTTCAAACCATATAAGGCTTTCTTCAATTTATACACAAAGTCAGGATTTTTAATATCTTCAAATCCAGGTGGTTGTTTTACATAGACTTCTTCATTAATTAAACCATTTAGAAATGCACTCTTTACATCCATTTGATATAATTTAAAATCCATATAACAAGCATAGGCCAATAATATTCTAATACTTTCTAACCTAGCCACAGGAGCAAATGTTTCATCATAATCTAATCCTTCTTCCTATGTATACCCTTGTGCAACTAATCTAGCTTTATTCCTTATAATTTGACCAGTTTCGTTAGTTTTGTTTCTAAAGATCCACTTTGTACCTATTATGGACTAATTTTCTAGTGGAGAGACTAATTCCCATACATCATTTCTGATGAATTGATTTAGTTCTTCTTGCATTGCCACTATCCAATTTTCATCAGATAATGCTTCTTGTATATTCCTTGGTTCCACCATAGAAACAAACATACACATACTATTTAAATTTACTGAAGCTCTAGTTTTAACTCCCTCATTAATATTACCAATGACTTGAGTAATGGGATGTGATGAAGAATAATGCCAATTTCTCTGATTTTCCTCAATATTCTCATCAACATCTGATAGTCCATCACTTTCATCATTAGTTTGATCATTTAAGTTCATATTTTTTATTTTCTCAGATAAATCATCAATCTCTCTATTGATCTCTAACTCATTGGAAAATTGATCATATCATCATTATCAGCTTTAGATTGAGATTCTCTAAGAGAATTTTCATTGAAGCTTACATGGAGGGTTTCTTCAATAGTCCTAGAGGTCTTGTTATATACTCTATAGGCTTTACTTCTAGTAGAGTAACCTACAAAAATTGCTTCATCCGATTTGGCTTGAAATTTATACCTTTTATCCTTAGTATTAAGAATAAAACACTTGCACCCAAATGGTTTCAAATAGGAAATTTTTGGAACCCTATTAAACATAATTTCAAAAGGAGTTTTATTAACATGAGGTCTTAAATGACTTCTGTTAATAACATAACAAACTGTATTTACTGCTTCAGCCTAAAGATTTTGAGGTAACTTATGTTCATTCAACATAGTTCTGGCCATTTCTTGAAGTGATCTATTCTTTCTCTCAACAATACCATTTTGACACGGTGCTCTTGGAAAAGAAAATCTGTGATCAATGCCTTGCTCATTACAATAGTTATCCATTTGATCATTATCAAATTCAGTTCCATGATCACTCCTAAGTTTTTGAATAGAGACACTTCGCTCATTTTGAAAAAAATTGCAAAATATTTTAAATTTTTCAAAAACTTCTGTCTTAGATGCTAGAATATATACCCAAGTGTATCTAGAGAAGTCATCTACTAAAACAAATACATATCGTTTACCACCAAGACTTATGATTCTTGTTGGTCCAAATAGATCCATATGTATAAGTTCTAAGACTCTCTTGCTTGAAATATCAATTTTGGATTTAAAAGAGTTGTTGAAGTTTACCTAACTTACATGCATCACACATAAAGTTCTTTGAGTATTTAATCTTTGGTAAACCTCTCATTAAATGTTTTCTAGATAGTTTATGTAACAGTCTCATATTTATATGCCTAATCCTTCTATGCCATAGATATGCATCACTAGTTTCAGCTAGCAAACATAAATTTAAATCAACTTCACTAGAAGGTAAAGATAAAATACATACAGAACCTTTTCTTTTAGCAATAAACTTAATTTCATCTGTATTTTTATCAATTATTTTGCATACATTATCTTCAAACACTACATAATATCCATTTTCAGTTAGTTTTATGACACTTAGCAAATTAAATCCTAGGTTTTCTACATATAGTACATTCGAAATAACACAAGTAGGAGGTATTTGAACATTGCCCATACCTATGATTTTATCTTTGCTTTTGTTTCCAAATGTTACACTTCCTTTCATGGTATTTGTAAAATTTTGTAATAGACTTTTTTGTCCGGTCATGTGACTTGACGCTCCACTGTCTAAGATCCATTTTGATGTTGTTTCCTCTTGCAACAAATTAAGAAAAACTTTTTCTTGGTACCCAATGTTGTTGAGGACCAAGTTCATTAAACGCATATTTCTTCTTTTTGTTTAAAAATAGGTTAAGATTATCATTTATATTCTTATTAGTTGTAAGTACTATTGATTTATCATTAGCTTCATACTCACATATAGCATTATTGCTTTTGCAATTATTTTTTTTATTTTCAGATGTAGTATAATCAAGACCAAACATATTTTTATCAGTTGTTAATTTATTTTGGTCATGCTTATACATTTCAGTAAGTTCATACCAAGATTTTGTACTTGTATTAAAATTTTTCGTACATACAAAATCTTTTTCTACACAAGAATTTTATGTTTTATCACATGCAGAATGAGTATTTGGTCTAATACCAGTGTATTGAATTACATGCTCAGGTTTCTGAATTTTCAGTTTACTACAATTGTCTAAAATTTTAGAAACATTAGAAACTGAATTTCCAGAACAAGAAACAAGATTTTTAGAAACATTTATAGTCATGTTAGAAGTACAATTTGACAAATCACATTGATTTATATTATTACTACATGATTCATCCCTTGAAGTACCTACTTCTACATATTTATTACCTTGTTTCATAATAAAAGGAATTTTAGTCTTAGATTTACTTGAACTGCAACTAATAAATCCTTTATTGGCTTGAGATTGAGGATATTCAGGATAATCAAATCCTAAGCCAAATTTATAAGACACCGTAGGGGTACTAGTTAGTTTGTCTAACTTAGTTTGACTTAAATTCCATTTCTCAATGGTAGAATTTAAATCTTGCTCTCTTAGTTTTAATTTATCTATCTCTAATTCAAGTTTATTTATATTGTTTCTCAACATTTCATTTTCAGATTCTATCTTTAATTTTTCAGCATTTATATTCTGTATTTGTTCATGCAAGATACATTCATTAAATCTAAATTTTTGCAAATCTCTAGCATGATTTTCATTATCACATTTAAACTTTTCTAAAGTAGAAGACAGGAAAAAATTTTCTTCTTCCATAATGGATGAAGATTTTCTAATATTCTTATTTTCCAGTTTACATACTTTAAGTTTTTGTAATAATGCATGATAAGCACATAATAATTCATCAAAGTTGAAATCTGAATGACTTTCAGGATCAGATATTACCTCAGACTCATCTGCCATGAAGCACACATGAGCAACGACTTCTAACTCTTGTTCTCCTTCTGAATGTGAAGATTTTGATGCTGATTCCTCAGATTCAGACTCTTCAGACGTGTCATCCCAAGTGACCTTCAAAGTCTTTTTCTTGTAAAACTTTTTCTGAGTTTTCTGAGCCGTCTTCTTTTGATTTGTCCTACTTTGCTTTTCATTTTTCCTCATAGGACAATCTGGAGAAAGATGTCTAGGTTTCTTATAGTTGTAACATAAATACTTTCTAGATGAAGAATTCTTATCATTCAATGATTTTGACGTTGAGGGTTTATCATTTTTGTTCTTTTGCTGTTTCCTAGCTTTCCATGCTTTCTTGAATTTCCTAGTCAGCAAAATCAAATCCTCGTCAGAATCAGTAGATATATCAGAATCTGAATTAATTTCAAAGGCTATTTCTTTCTTCATTTTTAGTTTGTTGTGACTTAGTGATTCATTTAATTGAACTTCATAAGTTGTTAAATTTCCTATAAGTTCATTCATAGTATAAACATTTAAATCTCGTGATTCCTCAATTGATGTTACTTTCTAAGACCATTTAGAACTTAGGGATCTGAGAATTTTCCTCACCAAATCCTTCTGTTCAAAATTCTTTCCTAAACATTTTAAAGAGTTTATGATATCAAGAAATCTGGAAAACATCTTAGAAATATTTTCGTCTTCATGCATCTTAAAGAGTTCATACTTATGAATCAACATGTTTATTTTTGTCTCTTTAACTTGAGAAGTACCTTCATGTGAAACTTCTAATGCATGCCACACCTCATAAGCAGATTTATATGCCGACACTTTACTGAACTGTTCATAACTCAATGCACAAAATAAAATATTTAAGCCCTTAGCATTCAGAGTTTCATTTTCTTTTTCAATAATTGTCCAAGTATTATAAGGAGTAGTTAACGGAGTATATGGTTTAGAAATAATGAACCACAACTTATGATCTATACTTTGAAGAAAAACAGTCATCCTATATTTCCAATATTCAAAATGTATTCCATCAAATAAAGGAGGACGATTAAGATTTTGGCCTTCATATAAAGAAAAATTACAATTTCCAGTAGCCATCTTACCTTAGATTTTTCAACCTATTTGATTTTAAACAGTCTAAAAACTTTAAAACAACTTGAGCCTTAAATCAATAGAGTTAAACGTATGCTCAGATATTACTTTTCGTTTAAAAACAAGGAAGGTAGAATAAAAAATGATATTAAATAAGTTGGTATCGATTTTATATCAAAGATTATTCACAAAGCTCTGATACCACTTGTAGGATCGTATGGCTACACAAGAGGGGGGTGAATTGTGTATTTTTAATATTTTCTGAAATATAATTGAAACTTTAAAACTTAAAAACAAGTCGAGACATTGTTTTCATAAAATCATTTTTATTCAAGGTTTCAACTATAATATGCAATTCAGTTCTCCTCAAAAATTGTAGATGCAATTATATTTCGATACCATGTATCATCTAAACAATTTCATAACTACAAACACAGAAAACTAATTTGCGGAATTTAAAACTTTTCTCCCTGTTTGAGATCTTTCTTCTTCTTCTTTTTCTTCTTCAGTGACGACTATCTTGTCTTTTCATGCTTCACCGAATTTGCTTTCTTTTGATACTTCAAATCTTCAGTGACGAAAATCTTACCTTTTTATGCTTCACTGAACTTTCTTCCACTTGAGAGATTTTCCTCGAGAAGGTGTTTTTGATCCCTGAAAAAGATTTTTCTTTTGGTGTGCAGGGATGGTTTGATCCTTGAAATGATTTTTCGTTTTGTGTGCAAGGATAAATTGATCAATGAGAATTCTATGCCTTTTATACTGTATCTTCATTTCATGCATATCCTTCACATTTAACCACTACCAGTTTTCCACTTCTCCACGTCTTTTCTTTTTCCTTCATCAAAACACACACGTTTTAACCCACGTTTATTTTTCGAATTTCCTTTAATCATCAGTCTTGGATCTCTAAAAAATTTCCTGCAAAATAAACTTTCTCGTCCAAAAGTTTTTCATCAGTGTAATAAGAAGTCGTTACTTTAATGTTAACTAAATGAGTAACACAAGTATATATATAACTTAACGTTTCTAACTTAGCGAGTTCCTTATGTGCCATTTCACGTCACAAGTACTGTAGCTAACTCAATGAACTAAGTCCGTGGTGTTATGCTATCTCAACGAACCATCTCCGTTGTGTTATGATAACTCAACGAACCATTTTCGTTGTGTTATGATAACTCAACGAACCAGTAATAAACAAATGTTTTTATAATAAGAATTTTACCACGTGCAAAAATAACAACTTAAGTTTATAACACTAACCTAACGCGTTGCCTTAGTGTTCAATATAGCAACTCAACGCGTTTAGTTATGTTAACTTAACGAGTTAAACATGTGCACCTCACGTGATACAATACAACATTCGTAACCTATAATTTCACCACGTGTATAACACTAACTTAACGAGTTCGTCTCTTCTTTTACTCACTAACTTAACGAGTTCGTCTCTTCTTTTACTCACTAACTTAACGAGTTATCACGTGACCTATTTTAACCTTTAAGCCTCTAACTTAACGAGTTCTCACGTGACCTCTATACAAACAAAACTCTAACTTAACGAGTTGTCTAAACGTGCACTGTTCATGATACAGAAGATATAACATTAAAACATATCATGCTTTTCAATAAAAACACACGTTAACTTAATGTTTAGCTAAATGAGAAATTAATGCAACGAAACGACTAGATATTAACTTCAGATCCAATACAGACAAGTATTTATATCAGTAAGCTTTTTCTGTATTAATTGATGATTTTAATTTCTTTTCACAAGCAATAGTAATTGAGCAAATATGATTATTTTCATTCAGCACACATCATCAAAAAAATACTCAACAAAGAAAATAAAAATTTATTAACTAAAATCTCTGATCTGAAAAGTACCATTTGCAAATTTACACAATGTCAAAAAGGACTAGATAAAATTATAGGATCTCAAAGACCAATTGGAATTAAATTTGGCCTAGGGTATGCTACACCATAGGAAGTACCTTATTATGGTGGCATGATTCGATCATATAGAGATGGCACCACTATTTTTGCTATTAGAAGAAGATCGGGTCATATGTGGCTGCCAAGAGGCAATAAATTTAATGTTTTAAGGACTAACTCTGTTGGACCCAAGAAGATTTGGGTACCAAAAGCCTTAATTTCAATATAAATTGTTGGATAACAAGGAGCTTCAAGCACGTACAACAAAATGGATTGTGGATAGTGGATGCTCAATGCACATGACAGGTAAGAAAAGATTTATTGATTTAGTTAAAAGCTTAAGTTCAATATCTGTTAAATTTGGTAATAATGAAAAATGTAAAATTACTGCAATAGGAAATATAACATCTGAAAATGGTAGAATTGAGAATGTCTTGCATGTTAATGGACTAAAACAAAATTTATTAAGTGTAGGACAATTGTGTGATAAAGGTTATAATGTTTCATTTACTATTGAAAATTGTTACATCATTGATTAAGCTACAAATGAGATAAAATTTACTGGTTTTAGAAATTACTCGATATACACACTAAACTTTCCATGTGAAAATTCTGCAAATAATTCCTATTTGGTAGCATCTAGGAAGATGATTGGTTATGGCATAAAAGACTTGGTCATGTTAGTATGAAGATTCTCAGAAAGTTATCCAAGAATGATCTAGTCAAGGGACTGCCTAAACTTGAATTCAAGAAAGACAAGGTGTGCAATGATTGTATGTTAGGCACGTAGAAGAGAACTTCTTTACATAGCAAAAATGAGATTACCACCAAAAAGACACTAGAACTTTTACATTTGGATCTTTTTGGCCCAACTCAAATATCAAGTCTTGGGGGTCAAAAATATACTCTTGTTATTGTAGATGATTTCTCTAGATTAACTTGGGTAATATTTTTGACATATAAAAATGAGGCATGCAATGAATTCAAAAATTTCTGCATAAGAGTTCAAAATCAAAAGGAATTAACAGTGAAGAAAATCAAAAGTGATCATGGAGGAGAATTTGAAAATTATGAATTCGAAAATCTTTGCAATTCTTTTGGAATCTTACATGAATTCTCTTGCCCTAGAACTCCAAATCAAAATGGAGTTATGGAAAGAAAGAATAGAACATTGCAAGAAATGGCTAGAACTATGTTGAATGCCACTGATCTACCAAAATTTCTTTGGGCTGAAGCTGTAGGTATGACTTATCACATCTCCAACAGAACTCATATCAGATATATGCAGAATAAGACACCTTTTGAACTTTGGTTTGATAAGACTCTAAATGTTGGATATTTTAAGACATTCGGATGCAAATGCTTTGTCTTAAACACTAGAGATGCTAAAGACAAGTTTGATTCAAAATCTGAACCTACCATACTTGTTGGATACTCATCTAGAAGCAAAGCTTATAGAGTATACTTTGCTAAAGACAGAAAAGTAGAGGAAAGTATAAATGTTCAGTTTGATGAAGATTTGATACAAAACTCAGAAATTTGAAGATTGATAGTGAGAGTGAAAATGAAAATTTTGAAAAAGATAACTACAAGCAAAAACTCAAATCCCAAGCATCAAATTAGAATCAAAATAGTTGGAAATTCAAATCTGACCATCCCATGGAACAAATAGTTAGAAACATAACCAAAGAGGTGTAAACTAGAAGCAAAACTCAAGATATTTGCAATTATTGTGTATTTGTGTTTGAAATTGAGCCAAAATCAATAAATGAAGCTTGTAAGGATATTTACTGGACAATGGCTATATAGGAAGAATTAAATCAGTTCTAGAAAAATAATTTCTAGGAATTAGTGAAGAAACCTGTAGGAAAATCCATCATTGGGACTAAATGGATTTTCAAAAATAAATTAGATGAAGAAGGAAACATACTCAGAAATAAAGCTTGACTAGTTGTACAAGGATATAATCAACAAGAAGGTATTGATTATGAAGAAACTTTTGCACCTGTAGCCAGAATTGAAGCTATCAGAATGTTAGCTTGCTTTTGTAAGTAGTATGAGGATAAAACTATTTCAAATGGATGTAAAGAGTGCATTTTTGAATGGAGAAATACAAGAAGAAGTATTTGTTAAGCAACCCCTTGGATTTGAAGATGAAGTCAATTCAAATCATGTCTACTGACTAAACAAAGCTTTATATGGTTTGAAACAAGCACCTAGAGCATGGTATGAAAAATTGAAAAAGTTCTTAACTAATAATGATTTCATCATAGGTAAAGCAGACAACACTTTGTTTATTAAAACTTTTGATTTACACATATTGATTATTCAAATCTATGTTGATGATATTGTTTTTGGAGCTACATTTGAAAAACTGTCATGAATTTCAAAACTTGATGAAAAATAAATTTGAAATGAGCATGATGGGAGAGTTGAAGTTTTTCTTAGGATTACAGATCTATCAAGTGAAAAATGGCATCTTTGTCAATCAGGAAAAATAATGCAAAGAAACTTTGAAGAAATTTAGAAGCTCAAATTCAGTTCAACAAAGAATCGATTGAAAGCTGGATTTACAAGAAGATTCTTAAAGCTCTCCATGTGCTGAAAATCTGATCCAAGAAGGATCATTTGGTTCGTGGCTTCAACCTAAAAGCTACATTCAGTTGTTGGTTTGAGTTTCGACCTGAAAACTCAAGAGGTTGGTTTTCTGGAGTTTATACCTGAAAACTTCTAAGTGTTGGTTTTTTGGAGTTTATACTTGAAAACTTCTGAGTGTTGTTTTTTTGGAGTTTATACTTGAAAACTTCTGTGTGGTTGGTTCTTACTTTGACCTAAAAGCAAGTGTATAAGTGTTGAGACACTTAGTGAAGCCCAAGTGACCCTTGGGGGTGGACTAGCCTAGTTGGTGAACCACCTAAAATTCTCTTATGTTTCTTACTTTTATTTTCGTTGTGCATGATATTGTTATCTGTTTATTACTTATGCAAACTAATTAATCAAATTAGTTAGTAAAGTAAAAAATAGGCTTTTATTCACACTGTTCTCCATTCACCCCCCTCTAGTGAAGCCATTCGTTCCTAACACCTTTAAATGAATCAACATTTAATCATATTAGAAGAAATCTAAGCATATGTTCTTTGCATGACTTATAATGCACTCATATTTGGTTTATGATTATTATCCCTTAAGCTCACCATATGGGAGCTTGTTTTTTGCTAACGTGTACTTATGCAGGACTTATCAGAAGTCTCCTTTTATCAAATATCAGATATCAAAAATTACAGATATTAGAAGTCTCCTTTTATCTAATGATAAAAAGGGGGAGAAGTATAATGAGAAATTACATGGCATTTTATAGATTAAGAGAAGTATAAAGAGAAATTACATGGAAGGTAGGGAGAGAAATCCCAGCATACAAACAAGGGGATATATTTTCTAAATCATGCTTCACTTGTTTTCTATAAGTTCTAGAAATCTGTTTTACTTATTTTCTATGTGACAAAATGTATAGAAATAAACTAGGGAGTGAAATACATGTAATTAAATGTAAAGGATTTTGTCTTTATCAAAAAGGGGGAGATTGTTAAGACCCTTGTATTTTGATAATGCAAAAAATTGTGAGGTTACAAATTGTATTTCATAGTTTAGACAGTTCAGCAATAGAGTAGAAGGCAGATAAGTCGATACAGATAGTTTAGAATTTGCTGCAAGAGATAAACAGGAAATCAGAAGGTTACCAGGCTTAACTATCTAAAAGAGATAAATCTTCGGTGAGTTACCAGGCTTAAGTATTTGATGAGTCAGTACTAAGCAGCAGAAACACCTTTAGACGATTAGAAAATTAACTATTCGAAAATACAAGGCCTTCGAAGAGTTTTAAAGATAGTTGGCTGAATGATCGAAGAGTTAAAGCGCTAACTATCTGAAAGTTCAAGAAAATCGGAAAGTTAGGAAGGCTAACTATCCAAAACTTAAGTCATTAAATTTCCCACATGTAGAAATCTAGAACAGAAGCTTAAAAGGAGTTTCGGAGAGTTAGAAAACTAACTATCTGAAAAATAAGAGGTTTCAGAAGGTTACAAACTTAACTATCCAAAAGTTAAGTCACTCTATTATGCACGTGCAAAAATAAGAAGATAGCAGTCGAAAGCTTAAAAGAGGAATCGAGAGGTTACTATAGCTAACTATCCGAAAGTTGAAGATTATCGGTAGGTTGACATCCATAACAATCCGAACTTAAGACTCTTCATGTGTGTGACTTAAAATCCCACGTGACACAGACAAAAGGACTTGAGTAGATTTTCGGTGACTTACGGCTACTCTTCGGAGAGTTACTCAGCTAACCATCTGAAAATCAAAGGGAATCGGAAGGTTACAAGCTAAACAGTATATAGAATGGTAACTTACTATTTTTGGGATGGACTACATAGTAAGTACAACAAAAAACAAACGTTAGAAGTGAATATGATCGTTATACCTCTTGGTATAAATATGAGAAGTAAAGGGAATATTAGAATAATGATCATCATATATTGTGAGCTACTCAAAAATTCTAGAAATACTCTCAAGTTTGCAAAATACAGAAAGATTCTCAGAGTTCACTGCTACACAAAAGTTGTTAGGAATGAATGGCTTCACTAGAGGGGGGGTGAATGGAGAACAATGTGAATTTAAGCCTATTTTTCACTTTACTAACTAATTTGATTAATCAGTTTGCACAAGTAATAATCAGATAAAAATATCATGCATAGTGGAAATAAAGGTAAGAAACACAAGAGAATTTTAGGTGGTTCGCCAACTCGGCTAGTCCACCCCTAAGGGTCACTTGGGCTTCACTAAGTGTCTCAACACTTATACACTTGCTTTCAGGTCAAAGCAAGAACCAACCACACAGAAGCTTCACGTATAAACTCCAAAAAACCAACACTCAGAAGTCTTCAAGTATAAACTCCAGAAAACCAACACTCATAAGTTTTCAGGTATAAACTCTAGAAAACCAACCTCTTGAGTTTTCAGGTCGAAACTCAAACCAACAACTAAATGTAGCTTTTAGGTTGAAGCCACGAACCAAATGATCCTTCTTGGATCAGACTTTCAGCACATGGAGAGCTTTAAGAATTTTCTTGTAACTCCAGCTTTCAATCGATTCTTTGTTGAACTGAATTTGAGCTTTCTTCTATATCAGTAATTTATCTGCAATGTATATTGTATCTCTGTATGTATATGAGCAAAAGCTATCTAAATCCGTTGTTTGTATCTTGTATATATACCTAATATGTACAATGATCATATTTTCTTCCAACAGATGTATTCTACTGTACTTGATTAGACTCAAGTTCCAATAAGGTAAGTTACCATTCAGAAAATCATTTCCAGATATCTTACCGATTTTCCTATCATTTCGGATAGTTAGCTATGCAACTCTCCGAAGAGTATCTGTAACTCACTGAAAGATCACTTAACCTTAACTGCCAGGTAGGATTCCAGAATATTTAAATGTGAGCTGTCATCCAATCGGATACTTATAACTGTAACTCACCGAACAGTTATATACTTGTCGGATAGTTTGTCTCTGTTAACTTTCCGATTGCTTCAATTCAACACGTATATAAAGGCTGACTTAAGTTTCGGATGGTTATCCCTGTAACTCACCGAAACGCTTTAGGATTTTGAATAGTTATCTTTCTAACTCTCTGAAAACTTATTTGCACTTCTTTCTGGAATTCTGCACGTGGGAAATTCAGTGACTTAAGTTTCGGATGGTTAAACTGTAACTCACCGAAACTCTTTAGAAATTTCGGATAGTTATCTTTCTAACTCTCCAAAAACCCATTTGAGCTTTCAACTGCCAACTTCTCCATTTTGCACGTGCGTAATAAAATGACTTAAGTTTGGAAAGTTATGCCTGTAACTTACTGAAAAACTCGAATAGTTATCTAACTCTCCGAAAAGAAAACTCGGATAGTTATCTAACTCTCCGACAAGTCCTTTAAGCTTCCGTTCTGTATTTCTACACGTGGTTTATTGAATGACTTAACTTTCGGATAGTTATACCTGTAACTCTCTGAAAGTCCTTTAAGCTTCCGGATAGTTAACTCCTTAACTATCCGATCATTCAATCCCCTTAACTGTCTGATTAAATAACTCTCCGAAGGCTTTATAATTTCAGATAGTTATTCTTCTAACTGCCTGATAGTATTGCTACTGCTTTAAACTTGCTCTTCGGACCTGTAACTGTCCGATTTTCCTGTAATTTTAAGGCAGTATTATCTGGAAACTTATTCATCTGTTCATTTGCATGGAATTTGTTCTATCTGCCTTCTGATCTAATGCTGCACTAACTTAACTGTGAAATACAATATGTTTCCTCATATAGGTTTTGCATTATCAAAATACTAGGGTCCTAACAATCTCTCCCTTTTTGATAATGACAAAAACCTTTACATTAAATTACATGTATTTCACTCCCTAGATTGTTGCTATACATTCAATCACATAGAAACTAAGTAAAGCAAAGAATTACAATGAATATAATACAATGAAGTTAATTTCTTGCCTTGTTTGTGTGCTAGGAAACCTCCCCCTACCTTCTATGTAATTTTCTATATTCTTCTCCCCCTTTTTGTCATTAGATAAAAGGAGTTCCATAATTTTCTTTTATTGAATTTTCTTCTCCCCTTTTTGTCATTAAATTTGTATCTAATGATATATCAATTTTCTGATCTCTGTAATCCCATCAGATATCAAGTTGTGAAAAGAATCAAATGCATCAATATCTTCAAATACCAATTTTTGATTTTCCAACAAATGTAGACTATTGATGTGTAGATCTCAATTGTTGAGATATTTTCATCATTGTAGTCTATTTTCTTCTTTTCCTTTGATTTGTGCTGCTTTTCTTCTTTCTTATTCGAGCATAGTATCAATTGAAGTGTCAATTTCCTTAATCCTTGTCTGATGCCAGTTGTTGACATTCTATCATCTGAGAAGTCAGTAATTGCTCTCCTGATTTGTGATATTTCTTCCTTTATTTTCATGTAATTACTGCATCATCTGTAAAAATTGAAAACAGTGAAATGCCAATAGTTAATGTAGCAATTTATAAATATGTAGTTAATATTTGTAATTTCTGCCACATGCTCTCCCCCTATCTGTATGGAGGTTCTTTGATTTATAATAGCAAGCTATAGGCTCTCCCCCTATATGCATGCCCTCTTTATACACTTTTATTTTGTACTGAAGTAACATTCTGAATTCTCTTCATATAGTAGGTTCTCCCCCTACTTATATGTTTTTCCTTGCAGACAAATTTGTTGCACCTGTTCTACAAAATGAATGTCATATATGATACCAATTGAACTAAATACCAATTGTTAATCAAAAATATCATAAAAGATTTTCAAACAATTTGCTTCTAACTCCAATTCGTTTATCTTCTCTTGGATCTTTGTTTCAAGTGGTTCTTCTATTTGCAGAAGATAATTTGAAGACTGTAATCTGTCTATTGCAGATTTTGGTTATCCTTTGATGAATCTGATTTCCCTGCATTTGTAGTCATTCAACTTGGCTCGTGCAAGCCTTATTTCCTTTAAAGAACATGATTCAATCATTGATGCTACTTTTGATGCCAATTGTTAATTTCAGAATATCATAACTGATTCTTAACTGATTGCCTTCTGATTACCTTCTGATTACCAACTATTTAGCTTCTTAAACTCTCTCTTCAATAGATTCCTTCAAAACATATGTAGAGAGCAATTTGTGACTGTAGTTTGGTTGCTGCAGATTTTGCTCTCCTTGAGCATCAAGATTTTAGGCACAATTTCCACTCAATCTAAGTGAGCACTTTCTACCAATTTATGGTGCCTCTTGTAATACCAAATTTTTACTGTGATAACTGGTTTGGAGCTATAGATCAACTATTCCCCCTAAACCATATAATCCTACAATTCAAATAGAAATAGATTTTGATACCCATACTTTCTTGGGTCCATAAGTGTTAGTCCTGACAATATTTAGTTTATTGCCTTTTGGCAGCCACATTGAACCAGATCTTCTTTTGATGGCAAACACTATTGTACCATCTCTATAATATCGGATAACACCACCATAGTAGGGTATTTCTTGTGGAGTAGCATACCCTAGGCCAAGTTTATTAGAACTGTATCTTTGAGAACCAATGATTTGATCTAATCCTTTCTGTCCATTGGTAAATTTATGCACAGTATTTTTCAGATCAATGATTTCAGATTTCAATTTTTCATTTTTATTTATCAGTTCATCATTATAGCATTTCCTATCTTCAAGATGTAGATTTTCAAGTTTAGTATGTGCTTCTTTTAAACATGCAATTAAATGCTTAATTTCCTTTTTATACTTTTTGCATTTAACATATAAACTGTCAACAGTAGACAAAAGAATATTTACATCTAGATTATCATTGTCTATATTAGAATCATTTTGAGATGAAGTGGAACATACCTCTTGTGCTATATAGCACACGTTTACTGGTACCTCTTCATCTGAACTAGATGAGCTACTAGAAGAACTACTGTCAACCCAAGCAGCCTTCAATGCCATTTTCTTTTTGTAGCTCCTCTTCTTCTTCTTCATTTCTTTTTCTTCTTCTTGTAGTAGTGGACAATCAAGTTGTATATGTCCCTGCTTCTTGCATTTAAAGTATATTGGTGCATTGCTTTTTTATGTGCTAGCATGATTCTTTTCCTTCATCCATTTTCTGAATTTTCTAGCCAATAGCACAACTTCATCATCATCCGAGCTTTGAAGTTCCTATGTTGATGGAAAGGCTAGTTCTTTCTTTGTTTCAATTTTCTTTTTACCACTACCTTCCTCAACTTTTCATTCCTTCATTTGAACTTCATGGGCTAGCAAGTTGCCCATTAGATCCTCTACTGAGTATTTGTTGAGGTCTTTGGAATCTTGTATCGATGTGGACTTTTACTTCCATTCCACAGTTAAGCTTCTGAGGATTTTCTATACCTGTTCACGAATAGAAAATTCCTTTCCCAAACCTCTTAAGTCATTAATAATCTCAGTGAATCTTGAAAACATATCAGTGATAGTTTCATCATCAAGCATTTTAAATAATTCAAGCTTTCTGAGTAAAATGTTTATTTTAGTGTCTTTCACTTGGCTGGTTCCTTCAAAGGTTATTTGAAGAGTATTCCAAGCCTCGTGAGCAGATTTACAAGCTAAAACTTTATTATATTGTTCAGCAGATAAGGCACAGTAAATAATATTCAGCCCTCGAGCATCCATTTGGATGATTCTCTCATCCTCCTCAGTCTAGTTATCCTCATGACTAGGTGGAATAGGTGTTCCTAGAACAACCATTTTCCATAAACTCACATCTGAGCTTCTGAGGAAACATTCCATCCTGTTTTTCCAGTAATTATAATTAATACCATCAAATAGGGGAGGACGATGGATGTTCTGACCCTCTCTATGAAAAGATTCCATGATCTCAGATGGTTAAATCTATAAAAAGAGATCAACCTGCTCTGATACCAATTGTTAGGAACAAATGGCTTCACTAGAGGGGGGGTGAATGGAGAACAGTGTGAATTTAAGCCTATTTTTCACTCTACTAACTAATTTGATTAATCAGTTTGCACAAGTAATAATCAGATAAAAATATTATGCACAATGGAAATAAAGGTAAGAAACACAAGGGAATTTTAGGTGGTTCACCAACTTGCCTAGTCCACCCCCAAGGGTCACTTGGGCTTCACTAAGTGTCTCAACACTTATACACTTGCTTTCAGGTCGAAGCAAGAACCAACCACACAGAAGTTTTCAAGTATAAACTCCAGAAAACCAACACTTAGAAGTTTTTAGGTATAAACTCCAGAAAACCAACCTCTTGAGTTTTTAGGTCGAAACTCAAACCAACAACTGAATGTAGCTTTTAGGTTGAAACCACGAACTAAATGATCTTTCTTGGATCAGACTTTCAGCACATGGAGAGCTTTAAGAATCTTCTTGTAACTCCAGCTTTCAATCGATTCTTTGTTGAACTTACTTTGAGCTTTCTTCTATATCAGTAATTTATCTACAATGTATATTGTATCTCTATATGTATATGAGCAAAAGCTATCTAAATCTGTTGTCTATATCTTGTATATATACCTGATATGTACAATGATCATATTTTCTTGCGACGAATGTATTCTACTGTACTTGATTAGACTCAAGTTCCAATACGGTAAGTTACCGTTCAGAAAATCGTTTCAAGATATCTTACCGATTTTCCTATCCTTTCGGATAGTTAGCTATGCAACTCTTCGAAGAGTATCTGTAACTCACCGAAAGATCACTTAACCATAACTGCTAGGTAGGATTCCAGAATATTTAAATATGAGCTGTCATCCAATCGGATACTTATAACTATAACTCACCGAACAGTTATATACTTGTCGGATAGTTTGTCTCTTTTAACTTTCCGATTGCTTTAATTCAGCACGTGCATAAAGGCTGACTTAAGTTTCGGATGGTTATCCCTATAACTCACTGAAACGCTTTAGGATTTCAGATAGTTATCTTTCTAACTCTCCGAAAACTTATTTGCACTTCTTTTTGGAATTCTGCATGTGGGAAATTCAGTGACTTAAGTTTCGGATGGTTAAACTGTAACTCACCGAAACTCTTTAGAAATTTCGGATAGTTATCTTTCTAACTCTCCAAAAACCCATTTGAGCTTTCAACTACCGACTTCTCCATTTTGCACGTGCGTAATAAAATGACTTAAGTTTCGGAAAGTTATTCCTATAACTTACCGAAAAACTCGGATAGTTATCTAACTCTCCGAAAAGAAAACTCGGATAGTTATCTAACTCTCCGACAAGTCCTTTAAGCTTCTGTTCTGTATTTCTACACGTGGTTTATTGAATGACTTAACTTTCGGATAGTTATACCTGTAACTCTCCGAAAGTCCTTTAAGCTTCCGGATAGTTAACTCCTTAACTATCCAATCATTCAATCCCCTTAACTGTCTGATTAAATAACTCTCTGAAGGCTTTATAATTTCAGATAGTTATTCTTCTAACTTTCCGATAGTATTGTTGTTGCTTTAAACTTGCTCTTCGGACCTGTAACTATCCGATTTTCCTGTAACTTTAAGGCAATATTATTTGGAAACTTCTCCATCTGTTCATCTACATGGAATTTGTTCTATCTGCCTTCTGATCTAATGCTGCACTAACTTAACTATGAAATACAATATGTTTCCTCACATAGGTTTTGCATTATCAAAATACTAGGGTCCTAACAAAAGCTCCCTATGCTCAAACTCTATTTCAAAGTTCAAAGTTGTTGGTTCGTGAGTTTCAACCTCAAAATTCATTGTTGGTTAAGAGCTTGTACCTGAAAGCTCAAAGAAAGGTTGGTTGCTGAGCTTTAACCTGAAAGCTCAAGTGTTGGTTCTTGCTTCAACCTAAAAGCAAGTGTTGTAAGTATTTATATACTTAGTGAAGCCCAAGTGAATCTTAGGGGTGGACTAGCTAAGTTGGTGAACCACCTAAAAATCTCTTTGTGTTCATTACTTTTCACTATTTTGCATGTGCATTGATTAATTAAGACCACAGATACATTGAATCAATCAATTAAGTTAAAATTACACACACACACAATTCTGTTAGGATCGATAGGCTCACTAGAGGGGGGGTGAATGGTGAAGGTGTGTAAGTTTTTAAATTTTTTAACTTTGAATTGATTGATTCAACAAAAGTGAGATAAGATGAATTAAATGAAAGCAAAATAGTAAGAGAAAAATAACACATAGCAAATTTTTAGGTGGTTCACCAACTTGGCTAGTCCACCCCCAAGATACACTTGGGCTTCACTAATTATTCAAATACTTACAACACTTGCTTTCAAGTTGAAGCAAGAACCAACACTTAGAGCTTTCAAGTATAAGTTCAATAACCAACCTTTCTTTGTTGAGCTTTCAGGTTGAAGCTCTCAACCAATAATGAGTTTTCAGGTAGAAACTCATGAACCAATAGCTTTGAGTCTTTCTATCAGAGTTTTGGCACACGGAGCTTTTCTTCTGTAGTGAATCTTTTAAGTATACTTGACTGTTTGCAGACTTGAGAGTGTAACTGGAATTTGTGTAGCTCACTATATATTATATGATCGTTATCTCTATCTGATCTTCTCTTAAACTCCTCATTTATACCAAAACGTATAACGATCACATTTTTCTTTCAACAGATGTATTCTATTGTACTTGCTAAATAATCAGACTTAAATATGGTAAGTTACCATTCTGTCTGATGTTCAGTAAGTAACCTTCCGATTTCCTTTAACTTTTGGATGGTTATATGAATAACTCACCGAAGAACGTACATAACTTACCGATTCTTCACTTACATCTTGTTATCTGTGTCACGTGAGGATTTTAAGTTGCTCATGTGAAATGTCAAGTGATCGGAGACTTGTAGTTTTAACTCACCGAAAAACTCTTGACTTTCGGATAGTTAACTACAGTAACTCTTCGATTTTTCTTTTAAGCTTCCGACAACTATCTCTTTAATTCTGCACGTGCATAAAAGAATAACTTAAGTTTCGGATAGTTAGAAATGTAACTCATCGAAACTTCCTAGTTTTCGGATAGTTAACTTTCTAACTCTCCGAAAACTCATTTGAGCTTTTGTTTGGATTTCTACACATGGGAAATTCAATGACTTAAGTTTCGAATAATTAAACTATAATTCATCGAAACTCTTTTGAAATTTCCAATGGTTATCTAACTCTCCGATTTTTCCTTTTAAGCTTTTAATTGCTGTCTTCTCCATTTTGCACATGCGTAATAGGATAACTTAAGTTCCAGAAAGTTATACCTGTAACTCACTGAAATCCTTCAAATTTTGGATAGTTATCTTTCTAACTCTCTGAAAAGTCTTTTAAGCTTCTATCCTGGAATTCTGCACGTGGTAAATTGAATGACTTAAGTTTTGGATAGTTATACCTGTAACTCACCAAAAAAGTTGGATAGTTATCTTTCTAACTCTCCGAAAAGTCCTTTAAGTTTTCGGATAGTTAACTCCTTAACTTTCTGATCATTCAATCTTTCTTAACTGTCTGATCATTTAACTCTCCAAAAATGTCGAATAGATATCTTTCTAACTATTCGATAGTATTGCTGCTACTGTAAACTTGCTCTTCAGATAGTTTGATCTGTAACTGTCCAATTTTCTATAGCAGCACATTCTGGAATTAACTGCAACCTATTTGCTACTTAGAATTGTCTACCTTTTGATCTTTTACTGCACTGACTTATCTGTGAAATACAATATGTTTCCTCACATAGGTTTTGCATTATCAAAATACTCGGGTTCTAACAATCTCCCTGTTTAGAATGAAAATGTGCATAATATTAACGGTTAAATGATGGTTAATTGTATAATATTTAGCTTATCATATGAGAATTAAGCCATTTTGTTATAATTGCACTGTTATATGCTTTAATGAAAGAATCTGCTTAATTTTAGGGAATTAATGTTAATTTAGTGCATTTCTGAACTGTCGATAAATTGCAGGCTGTGAAATTCTTAAGTATCCAAATTTTCTGTTATTTTGGACAGTTATGTTTAACATACCGAACATGTACCGGACAATTATGTTTAAATTGCCGAACAGTTATGTTTTAAAGGAATATTATATTATTTCCTAAAGTACACATGTCGAAACCATAATGCATGACTTAAGTGGACTTTCAATGAGTTATCTCTAAGTATCCGAAATTGTAGCTGGGCATCGAATAGTTATATGTGTAACTCTCCGAAATCTCCTTTTATTATAAAACTACTGATGGCACGTGTCGTGATCTGGAAGATTGACTTAAGTTATATATCGGTGAGTTATCTGTAACTATCCGAAATACATCTGAGCATCGGATAGTTAAGTCTGTAACTATCCGAAATGCATCTAGGCATCAGATAGTTAAGTTTGTAAGTATCCGTAATGCACCTGAGCATCGGATAGTTAAATTTATGCACATGCTTTATAGTTAAATCAACGAAGCAAATCCGTTGAGTTATCTATAACTCCACGGACCATTTATTTTCTAACATGTCACTGTAGCAGTTGTAGAAACAGGATAGTTGGAAGAAAAAAACCACGATCGCACGCATCACACAGGAATTCACTCGTCGAAGGGAGAAGAAATCATCATCGTTGATATGAATGAAGGAAATCCAACCGATCATTCAAGTAAAAGCATTTACCACTAAAGAAATATAAAAGAAAAGAAGAAAAAAAGCAGCGGTGTGTGATTAATGGGTGTGGCCAGTGTGTGTAGAGGAGGATCAACGTTGGCAATTCTCTAAAGTACCACACCAACCATCATCACCACCACCATAATCACCAACCATCGGAGGTCTGTGAGGATACTTTCCTGATGTCAGGTCGATTTCAAGCCAAACATAGTGTCTGACAACCACTGTGAGGAATGATCGCGTCGCGGGAAGGGAAGCTATTTTCACAAAGCGCCAACTCATATCTCAAGAGATCATAAAACTTCTAACCTTGGCTTCGGGTTGATGCCTGTATGCTGAAGAGATCATTTTGCAATTCTGGACTCGTGATTCTATAGGGAGAGGAGACAGAATTGTAAGTGGTTTAATTTTCAGTGGTGTAATCGCGTCGCATGTAGTGACGAAAGTATTTACTATCGAATGAGATTACTTTAAATTTCACCTTTCGCCCATTTCCATGCTCATATCAAAACAAAAATACCAAAAACAACTTATCTGTGTTTATATTTTGTATTTGAGTGTTGTATTGTTTGTTTTGTATCGTGATTAATGTTATCTTTGTCAGTGTTGTGATTGTTTTTGTTTGTTTTAGTTTTACAGTTTATTGAAATTGGTTCGTTCAAAAAACTTAAAGATTTTAATGGTTATTGTTTGAATTATCTGAATGTTAGTATTGCCTAATGATAAATCCAGTGTTTACTAACATTAAAGAGCTTAATTGATGTTATTTACAATCTGTGGAACCGCCCAATGGTTGGCCGAATTCCTCTGTAAATAGCAATATTAAATAGGAAAGGCAGGCTCGTGGAGTTAACTTAAGTCCACGAGGTTAGTCCGTTGAGTTAGCCATAATTCAATGAACTTTGTCCGTTGAGTTAACTGTAACTCAACGGAGAGCTTATTGAATATAAATTTGATTGTTAAAAATGGAACATTTCACAATTCTTAAGCAATTCCCTGTGGGATTGACCTGTACTTACACACTAATACAATAGACACTATGCACTTGTAGTTAAAATACAAATTGGAATTAATATCTAATTTGTGTGAAAGGTTGTTTGTTTACTTTTAAAAAGGAATTCAATGATATAGGCATAAAGATAAATTAACTAAGTAAAAATAGAAGTTAACAAATCCAAGTTTTTCTAGCACGTTGTTGGAGATCCAAACAAGTTTCTGGCGCCGTTGCTGGAGAATTCATATAAGCAACTGTTAGAGCTGTTTTGTTTTAATAGCTAGAGTGTTGTGTGTTTTCTTCTGTAATTGAGAATATGGCATATGCTTATGCTCAAAGATTTCTGAAACCTGTAGGTGGCATATGTGAATTCTGCAATTCTGAAGGTCACGACATTTCTGACTATTTGAAGTTGAGACGTTTGCAGATGGCTAGATCTCATGAACAACAAATGAAATATCCTCAATATAATAGAACCGAGTATGAGAATCCTATAGTTTACCCAACTAATGGTCAGTATAGAATGTGTAATATGTTGAGAGACACAAAAGTTTGGGATAGGTATAACAGACTAGAGCGTAGTATAGAGCAAAACCTAGACAAACTAGAATACTTTATGTGTTAGCAACAAGAAGTCAACCAATTAAACTATAAGGAAGCATATTCAGAACCTAAAATGGATATAATTTACGAAACTGAAAAAACTATAATGAAAATTGATCAAAAATTGAATACAATGAGATTAGATGATCTGGAAAGAAAACTAAAAGTATTGGACGAATATACAATGAAAATACAAGTTATGCAACAAGACAATGGAAATTATAATGTTATAGATCTGCATAATTTGCAAAATACACAGCCAAAAGAAAATACTAATACAAGAGAATTTAAAGAATGCACTTTAAAACTAAAAACAATTGAAGATTATAATCACGAAAATGATATACAAAAACATCATGAGAGTAACGAAAATCTGGAAGATGTATGTGTAACATTAAGATCTGGAACTAATATACCACCAAGAACTCAAAATGAAAATAATATGAAGGTGGATAAGAGTAAAAATCAAAATGATAATGAAAATGTAATAGCTGAAAATCTAGAAATCACTAAAGAACAATCTGAATCTGCTAATGAGGCTAAAAATGATCAAACAAATCAACTGAAAGAAAAAGAATCTTTTAAAACACAATCTTTAGCACCCTATCTTGAAAGATTACAACAAACAATACCTGAAAAAAAGAAAAAATTAGAGAAACTTTTGAAAAAGTGCAAGTTAACATTCCTTTATTAGATCTTTTGCAGAAAATGCCACCTTGTGCTAAATTTCTGAAGGATTGGTGTACTAAGAAAAGAGAGTGAAAAGTTCTTAGGAAGGTCTTTTTAGTTGAGCAAAGTAATTCCCTATTTCTGCCACAAATTCCTAAAAAATTATCTGATCCTGGAATCCCTGTTATATCATGCACCATAGGAAATACCATTCTACAAAGAACCTTAATAGACTTAGGTGCAAGTATAAATGTTATGCCAAGTGATATATTTGCATCCTTAGGATTAGAAAGCTTAACTCCTACTAGTACGGTTATTCAATTAGCTGATAGAAGTATAAGATACCCTAGAGGAAAAATAGAGGATGTCTTAATTAAAATCAAAAACTTTATATATCCTATTGATATTGTAATTTTGGATTCCCAACAAATTAAGCATAAAAATAGTGATACATCTTTAATTTTGGGAAGGCCATTTTTAGCAACATCAAGGGTTGTTATAAATTGTAAAATTGGAGTAATAAAGTTAGCATATGATAATGAGGATACTCAATTAAATATTTTCAAACCAGAAAGGTTTGAGGAGTTAGAAATGTCCTTACATACCATAGGCTTTTTAGAGGATGAAGGAGATATGTTAGATGATGTGATTCAAGAAGAATTAAATAGGCAAATCAATTCTAAAACTTTAGAGGAAAGTGAAAGCATAAATATAGAAGGAGATCTGGAAGAAATTAATTTAGAAAATGATGATGTTCAATTAGGAGCTCTAGCTTCTGATGGGCAACATTTAGAATTAAAACCTTTACCTCCTGAATTAACCTATATATTTTTGGAAGAGAAACGAACTTGTCCAATCATTATTGCTTCAGATTTAAAAGAGGATCAAATAGCTAGATTAAAAGATGTAGTGAAAAGTTATAAACAATCAATAGGATAGACTATGACTGATATAAAAGGGTTAAGTTCAACTTTATGCTGTCACCACATATATTTAGAAGAGAATGCTAAACCTATTAGAATTCCTAAGAGGAGATTAAATCCAAACCTTAAAGAAGTAGTCAAGAAGGAAATAGTGAAATGGTTAGATAATGATATAATTTATCCGATTTCTAAAAGCTCGTGGGTTAGCCCAATCCATGTAGTTCCCAAGAAATCAGGATTAACAGTTATTAAGAATGAAAGTTAAGACTTGATACCTACTAGAATTCAATCAGGCTAGAGAGTATGTATAGACTATAGAAAGCTGAATGCTGTGACTAGGAAAGATCATTTTCCCTTACCTTTTATAGATCAAATGCTGGAAAGATTAGCAGGGCAAGAATATTTTTGTTTCCTAAACAGGTATTCAGGTTATAATCAAATTCTAGTACCATTAGAGGATCAAGAGAAAACAACTTTCACCTGTCCTAATGGAACTTATGCTTTTAAGAGAATGCCATTCGGATTATGCAATGCACCAGCTACCTTTCAAAGGTGTATGCAAGGCATATTTACTGGAATGACTGAAGATTTTTTAGAAATATTTATGGATGATTTTACTGTATATGGCAACTCATATGAAGTTTGTTTAAAAAATTTAGACTAAATATTAAAGCGCTGTGTGGAAGAAAATCTGGTTTTAAATTGGGAAAAATGTCACTTCATGGTTAAACAAGGAATAGTCTTAAGGCATGTTGTTTCTAAGAAAGGGTTGGAAGTAGATAAAGCTAAAATAGAAGTAATTTCTAATCTACCAGAACCTAAATCAGTAAAAGATATTAGATCATTTCTAGGACATGTTGGTTTTTATAGAAGATTTATTAAAGACTTTAGCAACATAGCTAGACCTTTAACTAATCTATTAAAAGATGTCCCATTTAACTTTGATAAAAATTGCAAGGAAGCATTTTTCAGACTTAAAACTAGCTTAATTTCAACTCCTATAATTCAAGCACCTGATTGGAGTCATACATTTGAATTAATGTGTGATGCATCTGATTTTGCTGTAGGAGCAGTGTTGGGACAGAAGATAGAAAAATCTCCTAGAGTGATTCATTATGCAAGCAAAACCTTAAATGATGCTCAAGTTAATTACACAACTACTGAAAAAGAACTATTAGCTGTTGTATTTGCCTTGGAAAAGTTTAGATCATATCTGATTGGATCTAAAGTAATTGTATACACAGATCATGCAGCTTTAAAACACCTAATAGCAAAAAAAGAGACTAAGCCTAGATTGATCTGATAGATATTATTATTACAAGAATTTGATTTAGAAATTAAAGATAAAAAAGATTGTGAGAATGTAGTTGCAGATCATTTATCAAGATTACAAATAGAAAAATCAAATATTGAAATTAAGGATAATTTTCCTGATGAACAATTAATGGCCATCAACAAATGCCTTGGTATGCAGACATAGTTAATTACTTATTTACTGGTTTAACACCTAAGGATTGAAATAGACAAGATAAGAAATTGTTTTTTTCAAGAGTAAAATATTACTATTGGGAAGACCCATACTTATTTAAGAAATGTCCTGATCTTGTTTTAAGGAGGTGTGTTCCAGAAACTGAATATCAGAGCATATTGTCTTTCTGTCATGACCAAGCTTGTGGAGGGCATTTTGGCTTAAGGAAAACTGTTGCAAAAATTCAGCAATGTGGGTTTTATTGGCCAACACTATTCAAAGATGCTCATAAATATTGCTTAAGTTGTTTAAGATGTCAACAAATAGGAAGAATATCAAAGAGGAATATGATGCCTCTTAATCCTATTATTAAGGTTGAAATCTTTGATGTGTAGGGAATAGATTTTATGGGTCCATTTCCTATGTCTAATCAATTTAATTACATTTTGTTGGGGGTGGATTATGTATCTAAATGGATAGAAACTATTCTTACAAAAACTAATGATAATAAAGTGGTAATACAATTTATAAGAACCAATATATTTGCCAGATTTAGAATACCTAAAGTTATCAATGATAGAGGAACTCATTTCTATGATAGAACTTTGAAGCCTTAATGAAGAAATATGGAGTAAACCACAAAATTGCAACATCATATCATCCGTAAACAAGTGGACAAGTAGAAAGTGCTAACAAACAAATTAAGTTAATCTTAGAAAAAGTAGTAAATTCTACTAGAACAGATTGTGCTAATAGATTGATAGATGCACTTTGGGCTTATAGAACTGCTTATAAGACAAGCTTAGGTATGTCACATTTTAGGCTAGTATATGGAAAAAGTTGTCATTTACCAACTGAAATAGAACATAAAGCTTATTGGGCATTAAAAACTCTGAACACTAATTTAAATCAAGCTGCTGAAAATAGGAAAATGCAATTAATTGAATTAGAAGAATTTAGAAATGAAGCTTATTCGAAGATTGTAAGAGAAAAACAGAAAATGAAATTCTGGCATGATAGGAAAATTATTCCAAAAAGCTTTGAAATAGGACAAGAAGTATATCTTTACATGGCTAGACTCCATAACCATCTAGGAAAATTAAGATCTAGATGGGCTGGACTTTACATAGTTTGAAATATTTATCCTTACGGAGCTATTGAGATTGACAATCCTAAAAATCAGAATATCTTTAAAGTAAATGGACAAAGACTTAGACCTATTCTGAAAATACCAAAAAGTTCCTTTGGAATTATAGAAGAAGTCAAAGTAGAAGACTACTCAAACTTTACTTAATAAGAAATCATTTTTTATTTTATTTTCATATAATAAAAAAAATCATAGTAATTTTAAAAAATTATAAAATATAAAAAATCATTGCGGTTCAACCGGTTGGATCCATCGGTATGATCAGAACATAAAAAATCTATATTAATTTTTAGTAAAAAAAAAAAACTTTTGGTTTTACCGAAACATAGTATCGGTTCAACCAAAAAAAAAATTTCGATCTGACTGTAACATAATATCAGTTAAACCGGTAAAAATCGAAGAAAAAAAAACTATTATCTTAAGTTTTTTTATATATCTATTTGTACAGGAGGTCCGTTGAGTTACGCTTAACTCAATGAACTTGTTCCATTGAGTCTTGAGTTAGTCAACGAGCTTATTCTGTTGAGTTAACTGTAACTCAAGGGAGTACTGTAGTTAAGACAATGGATGAGAGAGCGAGAGTTTTGTTTGGGAAATGACCCGATTACCTGCCTAAAATTAGAGTTTATTTTAAAACCTAGGGTTTTGGGGGCGTTATCTAGCAAATCAGTTAGAACTTAGAACAGAAAGATCAAAGCGATTCCGTGCCATTGTGTAATTCCACAATGAGGAAGATAAAGCCCGAGTTCTAGGAAGATGTTGACACATCAGAATTTCTGAAAGAGTCAAAGGAATGGCACACGCGACAGAAAATTTGGAATACGACAAGAGAAAAAGAGCTACAGAAGATAGAATTCGAATTTTTCAACTTGAGAAGATTTTTAGTAAATTTGGGTATACAAATACCCTAGATAGTGGAAACAAGAATCAGAGTAGCAACAGAAATTGCTGTAAGTAAAGAGAGAAAAATCAAGCCAAACAATGAAGTAGCCCTAGAGCTAATCCAGCACAAGGCCAGATTATGGTTCCAAAAGTGCATTGCTGGTCGTGCAAGGGGTGCAATAAGGCGGTAGCAATAAATAGAAGAAGAACAAGAGGAGCTGACTGCTAAAAGACCTGTTCCTGAGGAACAACAGCTAGGACCTTCAGTTCCACCATTCAGGCCATTGGCACGAGTAGCAATGTTGGGTCCTTCAACTGAAGAGGAATTAGGAGAATTCCAAGGACTGGTTCAAGTTGGGAAAAACCAAGGAGAACCAGAAGATGTGGCAGTAGCTAAAGCACACCTGGTATTTGATGCACTTTGCAAGAAGAGGGCTGTAGAAAAATTGAAAGCCCAATACAAAATTAAAGTTGAACAACATCAAAGAACCACTGTCAGATTTGCTACAAGAGGAGAAGCTAAAGCTAGTCCTTCAAGACCAGCAAATATTGAAAAAATTAAACAGAAAGAGCTAGTACCTGTGGCTCAAAGGCATGCAGAGCCTTTGTTTATGGATTTAATCTCGGAAGTAGAAGAGGAAGACTAGGCATAATTAATCAAACGAAAGAAAGGAAAATAGATAGTGCCTAAATGTCAAAAGGAGATTAAATCTGAAGTACCAACATCAACAAAGCCTATAGAGCCAATTTTGGTGAACTTGCTATCTGATTCTGAGGAGTAGGAGCAACAGCAGCAAGAGCAAAGAAAAGAAGAAAATCAGGTTAGAATTCAAGAGCAAAGAAAAGAAGAAAATCAAACTGGAATTAGTTTGTAGCCTGTACAAGAAGAAAAAATAGAAAATAGGGTAGAAACTGAATTGCCCGTGACTCCATCCTAATTTGCCAAAGAATCAGAAAGAATAGTGACAATGCAGATTGGTAGTCAAGAGGAAGAAGAAAGAATAGATAATGAACAAGAAGCTGAACAAAGTCATATGGACAAAAATGACTTTGTAGATTTGATTGAATTTAATGAAACACTTCAAGACAAAGTGGAGAGTTCTGCTAGCTCACCACCACAGATAAAAGCAAAAGCAAATGTTCAGAAATCTATAGAACATTTTCAGCAAGTTCAAGTTCAGCCTATGGAAGAGGAAGATCAAGAACAAACCCCTCTAGAACAACAAAGTCACATTCCTGACCCGACTGAAGCAACAGTTCTGAATGAAGTACACTTTTGGAGTTAGGAAGCTTATAATAAATACCTAGAGATTAGAGGTTATGATATCATATATAGTAGACCAGTAAATTGGGACGGAATGCAAGAAATTAAGGAATTATTTGAGTTCCAGGGTCTACTACAATTTATTTCTCAGCAGAAAGGGCATGCAATATATGAAAATCTAGTGCCCTACTTTTATGCTAATTTAAGAGAAGAAGAAGGACAATTAATTTCCAACGTGGAGGAAGTTGATGTATAGATAACACCAGAGCTTCTCTACAACATTTTTGGATTGAAGAAATCACAACTGCCGTTGAATGGACAGAGCAAGAAATCAAGAATAGTTTGGCTATCAATCCTGGTGCGCCATTATTAAATAGACTGAAGCATTTAAATGGTAAAGCACACATGATAGCTAACATTTTGATTAAAAATGTCTACCAACGATAAGGCCATGACATTAAACTGAGTCAATTTGTTAAGTGGGCCACTTATGCAGTTGTGAATAGAATTCAAGTTAATTGGTGTCAAGTCTTCCTATCCAAAATGAAGTCTGCAAAGAAGAAATTATTTTATAGAGATTTGATACCTATATTGATGGTAGACTGTATTGATTTCACGAAATGGACATCCAAAAGGATAAGATCAAGAGCCATTGCAGTGAAAGAATACAAAAATTATGTTGCAGCAGCTGAAGTATCTGTACCTTCTAGAGGCATTATTGGAGCTGTAGAAAGGATAGAACAATTAGAGCAGCAATTAGAAAAACTCCAGAAGGAAGTAGATGAACTTAGGATTAGAGGCTAATTGTATAGTTTGTCTACTTGTACTTGTATATATTTGTATGAAAAATATCTGATTTGATTGTACTATAATTTATTCATATGAATGAATATATGTTTTTCAGATATATTTTTCATGCATATTTAGAATGATGAAATGGTTGAACTATATTGAATGTTATATAATTTGTGGAACATTATGCATGAATGTTTAAAAAGATTTACAGTTTGCTGAATGACAAGATTAAATAATAGATGCTTGAAAATATCTTCATGTTGCAAGGTAAAATGTAAATTCTGCATAACATGAAATGAACTACAAGTTAAATATTTATATAATGTTTAGATTTAAACGAATTTTGATTAGAATGTTGCATTAATGACATGTATTTAACTTTATTTTAGTTAGCAGAGTGCAGGAGAAAAAAAAAAAAACATAGAGGTACTTACGAGGAGTAAACTTAGAGGTTGCCAAGTGTTAACTCAACGAAGTAAGTTCGTTGAGTTAAACTTAACTCCAAGAGGTCAGTAATATAATATAAGGTCACTCCATTGAGTTATCTATAACTCAACGAAGTTAGTCCGTGGAGTTAGTAATAGTAACCAACATTGTTCCTTTGAGTTATCTGTAACTCAACGAGTTAAGCAAAACGGTTATTCTTTTAACCACGAACGAAACTTCAGCAGTTTAGCGGTTACCAAAATTTGAAATTAGTAGTGGTACACGTACCCATAAAAACAAGAACCATAATGCACGTTGCAAGACACGTTCTTGCAATGAGATTTATTTACTTTATGGATGTACATTATATATATAAAATAGAATGTTATTTACGAGTTACCAGCACTTTAAAAGAAAGGAGAATGCGTTGAGGAAACTGGAAGGAGAAGCAGCTTATTCGACTTCATCCGTCAACAAATATTTACTGAATGGAAAGCTTCAGACTAGTATGTAATTAATCGTCTGCTATTTTATTTATGAGCACATGGACTCATTCTCCTAGCACTAAACAATTAGTAAGAACACCTACCTAGGAATATTCAACACAGAGGCGTACTGAAATATTTTCTGAACTGGACTTTAATGAAATCCTTTAGGGTGTAGCTAACCTTTCTTTAAAAGAGAACGTAGAGATGGCTACTCTAGTAGAAAAACCATTAGGAGAAATTCTATATCCTGAATTAGTTGATGAACCTTCATGTATTCGATTGCTAAACTTTTAGGGAGATAGGTTTGAACTGAAATCTAATTATATTAGTCAATTGCCACATTTTCATGGATTAGAAAGAGAGGATGCCTAGTATTTCCTTAGAGAATTTAACGAAGTTTGTCAAATGATGAAAATGCCGAACATGAGTATAGATGCTATTAAACTTAGATATATCCCTTTTGCTTTAAAAGACACAACTAAGAGATGGTTATATACTCTATCACCTGATTCAATTTCTGCATGAACTGAATTTTGCTCTATTTTTTTGGAAAAATATTATCCAACACATCAAATGATTAAAAAGAAAAAAGAAATATTAATGTGTAGCCAAAAACAGGGTGAATCATTCTGGAAATATTTTGAAAGATTTAAAGATTTACTAACTCAATGTCCACATCATGCAATGAGTAAAGCACAATTAATAGGTATAATTTATGAAGGCATAGATGTTTCAACGAAATCTTTATTAGAATCTACTTGTCAAAATGGATTTCTGAAACTATGTAGTGAAGAAGCATAGGCATATTTAAAAAACTTTGCAAAAAGAACTACATAGTGGGAAAACTCGGCTGAAGCTATTGCAGATAAAAGAATATTACCAAGAGGAATGCATGAAATAAATTCAAGTACTATGCTTGAAGTGAAATTAACTAAATTAACAAAGAAAATAGAAGAGTTATCATTAAATCAAAAGCTAGCAGAAAAGAATGCAAACATTAATGATCTAGATATTATTTATGCTAGAAACCAAAAAGATAACTTTAAAAATTCTTATAATCTTAATTGGAGAAATCACCTGAATTTATCTTGGAGAAACAACAATTTCTATGGAGGAGAAAATATAAATGAGAAGAATATAAGTTATGAAGCATTACTTGAACAAGGATCTAGAATAGAGAAATTAGAAAAGATAATCCAACAATTAAACAATCGTCTACATTTTGTATTTGGAAATGCTGCAATTCAAAATCAAAATAGAAACATACCACTTAAACAGAAGCTAACAAATCTAAGTTTTTCTAGCACGTTGCTAGAGATCCAAACAAGTTTTCTAGTGCCATGCTGGAGATCCAAACACTCCCCCTTTTCGATAATGACAAAATCCTTTACATTTATTTACATGTATTTCACTCCCTAGATTATTTCTATACATTCAGTCACATAGAAATTAAGTAAAACAAGGATTTACAAAGAATATACTATAGTGGTGAGATTCCTCCCCCTGACTTTGTGTTGTCTTCTCCCCCTATCTGTGTACTGAGTTTTTCTTCCCATTTTAATACTTCTCTTTCTGTTTATGCTGGAAATACTATAAGTTTCCATAATCTTCTCTAATTTCCATATTCTTCTCTCCCTTTTTGTCATTATATAAAAAGGTGACAACTATAAAACTGATATTTAATATGTCCAGCACAAGTTTAAGTTAGCAGAAAACAAGCTCCCTGTTCGTGTTTTCCCAGCACTATACTAGAGAAACTTGGATTTGTTACTTCTATTTTTACTTAGTTAATTTATCTTTATGCCTATTCTTTCTTTTAGAAGTAAACAAACAACCTTTAATACAATTTAGATATTAATTCCAATTTGTACTTTAACTACAAGTGCATAGTGTCTATTGTATCAGTGTGCAAGTACAGGTCGATCCCATAGGGAATTGCTGACGAATTTAAGAAATGTTTGATTGTGAACAATTCAAATTTATATTCAATAAGCACTCCGTTGAGTTACAGTTAACTCAACGGACTAAGTTCGTTGAGTTATGGCTAACTCAACGGACTATCCTCGTGGACTTAAGTTAACTCCACGAGCCTGTCTCTTCTTTATAATACTGCTATTTACAGAAGAATTCGGCCAACCATTGGGCGATTCCACAGATTGTAAATAACATCAATTAATCTTTTTAATGCTAGTTAACATTGGATTTATCATTAAGCAATACTAACATTCAGATGATTCAAACAGTAACCATTAAAATCTTTAAGTTGTTTTGTATGAACCAATTTCAATAAACTGTAAAATTAAAACTAACATAAAACAATCATAAAACTGATATAGATAACATTAATCACGATACAACACAAACAATACAACACTCAAATACAACATACAAACAAAGATAAATTGTTTTTGGTATTTTTGTTTTTGATGAAATGGGCGAAAGGTGAAATGTAAAGTAATTTCACTTGACAGTAAATACTTCCGACACTACTTGCAACGCGATTACACCACTGAAAATTGAACCACTTACAATTCTGTCTCCTTTCCCTATAGAATCGCGAGTCCAGAATTGCAAGATGATCTCCTCTTCAGTATACAGGCATCAACCTGAAGCCAAGGCTAAAAGCTTTACAATCTCCTGAAATATGAGTCGAAGCTTGGTGAAAATGTCTTCCCTTCCCGTGACGCGATCACTTCTCACAGTGGTTGTCAGGCACTGTGTTTGGCTTGGAATCGACCCGACATCAGGCAAGTATCCTCACAGACCTCCGATGATTGGTGATTATGGTGGTGATAACGATGGTTGGTGTGATACTTCAAAGAATCACCGATACTATCTGCAGAAAGCTTAGTGCTCCTCCTCTGTATACATTGGTCGTCCATCGATCACACACCTCTTCTTTTTTTCTTCTTTTCTTTTATATTTCTTCAGTAGTAATTGCTTCTGCTTGAATGGTCGGTTGGATTTCCTTCCTTCAGATCAACGGCGATGATTTCTTTCTCCCTACGCGATTGAATTCCTACGTGATACGTGCGAATGTGGTTTTTCCTTCCAATTGTCTGTTCCTGCAACCACTACAGTGGCATATTAGAAAATATATAGTCCGTGGAGTTACAGATAACTCAACGAACTTCCTTCGTTGATTTAACTAAAAAACATGTGCAAAAATAACAACTTAAGTTTATAACGCTAACCTAACGCGTTGCTTTAGTGTTCAATATAGCAACTCAACGCGTATAGTTATGCTAACTTAACGAGTTATAACTTAAGTAAATCTACCAGATCTCGACACGTGTCAATAGCAGTTTAAACATAAAATAACATTTCGGAGAGTTACAGGTATAACTATCCGATGCTCAGATGCATTTTCGGATACTTAAGAATTTCACAGCTTGCAATTTACCGACAGTTCATAAATGTACTAAATTAACATTAATTCTCCAAAATTAAGCAGATTCTTCAATTAAAGCATATAATAGTGCAATTATAACATAATGGCTTAATTCTCATATGATAAGCTAAATATTATGCAATTAACCATCATTTAACCGTTAATAATATGCACATTTTCATTCTAAACACTCCCATATGGTGAGCTTTGAGGAAGAATGAAATAAAAGCATTTAAAGATCTTGTAATGAACAGATGCCTAGATTTCTTCTAATATGATTAAAAGTTGATTCATTTAAAGGTTTGGTGAAAATATCTACAAGTTGATTTTCTGTTGGCACAAACTTGAGTGAGATGTTCCCTTTTTTCCACATGATCTCTCAAAAAATGATGTCTGATCTCGATATGCTTGGCTCTGGAATGAAGTACTGTATTCTTAGATAAACTGATTGCACTATTGTTATCACAAAATATGATTGTATTCTAAATCTTCAGTCTGTAGTCTACTAGAGTTTGCTGCATCCAAAGAATTTGAGCACAACACAGTCCTGCTGCAATATATTCGGCTTCAGTAGTAGATAATGCAATACAATTTTGTTTCCTACTAAACTAGGAGATTAAAGAATTTCCAAGTAGTTGGCATGTGCCAGTAGTACTTTTTCTATCAGATCTACTCCTCGCATAATCTACATCACTATAGCCTATTAATATTAGATTACTGTCAGTTAAGTAGAATAGTCTGAAATCTTTGGTTCCTTGTAGATATTTGAAAATTCTTTTGACTGATTTCAAATGAGATTTCTTGGGTGGTGGTTGAAATCTAGCACACAAGCATACACTGAACATAATATCTGGCCTGCTTGCTGAAAGGTACAACAAGGATCCAATCATGCCTCTATATTGCTTTGGATCCACTACAACACTTGAATCATCCATTTCAAGTTTAGTGCTTGAACTCATTGGAGTATTTGCAGGTTTGATGTTTTCATAACCAAATTTCTTCAACATCTCTTTGCAGTATTTCTCTTAGTAGACAAAGATGCCATTTTGAACTTGATGAATATGTAATCCTAAGAAAAACATCAATTCTCCCATCATGCTCATTTCAAATTTATTTTTCATCAAATTTTGAAATCCATGACAGAGTTCTTCTGAAGTGGCTCCAAAAATTATATCATCAACATATATCTAAACAATCAAAATGTACAAATCAAAAGTTTTGATAAACAAAGTGCTGTCCACTTTGCCTATAGAGAAATTTTTTTTAGTTAAAAACTTTTTCAATTTCTCATACCAAGCCTTAGGTGCTTGTTTCAAACCATGTAAAGCCTTTCTTAGTTTGTAGACATGATCTAGCTTGACTTCATCTTCAAATCCAGGAGGTTGTTTAACAAACACTTCTTCCTGAATTTCTCCATTTAAAAAGGTACTTTTCACATCCATCTGAAATAATCTTATCTTCATACTACTTGCAAAAGCAAGCAACATTCTGATAGCTTCTATTCTAGCTACAAGTGCAAAAGTTTCTTCATAGTCAATACCTTCCTACTAATTATAGCCTTGTGCAACTAGTCGAGCTTTATTTCTGAGTATGTTACCTTCTTTATATAATTTGTTTTTGAAAATCCATTTAGTTCCAATGATGGATTTTCCTGTAGGTTTTTCTACTAGTTCTCAAACATTGTTTTTCTAGAACTGATTTAATTCTTCCTACATAGTCATTGTCTAGTAGATATCCTTACAAGCTTCATCTATTGATTTTGGTTTTATTTCTGACACAAATGCACAAAAATTGCAGATATCTTGTGTTTTGCTTCGAGTTTGTACCCCTTTAGATATATTTCCAATTATTTGTTCCACAGGATGATTAGATCTGAACTTCCAACTGTTATGCTTCTGAAACCTATGGTTATGATTCTGGTCTGAAGCTTAGGGTTTGAGTGTCTGCTTGCGGTTATCATCTTTAAAGTGTTCATTATCACTATCACTGTTAATCTTCAAATTTTTGAAATTATGTATCAGATCTTCATCAAACTGAACATTTATACTTTCTTCTACTCTTCTATTTTTGGCAAAATATACTCTGTAAGCTTTGCTTCTAAATGAGTATCCAACAAGTATGGCAGGTTCAGACTTTGCATCAAACTTGTCTTTAGCATTTCTAGTGTTTAAGACAAAGCATTTGCATCCAAATGTCTTAAAGTAACCAACATTTGGAGTCTTATCAAACCAAATTTCAAATGGTGTCTTCTTTAACATAGATTTAATGTGAGTTCTGATGGAAATGTAACAAGCTATTCCTACAACTTCTGCCTAGAGAAATTTTGGTAGATTAGTGGCATTCAACATAGTTCTAGCCATTTCTTGCAATGTCCTATTTTTCCTTTCCACAACTCCATTTTCAGCTGGAGTTCTAGGATAGGAAAATTCATGCAGAATTTTGAATGAATTGCAAAGATTTTCAAATTCATAGTTTTCAAATTCTCCTCCATAATCACTTCTGATTTTCTTCACTATTAGTTCCTTCTAATTCTGAACTCTTATGCAAAAGTTTCTAAACTCATTGCAAGTTTCATTCTTATGTGTCAAAAATATTACCTAAGATAATCTAGAGAAATCATCAACAATAACAAAGGTATATTTTCGACCCCCAAGACTTGATACTTGAGAAGGACCAAACAAATCCAGATGTAGCAGTTCCAATGGCCTTTTGGTGGTAACTTCATTTTCGCTGTGAAGAGCAATTCTCTTCTACTTCCCTAACATACAATCACTACACACCCTATCTTTCTTAAATGAAAGTTTAGGTAGACCCCTAACAAGATCGCCCTTGGATAACTTTCTGAGAGTCTTCATACTGATGTGTCCAAGTCTTTTGTGCCACACCCAATCATCTTCACTAGAAGCTACCAAACAAGAATTGCTTGCAAAATTTTCACATGGAAAGTTTAATGTATAAATTGAGCAATTTCTAATACTAGTAAATTTTATTTCATTTCTAGCTGGATCAATAATGTGACAATTTTCAATAGTAAAAGAGACTATATAACCTTTATCACATAATTGTCCTACACTTAATAAATTTTGTTTTAATCCATTTACATGCAATACATTTTCAATTATACCATTTTCAGATGTAATATTTCCTATTGCAATTATTTTACTCTTTTCATTATTACCAAACTTAGCAGATCCTGAACTTAAGCTTTTAACCGAATCAAGAAAACTTTTCTCACCTATCATGTGCTTTGAGCATCCACTGTCCACAATCCATCTTGTTGTACGTGCTTGGAGCTCCTTGTCATCCTGTAAATTATACTAAAATTAAGGCTTTCGGTACCCAAATCTTCTTGGGTCCAGTATAGTTAGTCCTTAAAACATTAAATCTATTGCCTCTTAGCAGCCACATATGACCTGATCTTCTTTTGATGGCAAACACAATGGTGTCATCTCTATATGATCGAATCATTCCACCACAATAAGGTACTTCCTATGGGGTAGCATACTATAGAGTCATAATTTATGCATATTTTATATAGTTAATTGATGCATTTTATGTGCTTAAAGCCATATACTCATAAGTGTTTAATGAAGATTTAAGTTATAATGCATTTTGGGCAAATAATGTAGATATGGGCTTAAATGAAGAAAGTAATGCATAAATGAGACTCTATTTGTTATTTAGCATTTCACGAAAACACATTTACATCTTGGTGGCAACACAATTTCATTTTATTAAGTAGATTAAATTTACTTTAGCATTTAGGATCAATTATTTAAATAAGTACATGGGTATTTCTGGAATTCAATGAAAAATGTGATTTTTGGCCCTTTTGAAGTATCCATGTTTAGGAATATATCTTATCTTATTTCTTTAGTGTTTTGATGTATTTGTTTGAGTTTTAAAGGTTGAAGAATAAGAAAAATAAAGCAAATCAAGTTAGAAGGAATTTTGGCCCTTGGATTGAAGATCAAGGATGGAGATGAAGCTCTGCCACTTGGCCCCTCTATAAAAGGAAAGGCAAGGGCACATTTCCAGCTCTCTCTCGTTGGATTCACTCCTTCAATCTTGCAAGTCGTCAGCCCCAACACACCTTCAAGCCCTCGTGGAAGGTGGTGCTCTCCCCCCTCTCGTGAAGCTCCAAGGAAGAAAGCAAGGTTTGGCCGACCTTCCTCTCTTCTCCTCTTGGTGGTTGCTGGTAGGAGGACGGCTAGGGCACTCTTTCCAGACCTTGTGGGTGCTGTGTGGAGCACATTTCCAGCAGTGCAACTGTCTCCCTTCTTCCGTGGTTCACTCCTTGTAGAAGAAAGGCAAGGGTTGTGGACTTGAGGTGGATGACTCCTTGTTCTTGGTGTTTGGTGTTGCTTGAAGACCTCCTGCTTCCGAAAAAGAATTTGTGTGGTGACAGCCATGAATTTCTTGGCTAGGTGGACGGCTAGGAACAAATCTCTTGTAGCATTCTTCTCCAACACAATCTTGGACTTTTAAGGTAAAAAGGATCGATGTGGTTGAGTTCTCTAGGTTTTCATTTCTTTGTGTAGGTTGTGTTTGTTGTAATTTCAGTAGGTTAACAATAGTTTTTAGATGTTGTAGTTGTAGTTTTAGATGTAGCTGTAATGTTACCTTATAGTTTAATCATAGAAATTTAATTTCAGTAGCATATTATGTTTAGTTTCAATGAATGAATGCAAAGTTTGGTTGAATCTTGTGAATGTGTGAATGAATGTACATAGTTCTTTTCGTTTATGTATGATATTACTAATTTGATAATTAACCCTATTTGTATATTTGTAAATGCTGTAAATACATGTGTATTAGATGTGTCTATTCTTTACTTCAAGTTATTTTGAGGTGATTCAATAAAATACCATGGTGATAGTGTAGATCTTAACATTGTGAGTGAAAAAATGATAACTGTTCTCGGATTTACTGTTTTACAATTTTGATGTGAATGTTCAGAGGGTTTTTGATATCAATTTTTCACATTTCTTGGACGTCCAGACAATCTCTCGAAGAGTAGGTTGCATTCATGAGTTTTAAAGAATTTTTCAGAGATGTTCCAGATGAGTTATCGATTTTGCTGTGTTTTGTGAAATGACTTTGAAGGGGTTATGAATTAAATCTTTGCATTAATTTTCGTAGGTTTTTAGATCAAGAGGTTATCTGCAAAAGCCCCTTGATTTCGGGCAAATTCATCATGTATTGAGGAAATTATGGTAGTTTTAGTTACCATCTGCAAATCTGTAATGTTAAACTGCCGAATGCACATCTGTGATAATCTGGGTGTTTACAGGGCTGCACTTAATATTTTTGAATGAAATCAATTCAAGTTGCTAGTGGATCCATAGATGTTTCGATCTGTGATTTTTATGTGATTTTATAAGCAATAGGATGGAGTAGGAGTTTGAAGGAAATGATGTAAAATCTTGTAGTTTCAGCCAGAATTTGTAGCATAACATCCCTATGTAAAGATGAATGAATCATGTGTAAAAAGTATTTTGAATCAACTTTAATCATATTTTCTAAATCCCTGTTTTGGGTTCCTTAGAAATGTTTTGTAAAAGCCAAATCCTTGTGGATTCGACCCATACTCGCTGGAGTATATTACAATTGCATCGTGCGCTTGCGGTTATTTTAAAATGAGTTTTGTGTTTAATGTTTTATCATTTTGGTCCATTTGTGAGTTTTAAGATCTTATTTTGGGGACAACAAAAACCTCAACAAGTTTTTGGCACTGTTGCCGGGGATTTGGTTATGTTTTTACTGAATTTCTTTGGTGCTTTTAACGGATTTTTGAAAAGTAATGATTATTTGTTGTGTATATTCTTTTGTGTTACGTGTATTTAATTGTTTTAATGTGTAGTTCAATTTGTTTTGTTTGTACTGTATATCCTTGATATACCATATTATTACTTCATATTCAGATAGGTTTTTTCAATAATAAGTGATGATTTAAAATCAGTAGTCAATAGGACATACCTCTTATAAGAAAGTTTAAGTGTATAGTATTTGTAATTATTCTGAAATGCAAACTTGTAACTGGAAAATTTAATTCTGCTATTTGCAAGACTTGCTGCGAATTTTTTCTATATTTTTCCTATAAATTTCAGGTTTAGATGTTTCTGTAGAGTATTTGTATGCTTAATTCGGAGTTGTATGCAAAAAGTTATGATTTTTCGAAGGCAGACTAGCATGCAGTTTCAATTCGAAAATAGATTCATTAGTTAATCTAGAATGAATTGGGAAATTGTTGTATAGGTAATCTTGTATTTATACTGCATTATTCTTTAATTTTTCTTCATTTAATTATTAATTATTCTTCCATTGTGTAGTCATTCTTTTATTAAAATTGATTAAAGTTACTCACTTGGTTGCTACTTTATGTAGATTTGACTAATAGTGAATCACTTGAAGAGTGAGAAAAATTAAAAACAAAGGTTGGTAAAGATTAACTTAGTCGTTGAATCTTTATTCTCTTTGTATTTGAATTAGAGCTTATTTGTCATGGATGATTGGTCAAGCCAAGTTGATGAATATTATGGCTATGATGAAAATGATTTTATGCCATCATGCTTTTCTTGTTTTGCAAGTGATCATGTTACTAGTGAATGCCCAAATGATATGATTCATGAACAAAATTTCAGCATGCCATGTAATGTGTCGAATATGAAAGTAATCATATACCATGTATGAAACATGATTCATATATTCACCATGATTTACCTAATTATGCATATGCATCTTCTAGTAAATCTGAAAATTCTTATCATGCATCAAGTATAGATCTAAGCAAAGATATAGATAAATTTAATGCAATTATGGACAGCATTGCTAAAGAGAAATCTATTAGTAGTTATGGTAAGGATGTTTTTCATGCTGATCCAATTGATTTGGATGCAACATGTGGTGACCTTGGAAAACAAATGGATGCATTTGTTACTTTAAGGTTAGGTAAGGAAGTGAGTAGGACTAGTGGTGAAATTCCTTTATCTGTGAGTCCTCTAGAGCCTTGTTGCAATCCATCTAAAGTAGAAATTTATGAAGATCCTATAGTTATCTCTAGAAGTGATAAGGGTAAGCAAGTAGCCGATGCCCCAATAGAATCATCTACTAGTGCTCCTTACCCTACTAGACTTAGAGTCGAATCAGGAGGAGACAAATTAGATAATATTAGAGAAACCTTTGAGCAAGTGAGAGTGAACATACCTTTATTGGAATTAATTCAACAAGTTCCTTCACATGCTAAGTTCTTAAAAGATCTGTGTACTAAGAAGAGAGCTAGGAAGATACCTAAGAGTGTAAACTTAGCGGAAGCAGGCAGTTCTTATTTTTATAATTATATTCCTAGAAAGTATAATGATCCTAGGACTCCTACTATTTCATGTATTATAGGAAAAACTACTTTTGATGGAGCTTTATTAGACTTAGGAGCCGTAGTGAATGTTATGCCTTCTAGCATTTATGAAGAACTAGGGTCAAACTGCTTGCAACCAACAAGAATAGTAATTCGCCTAGCTGATAGATCTTTTAGGACACCTCTTGGAATAGTGGAAGACCTCCTGATTAAAGTCCAAGATTTTATATACCCTATAGACTTCATAGTTATAGAAAATTGTCCCGTTATAGACCTTAAGAATAGTGCCTCATTAATTTTAGGTCATCCCTTTTTAGCAACAATTGATGCTTATATTGGTTGCAGGGAAGGTTTTATGCAGATCACATGTAGAGATCAGAAGTTGCAACTAAATGTTTTTAATGTGGAAAGTGGTATGCGAGATCAATTAGAGGAAGAATTTGAAGTTAACCTGGTTGATGTGTTTGAAGAAGTTAAAGATTCTTTTGAAGAGGACGAAGTCAACCTTGATGTTGACAATATGAAGACTACTTTTCTATATCAAGTGATTTTGAAGATGACACTTTCATGGAGATCAATGAAGCTAACCAAGTGGAAGTGGCTGAATCAAATGAAGTTGAGATGGCAGAGCAAGCTCAACTAGAATTGAAACCGCTACCTGTAGATCTCAAGTATGTATTTTTGGGAGAATGTGAGAAGTGGCCTATTATTATTTCTGCCCATCTGACTAGGGATCAAGAAGCTCAATTAGTTGAAGTGCTTAAGGAAAATAGAAGAGCTATTGGATGGACTATGGAGGATATTAAAGGAATAAGCCCTTCTATTTGTACTCATAGAATTCATTTGGATCCTAGTTATGCTCCATCTAGGCAACCTCAGAGAAGAATAAATGTAAATATTAAGGAGGTGGTAAGAAAAAAAATTTTAAAATGGTTAGATCATGATATCATTTACCCTATTTCTGATAGTCCTTGGGTTAGCCCTATTTAGGTTGTTCCCAAGAAATCTGGTATTACAGTGGTTAGAAATGCTAATGATGAATTGGTTCCCACCAGAATGCAGATCGGGTGGAGAGTATGCATTGATTATAGGAAATTGAACAATGCCACCTATAAGGATCATTTTCCATTGCCCTTTATAGATCAAATGTTGGAAAAATTAGCGGGGCAAGAATTTTATTGCTTTCTAGATGGTTATTCTGGTTACAACCAAATTCATGTTGCTTTAGAGGACCAAGAAAAGACAACATTTACTTGTCCTTTTGGAACTTTTGCATTCCGGCGTATGCCTTTTGGATTGTGCAATGCGCTTGCAACATTTCAACGTTGTATGATGGGTATTTTCTCAGATATGATTGAGAGATTCTTAGAAGTATTCATGGATGATTTCTCAATATCGGGATCTTCCTTTGAATCATGCTTAGAAAATTTGAGAATGGTTTTGGAGAGATGTATAGAGAAAGATTTAGTGCTAAACTGGGAAAAGTGTCACTTTATGGTAAAATGAGGAATTGTTTTAAGGCACATAGTTTCTGGGAAAGGATTAGAGGTGGATAAAGCAAAAGTAGATTTAATAGCAAACTTGCCTCCACCTAAGACTATTAGAGATGTAAGAGCATTTCTTGGCCATGCTGGATTTTATCGAAGATTTATTAAGGATTTCAGCAAGATTGCTCAACCATTAAGTAGATTGTTAGCAAAGGACACCAAGTTTGATTTTTCTATAGATTGTGAAAAAGCATTTGTTAAGTTGAAAGAGGCTCTATCCTCAGCTCCTGTTGTTCATGCACCGGATTGGTCCCATCCTTTTGAGCTGATGTGTGATGCTTCTGATTATGCTATAGGTGCAGTTCTTGGGCAAAAGATTGATAAGCTTCCTAGAGTTATCTATTACACAAGTAGAACATTGAATGATGCCTAGAAAAATTATACGGTAACAGAAAAGGAATTTTTAGCAATAGTGTTTGCCTTGGACAAAGTTAGACCTTATTTGGTTGGCTCACACACTATTGTTTATACTGATCATAGTGCCTTGAAATATTTGTTGGCAAAACAAGATGCAAAACCTCGACTTATGAGATGGATTTTATTGTTACAAGAATTTGATTTGGTAATTAAGGACAAAAGGGGTTGTGAAAATGTAGTTGCCGTCCATCTATCAAGGCTATCTATTGGAGATTCTTCTAAGATACCCATCAGTGATGTTTTTCCAAATGAGCAGGTATTATCTATTAGTGCTGAACCTTGGTATGCTGATATAACAAATTATTTGGTTACAAAGAGAATACCACCCCATTGGTCTTCTGTTGATAGGAAGAGATTTTTATTGAAATGTAAAGATTAATATTGGGATGACCCATACCTTTTTAAAGCATGTTCGGATTTAATTGTGAGAAGGTGCATTCCAGATTCTGAAGTGCTTAGTGTTCTCTCCTTCTATCATGATCAACCTAGGGGAGGGCATTTTGGTCCTGCAAAGACAGCTGCCAAGGTATTGCAGTGTGGTTTCTTTTGGCCAACTCTACATAAGGATGCTTTTAAGTATTGTAAGCATTGCACAGCATGTCAAAAAGCCATAAAAATGGGGAGAAGATATATAATGCCTTTGAACCCCATGATTGTGATTGATGCTTTTGATTTATGGGGTATTGATTTTATGGGTCCGTTTCCCAACTCAAGAGGCTATTTATATATTCTAGTGGCAGTGGATTACGTGACCAAATGGATAGAGGCAATCCCCACAAGATGTAACAGCAACAAGGAAGTATGTGCCTTTGTAAAATCAAATATATATTCAAGATTTGGAGTGCCCAAAGCTATAGTCAGTGATAATGGCACACACTTTTGCAATAGAAGTTTTGAGAACCTGTTGAGAAAGAATGGAGTGACTCATAAACTTGCCATGCCTTATCATCCTCAAACTAATGGGCAAGTTGAAAATGCAAATAGGTTAATTAAGTAGATTCTAGAGAAACTAGTAAGTGCTACAAGAAAAGATTAGGTTGTTAAAGTGGATGATGTTCTGTGGGCATACCGTACTACATTTAAGACTAGTTTGGGTAAGTCTCCTTATAGAACTGTATATGGAAAGGCTTGTCACTTACCAGTAGAGTTGGAACATATGGCCATGTGGGCCATTAAGAAGTTAAATTTGGATTTTAAGGTAGATGGAGACAAAAGGAAATTTGAATTGAATGAGTTAGAAGAGTTAAGGAATGAAGCATATGAAAATGCTAAGATTGCTAAGGAAAGAGCAAAAAATTTTCATGATAAAAGAATTTTAAGAAAAGAGTTTTAGTAGGGCCAGCAAGTTTTGTTATATAACTCTAGACTCCACCTTTTTCCAGGTAAGTTAAAATCTAGGTGGAATGGCCCGTTTGTTGTAAAGAGAGTCTACCCTTATGGAGCAGTGGATATTGAACATCTTAAAGATGGGCGAGTGATGAAGGTTAATGGCCAACGTCTCAAACTGTTTTTAAATAAGGTAGATTTACGGGAAGCAAGTAGTGTAGATTTATATGAAGTAGAATATAGTAATTAATCATTCTTTTCTTCTTTGTAAGTATTTATATTTTGTAATGTGTATTTAATCTCTCTCCTTTTCACTAGTTATTCTTTTATGCATGTTTGTTTATAGTTTTTACAATGTTATTGTTTATAATTATTTTCTTCCTATAATTTATCTTGTAACTACTTGGTATTTCAGGGTGGTATGACTACTAGCAACTACGAGAACCCAGTAAAATCTAAACTGAGCTATTTTACTTGCTATTCTTACTTGTAGTAGTTTTGCATTGTGCATGCATCAAGGAGTGTGGAGGAGTACTGAAGCAAATAGGTTAGAGTGTTGTGAACCTCTTCTAGAACCTGTTAACCCTCCACCATTACATCAAATGGAAGACCAAGGAAGAGTGCTAGCCGATGTGTGGTATCTTCCATAGTTTGATCAACCCTCTTGTTTTGTGCTTCCAAATGTGAAAGGACAAAAGTTTGAGTTACACTCAAACTACATCCATCAATTGCCAAAATTTTTAGGGTTGGAAAGAGAAGATGCCTACCTGTTTCTGCATGAATTTAATGAGATGTGTAGGCTAATTCATTTGCCTGATGTACCTGTAGATGTAATAAAACTAAGATTTATTCCCTTTGCACTTAAGGAGGATGCTAAGAGGTGGATGTATAGTTTACCTCCTAACTCAATCCGTTCTTGGGAAGAATTCTGCAAGGTCTTTCTGAAGAAATATCATCCTCTATATCGCACCATCCAGCTTAAGAATGCTATTTTAAGTATTCAATAGAAGCCGAATGAGTCTTTCTGGCGATATATGGAGTGCTTTATGAATTTGTTAGCTAGATGCCCAAACCATGGAGTTGACAGGGCAAGGCAAACCCAAGCTATCTATGAAGGTTTGAACATGCAATCAAGAACCATGTTAGAGTCCATGACTCCTAGTGGTTTTTGTCAATTAAGAGAGAATGCTGCTTGGGAATTTCTACAAGATCTTGCTGACCGCACAATGCAATGGAAGACATCCTCAGACAAGACTTTTGATAGGTCTACACCTACTCGAGGACTTCATGCGGTTGACAACATTACTAGCATGGAAGTAAGATTACAAGCTGCTCTGAAAAAAATTGAAGAATTACAACCATATAAGGATGTACAAGCTATGGGGTTTGGAATGAGGAACAACCAATATTATAACCCCAGATGGAGAAACCATCCTAACTTTAGTTGGAGGAACTAAGATTATTTGAGAGAAAATGCGCTGGAGCAACATCATTACGGAGCTAGTTCGAGCCGACAGCCCCAACCGCAAGTTCCTGCCCTTCCTGCACCAAACACGCAATCAAACATTAATGCTGATATGGAACGTAGAATGGAGAAAATGGAGGGAGGGATTCAAACTTTGCTAACTAAGATGGGACCAATGCTAGCAGAGCACTCTCAGGCAATCAAAGGAATTGAGGCTCAGTTAGAACGTTTATCTGTTGGAAACCGGGAGCGTGGATCTTTACCAAGTTAGCCGGCACCGAACCCACGAAATGCTAGTGGTAATAACGAATTTGGAGGACACACAAACGCAAGCTCGAGCACCCCTCCATCTTGATTGTATCTATATTTTATTTCTGTACATAATTATCTTATATATGTTTTTCATTGTTAAATTCCTGTTTGATATGTGTGTTAGTTTTGTAGTGTTTGTTTGTTCAAATACAAGCCTACGCATCCCTTATCCTTATCCTTTACAATGCATTTATATTTTTCATGTTACAATCTTGTATATTTGCATGTTTATTATTTCGTATATGCTAGAGCAAATATCATGAGTAATTTTGAAAGTGCATGTAGACTTTAGACTAGGCATGGGGGGGGGGGGAATTTCTTGACTTGTTTAGTGTTGTTTATTTGTTGTTTTTATCATCTACATGCTTTCAACTTAACTTAGTTATCTCTTTACATTGAGGACAATGCATAAGCTAGGCATGGGGGGGAGGCATTTAACGATATTTTGTTATATTATGTTTAGGTTATTGTGTTTTTGTGATGTTAGTATGTGTTTTGTTGTTTTTTATGCTATGTTTAAAAATATTTCTATGTAATTTTCTATTTTTGATTGGAGCTCAAGTAGTTGAGGTTGTAAACTCAAGAGTTGCTATTAAGATTAATGGGATTATCCCCTATTTACTTTTGAGTGGTATCTCCAGAGCCATATGTGTGGACCTATTATGAGTTCTTTAAAGGAAGATGAGTTTCATGCTAATGTGTTTTTAGTTGAGTCTTCCTAGCTACTTGGATTAATGCCTTGTTTCTTTTGCACCCATTTTTTGAGTGATCCTAAGCCGAGTGCCACCATAATAATGGGTTATTCTGTAACCTTAAGGTGAGACAATATGGATCATCCCAAACTTTCATGATAATTTGAAGGTTGTGTTTAGGATAGTTTTCAAGATCATCACACTTGGTATGCTAAGAATGGTGTTGGGGTAAGTAGTTGGAGAAATAAGGTGTATACCATTATGAAATTAGTTAGTTTATGGTTGAAAAAAAAAAAAAAAAAAAAGAAGAGAAGAAAAGACAAACATAAAATAGAAAAAAAGAAAAAAAATATATATATATATAAAGAAAAAGAAGAAGGAAAGAAAGCAATAAAGTAAATAGGTTGGTTTGTAGTTCAATGGATAGTGAGAATGGTGTGGGAAGTGAATAAAGTTTTCCTTTTGTTATCAATTTTTCCTTTCTTGAGTGTTGGGGGTTTGGCATATCAAGTGTGGTACCTTGTTGACTTGGACTAGACATTTTCTAGCAATTCTCATAGGAAGGAAGGAATCACTACCTACTATTTTGTGGCTATTAAACTTGTTCATTATCGTGTGCTTTATATTCTCTTATGTGTAGTGAGGGTGAGATTCTTCTTGATGCAAGGCAGATGGTCCTAGTGGATAGGTGACTCCTTGAGCATGCTAGTATTGACTTGTTGGAATTTAAAGAACTTGTGAGTTATTTTTCTTTTTGAGCCACCACCAATGCCCTAAGACCTTGATAGCGGTGATTGAGCCTAGCAACCTTTCACTTGAGCTTTAATCTCTCTCTTGTTTTATATTTTGTGTATGTTCTCTTTTTAGTGTTTTAATGTATTATGTGTGGATTTTACATGGTTTTATTATGGTTTTGTTTTGTTTTGTCTTCATTTCTTTTGATTTAGACTTTGTGGGTATGTCTTCTACAAACACTCCGGAGGCAACACTCTACCACTAGGGTGACCTAGGGGTTAAACGGCTTGTTGCATAAGCTAAATGCAGCTGCGATTCCTGCGAAAGTGAGTTAGGATTTCTATTTTTAGTAGTTAGTTTTGTTTTTAAATAAGTATGCCACCTTGTCAATTGTGTTTATCTTTTAGACTTCTAGCTAGTTATGCTAGGGACTAGCATAATTTAGGCTTGGGGGTTTTGTAGAGTCATAATTTATGCATATTTTATATAGTTAATTGATGCATTTTATGTGCTTAAAGCCATATACTCATAAGTGTTTAATGAAGATTTAAGTTATAATGCATTTTGGGCAAATAATGTAGATATGGGCTTAAATGAAGAAAGTAATGCATAAATGAGACTCTATTTGTTATTTAGCATTTCACGAAAACACATTTACATCTTGGTGGCAACACAATTTCATTTTATTAAGTAGATTAAATTTACTTTAGCATTTAGGATCAATTATTTAAATAAGTACATGGGTATTTCTGGAATTCAATGAAAAATGTGATTTTTGGCCCTTTTGAAGTATCCATGTTTAGGAATATATCTTATCTTATTTCTTTAGTGTTTTGATATATTTGTTTGAGTTTTAAAGGTTGAATAATAAGAAAAATAAAGCAAATCAAGTTAGAAGGAATTTTGGCCCTTGGATTGAAGATCAAGGATGGAGATGAAGCTCTGCCACTTGGCCCCTCTATAAAAGGAAAGGCAAGGGCACATTTCCAGCTCTCTCTCATTGGATTCACTCCTTCATTCCTGCAAGTCGTCAGCCCCAACACACCTTCAAGCCCTCGTGGAAGGTGGTGCTCTCCCCCCTCTCATGAAGCTCCAAGGAAGAAAGCAAGGTTTGGCCGACCTTCCTCTCTTCTCCTCTTGGTGGTTGCTGGTAGGAGGACGGCTAGGGCACTCTTTCTAGACCTTGTGGGTGCTGTGTGGAGCACATTTCCAGCCGTGCAACTGTCTCCCTTCTTCCGTGGTTCACTCCTTGTAGAAGAAAGGCAAGGGTTGTGGACTTGAGGTGGATGAGTCCTAGTTTTTGGTGTTTGGTGTTGCTTGAAGACCTCCTGCTTCCGGAAAAGAATTCGTGTGGTGGCAGCCATGAATTTCTTGGCTAGGAGGACGGCTAGGAACAAATCTCTTGCAGCATTCTTCTCCAACACAAGCTTGGACTTTAAGGTAAAAAGGATTGAAGTGGTTGAGTTCTCTAGGTTTTCATTTCTTTGTGTAGGTTGTGTTTGTTGTAATTTCAGTAGGTTAACAATAGTTTTTAGATGTTGTAGTTGTAGTTTTAGATGTAGTTGTAATGTTACCTTATATTTTAATCATAGAACTTTAATTTCAGTAGCATATTATGTTTAGTTTCAATGAATGAAAGCAAAGTTTAGTTGAATCTTGTGAATGTGTGAATGAATGTACATAGTTCTTTTCGTTTATGTATGATATTACTAATTTGATGATTAACCCTATTTGTATATTTGTAAATGCTGTAAATACATGTGTGTTAGATGTGTATTCTTTACTTCAAGTTATTTTGAGGTGATTCAATAAAATACCATGGTGGTAGTGTAGATCTTAACATTGTGAGTGAAAAAATGATAACTGTTCTCAGATTTACTATTTTACAATTTTGATGTGAATGTTCAGAGGGTTTTTGATATCAATTTTTCACGTTTTTTGGACGTCCAAACAAGCTCTCGAAGAGTAGGTTGCAGTCATGAGTTTTAAAGAATTTTTCAGAGATGTTCTAGATGAGTTATCAATTTTATTCACTGGATGCGCAACTGCTATGTTTTTCTGTTGGAATCCAGATTTTGCTGTGTTTTGTGAAATGACTTTGAAGGGGTTATGAATTAAATCCTTGCATGAATTTTCATAGGTTTTTATATCAAGAGGTTATCTGCAAAAGCCCCTTGATTTCGGGCAAATTCATCATGTATTGAGGAAATTATGGTAGTTTTAGTTACCATTTGCAAATCTGTAATGTTAAACTGCCGAATGCACATCTGTGATAATCTGGGTGTTTACAGGGCTGTACTTAATATTTTTGAATGAAATCAATTCAAGTTGCTAGTGGATCCATAGATGTTTCGATCTGTGATTTTTATGTGATTTTATAAGCAATAGGATGGAGTAAGAGTTTGAAGGAAATGATGTAAAATCTTGTAGTTTCAGCCAGAATTCATAGCATAACATCCCTATGTAAAGATGAATGAATCATGTGTAAAAAGTATTTTGAATCAACTTTAATCATATTTTCTAAATCCCTGTTTTGGGCTCCTTGGAAATGTTTTGTAAAAGCCAAATCCTTGTGGATTCGACCCGTACTCGCCGGAGTATATTACAATTGCACCGTGCGCTTGCGGTTATTTTAAAATGAGTTTTGAGTTTAATGTTTTATCATTTTGGTCCCTTTATGAGTTTTAAGATCTTATTTTGGGGACAACAAAAACCTCAACAAGTTTAAACTTGGATTCCACCACAATAAGGTACTTCCTGTGTTGTAGCATACCCTAGGCCATATTTACTTCCATTAGGTCGTTGAGATCTTATAATTTTATTTAGTCCTTTTTGACATTGAGTAAATTTACATATAGTATTTTTCAGATCAGATATTGTGGTTACTAAGTTTTTATTTTCTTCTTTCAATTTACAATTATCACAATTATATTTATCCAAGTTAGATTTCAAATTTCTATTTTCATCTACAGAAGTTTCTAATTAAACTAAAGAATCTTCTAAGCAATGATTTAACCTTTTAATTTCTTTCTTAAATTCCGTACATTTAATATATAAATTATCTACAGTAGACAGAAGGCTATTAATATCTATTTCATCATGCTCATCTTTTGAATTGGAGGAAGAAGTGGAACATACCTCTTGAGCTGCAAAACACACATTTGCTGCAGGTTCATTTTTAGAATTAGATGAACTACCTGGTAAGCTACTATCATCCCACGTAGCTTTGAGTGTCATCTTCTTTTTGTCCTTCCATCTCTTTTTCTTATCTACCTGATCCTCTTCTGTTTGAAATGGATAGAAAGTCTGTATGTGTCCTTGCCTTTTGCATTTAAAGCAAGTAGGAATAGTTCTTTTAGAGGAGCTGGTCTTATTCTTTTTCTTCATGAACTTTCTGAAGTTCTTTGCCAACAATATGATCTCATCATCATCTGAGCTTGGAGCTTCTTCTGTTGAAGGAAATGCTATTTCCTTTTTCTTCTCAGCTTTCTTTTCAGCAGCTTTCTTTTCAGCAGCTCCTTCCTGCTCCTTCCAGTCCTTCATTTGTACTTCGTGGGCTAGAAGATTACCCAACAATTCTTCAACTATGTAATTGTTGAGATCCTTGGAATCTTGGATAGATGTAGACTTCTATTTCCACTCAACAGTTAAGCCCCTCAGGATCTTCTGTACCTGTTCACTAGAAGAAAATTCCTTTCCCAGACCTTTCAGATTGTTAATAATTTCAGTAAATCTTGAAAACATTTCAGTTATGTTTTCGTTATCATTTATTTTAAACAGTTCTAATTTTCTCAACAGAATACTGATTTTTGTATCCTTTACTTGACTTGTACCTTTGTGAGTAACTTGAAGGATTTTTCAAGCCTCATGAGCAAACTTACATGCAGATACTTTATTATATTGTTCTGCAGTTAGTGCACAATATATGACATTCAGCCCTCTAGCATTCAATTAGATGATTCTCTCATCCTCCTCAGACTAGTTCATAACATCACTGGTTGGAAGTGTAGTTCTAAGAACAATAATCTTCTAGAGTTTTACATCAGAACTCCTAAGGAAACACTCCATTCTATTCTTCCAATAATTATAATTGGAACCATCAAATAGATGAGGTCTGTGGATGTTTTGTCCCTCAGCAAATTGAGCCATAAATCCAGATGGTTAAATCTTATAATGGATTAACCTACTCTGATACCAATTGTTAGTATCGATAGGCTCACTAGAGGGGGGGTGAATGGTGAAGGTGTGTAAGTTTTTAAATCTTTTAAATCGATTGATTCAACAAGAGTGAGATGAGATGAATTAAATGAAAGCAAAACAGTAAGAGGAAAATAACATACAGTAAATTTTTAGGTGGTTCACCAACTTGGCTAGTCCACCCCCAAGATACACTTGGGCTTCACTAAGTATTCAAATACTTACAACACTTGCTTTCAGGTTGAAGCAAGAACCAACACTTAGAGCTTTCAAGTATAAACTCAATAACCAACATTTCTTTGTTGAGCTTTCAGGTTGAAGCTCTCAACCAACAATGAGTTTTCAGGTAGAAACTCACGAACCAACAACTTTGAGTCTTTCTATCAAAGTTTTGGCACACGGAGCTTTTTCTCTGCAGTGAATCTTTTAAGTATACTTGACTGTTTGCAAACTTGAGAGTGTAACTGGAATTTATGTAGCTCACTATATATTGTATGATCATTATCTCTATCTGATCTTCTCTGTAGGATCGTATGGCTACACAAGAGGGGGGTGAATTGTGTATTTTTAATATTTTCTGAAATATAATTGAAACTTTAAAACTCAAAAACAAGTCAAGACATTGTTTTCATAAAATCATTTTTATTCAAGGTTTCAAATACAATATACAATTCAATTCTCCTCAAAAATTGTAGATGCAATTATATTTCGATACCATGTAGTACATTATATTAAACACTACATAATATCCATTTTCAGTTAGTTTTATGACACTCATCAAATTAAATCCTAGGTTTTCTACATATAGTACATTCGAAATAACACAAGTAGGAGTTATTTGAACATTACCCATACCTATAATTTTATCTTTGCTTTTGTTTCCAAATGTTACACTTCCTTTCATGGTATTTGTAAAATTTTGTAATAGACTTTTTTGTTTGGTCATGTGACTTGACGCTCCATTGTCCAAGATCCATTTTGATGTTGTTTCCTCCTACAACACAAATTAAGAAAAACTTTTTCTTGGTACCCAATGTTGTTGAGGACCAAGTTCATTAAATGCATATTTCTTCTTTTTGTTAAAAAATAGTTTAACATTATCATTTATATTCTTATTAGTTGTAAGTACTATTGATTTATCATTAGCTTCACACTCACATATAGCAATATTGCTTTTGCAATCATTCTTTTTGTTTTCAGATGTAGTATAATCAAGACCAAACATATTTTTATCAGATGTTAATTTATTTTGGTCATGCTTATACATTTATGTAAGTTCATACCAAGATTTTGTACTTGTATTAACACTTTCCGTACATACAAAATCTTTTTCTACACAAGAATTTTTTATTTTATCACATGCAGAATGAGTAATTGGTCTAATACTAGTGTATTGAATTACATGCTCAGGTTTCTGAATTTTCAGTTTACTACAATTGTCTGAAATTTTAGAAACATTAGAAACTGAATTTCCAGAACAAGAAACCAGATTTTTAGAAACATTTATAGTCATGTTAGAAGTACAATTTGGCAAATCAAATTTATTTATATTATTACTGCATGATTCATCCCTTGAAGTACCTACTTCTACATATTTATTACATTGTTTCATAATAAAAGGAATTTTAGTCTTAGATTTACTTGAACTACAACTAATAAATCCTTTATTGGCTTGAGATTTAGGATATTCAGGATAATCAAATCCTAAGCCAAATTTATAAGACACCGTAGGGGTACTAGTTAGTTTGTCTAACTTAGTTTGACTTAAATTCCATTTCTCAAATGTAGAATTTAAATCTTGCTCTCTCAGTTTTAATTTTTCTATCTCTAATTCAAGTTCATTTATATTGTTTCTCAACATTTCATTTTCAGATTCTATCTTTAATTTTTCAGCATTTATATTCTGTATTTGTTCATGCAAGATACATTCATTAAATCTAAATTTTTGCAAATCTCTAGCATGATTTTCATTATCACATTTAAACTTTTCTAAAGTAGTAGACAGGAAACAATTTTCTTCTTCCATAATGGATGAAGATTTTCTAATATTCTTATTTTCTAGTTTACATACTTTAAGTTTTTGTAATAATGCATGATAAGCACATAATAATTCATCAAAGTTGAAATCTGAATGACTTTCAGGATCAGATATTACCTCATACTCATCTGCCATGAAGTACACATGAGCAACGTCTTCTAACTCTTGTTCTCCTTCTGAATGTGAAGATTTTGATGCTGATTCCTCAGATTCAGACTCTTCAGACGTGTCATCTCAAGTGACCTTCAAAGCCTTTTTCTTGTAAAACTTTTTCTAAGTTTTTTAAGCCGTCTTCTTTTGATTTGTCCTACTTTGCTTTTCATTTTTCCTCATAGGACAATCTGGAGAAAGATGTCTAGGTTTCTTACAATTGTAACATACATACTTTCTGGATGAAGAATTCTTGTCATTCAATGATTTTGACGTTGAGGGTTTATCATTTTTGTTCCTTTGCTGTTTCCTAGCTTTCCATGCTTTCTTGAATTTCCTAGTCAGCAAAATCAAATCATCGTCAGAATCAGTAGATATATCAGAATCTGAATTAATTTCGAAGGCTATTTTTTTCTTCATTTTTAGTTTGTTGTGACTTAGTGATTCATTTAATTGAACTTCATAAGCTGTTAAATTTCCTATAAGTTCATTCATAGTATAAACATTTAAATCTCATGATTCCTCAATTGATGTTACTTTCTGAGACCATTTAGAACTTAGGGATCTGAGAATTTTCCTCACCAAATCCTTCTGTTCAAAATTCTTTCCTAAACATTTTAAAGAGTTTATGATATCAAGAAATCTGGAAAACATCTCAGAAATATTTTCATCTTCATGCACCTTAAAGAGTTCATACTTATGAATCAACATGTTTATTTTTGTCTCTTTAACTTGAGAAGTACCTTCATGTGAAACTTCTAATGCATGCCACACCTCATAAGCAGATTTATATGCCAACACTTTACTGAACTGTTCATAACTCAATGCACAAAATAAAATATTTAAGCCCTTAGCATTCAGAGTTTCATTTTCTTTTTTAGTAATTGTCCAAGTATTATAAGGAGTAGTTAACGGAGTATATGGTTTAGAAATCATGAACCACAACTTATGATCTATACTTTGAAGAAAAACAGTCATCCTATATTTCCAATATTCAAAATGTATTCCATCAAATAAAGGAGGATGATTAAGATTTTGGCCTTCATATAAAGAAAAATTACCATTTCCAGTAGCCATTTTACCTTAGATTTTTCAACCTATTTGATTTTAAACAGTCTAAAAACTTTAAAACAATTTGAGCCTTAAATCAAGAAAGTTAAACGTATGCTCAGATATTAATTTCTGTTTAAAAATAAGGAAGGTAGAATAAGCAATGATATTAAATAAGTTGGTATCGATTTTATATCAAAGATTATTAACAAAGCTCTGATACCACTTGTAGGATCGTATGGCTACACAAGAGGGGGGTGAATTGTGTATTTTTAATATTTTCTGAAATATAATTGAAACTTTAAAACTCAAGAACAAGTCGAGACATTGTTTTCATAAAATCATTTTTATTCAAGGTTTCAATTACAATATACAATTCAATTCTCCTTAGAAATTGTAGATGCAATTATATTTCGATACCATGTATCATCTAAACAATTTCATAACTACAAACAGAGAAAACTAATTTGCGAAATTTAAAACTTTTCTCCCTGTTTGAGATCTTTCTTCTTCTTCAGCCATTCTTCAGTGACGAATATCTTGTCTTTTCATGCTTCACCGAATTTGCTTTCTTTCGATACTTCAAATCTTCAGTGACGAAAATCTTACCTTTTTATGCTTCACTGAACTTTCTTCCACTTGAGAGATTTTTCCCGAAGAGGTGTTTTTGATCCTTGAAAAATATTTTTCTTTTGGTGTGTAGGGATGGTTTGATCCTTGAAAAGATTTTTCGTTTTGTGTGCAAGGATAAATTGATCAACGAGAATTCTATGCCTTTTATACTATATCTTCATTTCAAGCATATCCTTCACGTTTAACCACTACCAGTTTTCCACTTCTCCACGTCTTTCCTTTTTCCTTCATCGAATCACACGTTCTAACCCACGTTTATATTTCGAATTTTCTTTAATCATCAGTCCTAGATCTCAGAAAAATTTCCTGCAAAATAAACTTTCTCGTCCAAAAGTTTTTCATCAGTGTAATAAGAAGTTGTTACTTTAATGTTAACTAAACGAGTAACACAAGTATATATATAACTTAACGTTTCTAACTTAACAAGTTCCTCATGTGCCATTTCACGTGACAAGTACTGTAGCTAACTCAACGAACTAAGTCCGTGGTGTTATGCTATCTCAACGAACCATCTCCGTTGTGTTATGATAACTCAACGAACCATTTCCGTTGTGTTATGATATCTCAATGAACGAGTAATACACAAATGTTTTTATAATAAGAATTTTACCACGTGCAAAAAATAACAACTTAAGTTTATAACGCTAACCTAACGCGTTGCCTTAGTGTTCAATATAGCAACTCAACGCGTTTAGTTATGTTAACTTAACGAGTTAAACATGTGCACCTCACGTGATACAATACAACATCCGTAACTTATAATTTCACCATGTGTATAACACTAACTTAACGAGTTCGTCTCTTCTTTTACTCACTAACTTAACGAGTTATCACGTAACCTATTTTAACCTTTAAGCCTCTAACTTAACGAGTTCTCACGTGACCTCTATACAAACAAAAATCTAACTTAACGAGTTGTCTAAACGTGCACTGTTCATGATACAGAAGATATAATATTAAAACATATCATGCTTTTCAATAAAAACACACGTTAACTTAACGTTTAACTAAATGAGAAATTAATGCAACGAAATGACTAGTTATTAACTTCAAATCCAATACAGACAAGTATTTATATCAGTAAGCTTTTTCTGTATTAATTGATGATTTTAATTTCTTTTCACAAGCAATAGTAATTGAGCAAATATGATTATTTTCATTCAGCACACATCATCAAAACAAAAATACTCAACATTCTCTTAAACTCCTCATATTTATACCAAAAGGTATAACGATCACATTTTTCTTTCAACAGATGTATTCTGCTGTACTTGCTAAATAATCAGACCTAAATATGGTAAGTTACCGTTCTGTTTGATGTTCAATAAGTAACCTTCTGATTTTCTTTAACTTTCGAGTAGTTATATGAATAGCTCACCAAAGAACGTCCATAACTTACTGATTCTTCACTTACGTCCTGTTATCTATGTCACGTGAGGATTTTAAGTTGCCCACGTGAAATGTCAAGTGATCGGAGACTTGTAGTTTTAACTCACCAAAAAACTCTTGACTTTCGGATAGTTAACTATGGTAACTCTTCGATTTTTCTTTTAAGCTTCCGACTGCTATCTCTTTAATTTTGCACGTGCATAAAAGAATAACTTAAGTTTCGGATAGTTAGAAATGTAACTCACCGAAACTTCCTATTTTTCGAATAGTTAGCTTTCTAACTCTCTGAAAACTCATTTGAGCTTCTGTCTGGATTTCTACACATGGGAAATTCAATGACTTAAGTTTCAAATAGTTAAACTGTAACTCACTGAAACTCTTTTGAAATTTTGAATGGTTATCTAACTCTCCGATTTTTTCTTTTAAGCTTTTAACTACCGTCTTCTCCATTCTACACGTGCGTAATAGGATAACTTAAGTTCCAGAAAGTTATACCTGTAACTCACTGAAATCCTTCAAATTTCAGATAGTTATCTTTCTAACTCTCCGAAAAGTCTTTTAAGCTTCTGTCCTGGAATTCTGCACATGGTAAATTGAATGACTTAAGTTTCGGATAGTTATACCTGTAACTCACCAAAAAAGTCGGATAGTTATCTTTCTAACTCTCCAAAAAGTCCTTTAAGCTTTCGGATAGTTAACTCCTTAACTTTCCGATCATTTAAGTCTCTCAAAAAGTCGGATAGATATCTTTCTAACTGTTCGATAGTATTGCTGTTGTTGTAAACTTGCTCTTCGGATACTTTGATCTATAACTATCCGATTTTCTGTAGCAGCACATTCTAGAATTAACTGCAACCTATTTGCTACTTAGAATTGTCTACCTTCTAATCTTTTCCTGCACTAACTTATCTATGAAATACAATATGTTTCCTCACATAAGTTTTGCATTATCAAAATACTCGGGTTCTAACACATTCACCCCTCCTCTAGTGAGCCTTTCAATCCTAACACTTTCTAGAATGGTATTTCCTATGGTATATGATATAACAGGGATTCTTTGATCAAATAACTTTTTAGGAATTTGTGACAGAAATAGAGAACTACTTTGCTCAACTAAAAAGATTTTCCTTAAAATTTTTCACTCTCTTTCTTAGTACACCAATCCTTAAGAAATTTAGCATAAGGTAGCATTTTCTACAATAAGTCTAACAAAGGAATGCTAACTTGTACTTTTTCAAAAATTTCTCTAATTTTTTCTTTTTTTCAGAAAATGTTTGTTGTAATCTTTCAGGATAGGGTGCTAATAATTGGGACTTACAAGATTCTTTTTCATTCTTTTGATCATTTTTAGTCTTATTTTCAGATTCAGATTTTTCTTCATTGATTTTTAAGTTTTCAGATATTACCTATTCATTTTCATTTTTAATTTCTTTCTTACTTACCTCCACTTTGCTTTTTTTTTGAATTTTTGGTGGTATATTAGTTCCAGATCTTAATGTTATACATACATCTTCTAGATTTTCATTACTTTCATGATGTTCTTATATTTCATTTTCACGATTTTGATTTTCTATTGTTTCCACTTTTAAATTACATTCTTTAAATTCTATTTCATTGGTATTTTCTTTTGTTCGTATGTTTTGCAAATTATGTAGATTTTCAACATTAAAGTTTTCATTTATATTTTCATTGTAGGATAGTATGGCTACACAAGAGGGGGGTGAATTGTGTATTTTTAATATTTTCTGAAATATAATTGAAACTTTAAAACTCAAAAACAAGTCGAGACATTGTTTTCATAAAATCATTTTTATTCAAGGTTTTAATTACAATATACAATTCAATTCTCCTCAGAAATTGTAGATGCAATTATATTTCGATACCATGTATCATCTAAACAATTTCATAACTACAAATAGAGAAAACTAATTTGCGGAATTTAAAACTTTTCTCCTTGTTTGAGATCTTTCTTCTTCTTCTTTTTCTTCTTTAGCAATTCTTTAGTGACAAATATCTTGTCTTTTCATGCTTCACCGAATTTGCTTTCTTCTGATACTTCAAATCTTCAGTGATGAAAATCTTACCTTTTTATGCTTCACTGAACTTTCTTCCACTTGAGAGATTTTCCCTGAGAAGGTGTTTTTCATCCTTAAAAAAGATTTTTCTTTTGGTGTGCAGGGATGGTTTGATCCTTGAAAAGATTTTTCGTTTTGTGTGCAAGGATGGTTTGATCAACGAGAATTCTATGCCTTTTATACTGTATCTTCATTTCATGCATATCCTTCACGTTTAACCACTACCAGTTTTCCACTTCTCCATGTCTTTTCTTTTTCCTTCATCGAAACACACACGTTCTAACCCACGTTTATATTTCAAATTTTCTTTAATCATCAGTCTTGGATCTTTGAAAAAATTCCTGCAAAATAAACTTTCTCGTCCAAAAGTTTTTCATCAGTGTAATAAGAAGTCGTTACTTTAATGTTAACTAAACGAGTAACACAAGTATATATATAACTTAACGAGTTCATCATGTGCCATTTCACGAGACAAGTACTGTAGCTAACTCAACGAACTAAGTTCATGGTGTTATGCTATCTCAACGAACCATCTCCGTTGTGTTATGATAACTCAACGAACTATTTCCGTTGTGTTATGATAACTCAACGAACCAGTAATAAACAAATGTTTTTATAATAAGAATTTTACCACGTGCAAAAAATAACAACTTAAGTTTATAACGCTAACCTAACGCGTTTCCTTAGTGTTCAATATAGCAACTCAACGCGTTTAGTTATGTTAACTTAACGAGTTAAACATGTGCCCCTCACGTGATACAATACAACATTCGTAACTTATAATTTCACCACGTATATAACACTAACTTAACGAGTTTGTCTCTTCTTTTACTCACTAACTTAACGAGTTATCACGTAACCTATTTTAACCTTTAAGCCTCTAACTTAACGAGTTCTCACGTGACCTCTATACAAACAAAACTCTAACTTAACGAGTTGTCTAAACGTGCACTGTTCATGATACAGAAGATATAACATTAAAACATATCATGCTTTTCAATAAAAACACACGTTAACTTAACGTTTAGCTAAATGAGAAATTAATACAACGAAACGACTAGATATTAACTTCAGATCCAATACAGACAAGTATTTATACTAGTAAGCTTTTTCTGTATTAATTGATGATTTTAATTTCTTTTCACAAGCAATAGTAATTGAGCAAATATGATTATTTTCATTCAGCACACATCATCAAAACAAAAATACTCAACATTGTATAACTTGTAAATTCATCTAGTGCTTTTAGCTTTCTTTCTAGGTCATCTAGTCTCATTGCATTCAATTTTGATCAATTTTCATTATGATTTTCTCAATTTCATAGATGATATGGATTTTAAGTTTTGAATAATTTTCCCTATAATTTAGTTGGTTGACTTCTTTTTGTTGATACATGTATTGTTCTAGTTTGTCCATGTTTTACTCTAAACTACGCTCAAGTTTGTCATACCTATCCCAACTTCCTTGTCTCTCGACATATTACTTGTTCTAAATTAACCATTAGTTGGGTAAACTATTGGATTCTCATACTCAGTTCTATTATATTGGATATAATTCATTTGTTGTTCATGTGATCTAACCATCTTCAATCGTCTTAATTTCAAACAATTAGCAATGTCATGCCTTTTCTAGTTACAAAATTCACATATGCTAACTACAAGTTTCAAAAATCTTTGGGCATAAGCATATGCCATATTCTCAATTATATAAAGCAAACATAACACTCCCTTTGATATTAAAACAAAGTAGCACTCACAGTTGCTTAGCTTCTCAATCCCTAGCAACAGCATCAAAAAACTTGTATGGTTGTGAAAAGTTAAATCAGAACTTGTCTATTCAAAAAACTTATTTGATTTATTTTTATGTATATATTAATAAATTCTTTTAGGGTAAACAAATAACTTTTCACACAAATTAGATATTAAGTCCAATTTGTATTTTTAACTGCAAGTGCATAGTGTATATTGTATTTATGTGCAAGTACAAGTCAATCCCATAGAGATTGAGTAAGAATTATGTACTATTTTAATTTTTATACTAGAGTTTATATTTGTTCAATTAAGCTCTCCGTTGGTTTATAGTTAACTCAATGGACTTAATTCGTGGAGTTATAGTTAACTTAATGGACTATCCTTGTGGACTTAAGTTAACCCCACGAGCCTACCTAGTAACTTATAGTTAAATGTTGCTATTCACAAAAAAATTTGATCATCCATTGGGCAGTTCCACAAAATGTAAATAACATCAATTAAACTTTTTAATGTTAGTTAATCTGAGATTTATCATTAATTAACACTAACATTCAGATATTTCAAACAGTAACCATTAAGATTTTTTTTAGCATTCTATACAAATCAATTTCAGTAATCTATAAAACTATTTTCTATTTTCTAAATCAACTAAATATTCACAATACTAACAATGATAACACTAATCACAATACAACACATAAATACTAAATGTAAATACAAATAATTCATTTTTTTTGGTATTTTTATTTTGACATGTTCCTAAAGTTGAATGAAAGGTGAAATGTAAAAATTCTCTATCGATAGTAAAAACTTCCATCTTTACATGCGACACAATTACACCACTGAAAATTTAATCACTTACAATCTCGCCTCCTCTCCCTATAGAATCATGAACCAAGACTTGTAAGTTGATCTCCTCTTTAGTATATTGGCATCAACCCAAAACTAAGGCTAGAAGCTTTATGATCTCCTGAGATATGAGTCGGTGCTTGGTGAAAATGGCTTCCCTTCCTGCGACACGATCACTCCTCATAGTAGTTGCCAACCACCATGTTTAACTCAGAATCGACCCAACATCTGGAAAGTATCCTCATAGACCTCTGATGGTTGGTGATTTTGGTGGTATTGTGGAGCTTCAAGGAACTTCCGACGCTTCCTGCAATTAGCACGGTCCTCCACCTTCACACACACTTTTTCTTCGTCTTTCTCCTCTTATTTTATATTTCTTTCAGTAGTAACTACTTCTACCTAAATGATTGGTTGGATTTCCCTCATTCGTATTAACGATGGTAATTTCTTCTTCATTCCATGAGTTAATTCTTGCATGATACATGCAATCATAGTTTTCCTTTGAATTTCCTCTTTCTACAACTACTATAGTGGTATGTTAGAAAATAACTAGTCCATGGAGTTAGTGTAACTCAATGGACTTACTTCATTGACTTAACTATAAAAACACGTGCAATAAAGAAATAACTTATAAGCTTATAACACTAACACAACGCATTACCTTAATGTATATTCAAGTAACTCAATGTGTATAGTTATGTTAACTTAACGAGTTAAACATGTGCAGCTCATGTGACATAATAAAATATTTAAATTCACACGTGCATAATTCTAACTTACAAATAAAAAGATATTTCGGATAGTTACAAACTATAAGTATCTGATGCTTATATGCATTTTGAATAATTTGCACCTAACCTTCCAAAAGATAACTTAAGTCAAGTTTCCAAATCACGACACATGTCCTTAGTAATTCTTATGATAAAAAAGGTATTTTAGATACTTACAAACCTAACTATCAGATGCTCAGACATATTTTAGATAGTTATCATCTAACTTACTGAAAATCTACTTAAGTCATGTATTAAGGTTACAACACATGTCCTTCATGAAATAATAAAGTATTCTTTAAGCATTCAAAACATAACTGTTTGGTACATGAAATGTAACTCTCTAAAATAACAAACATTTTAGATACTTAGGAATTACAAAGCCTATAACTCACTCACAGTTAAAAAATATACTTAATTAACACTAATTCCCTGAAATTATGTAGATTCTTTCATTAAGGCATATAATAGTGTAATTATAACATAATGGCTTAATTCTCATATGATAAGCTAAATATTATGCAATTAACCATTATTTAACCATTAATATTATGCACTTTTTCATTCTAAACACATAGTAAGACAACTAGAATGGGATATACATTCATTATCTAAAGTTCTAGAGGTATATTTTGAAATGAGATTAATGGAGAATCTAAATGCTAAAGCTAGATTTATTGCAAGTATTTTACATGCGAATTTATTTTAGAGAGTTGGACATAAGCTGAAAGTGAGGAGAAGTTGTTTATATGTAACTTATGACATATTGAATAGAATTCAAATAAATTGGTTTGATATATTTACATATCACTTACAATATATTAGTTCGAGATTATTTTATGGTAATGCTATATGTAGAATCATTGCAAGCCAATTAGATTTATCTATGTGGTCATCTGAAATAAAGGACATGAGAGTATTTAGTATAAAAGATTTGCAAAAATATTAGTAGCATTAGCACCAACAACAAGAACAACAACAACAACAACAACAACAATGAGATTCAGAACAAGTACAATAATAAACACAGTTACCTCTTGACTTAGATGTAGTATTAATAAAAATAGAAATAATATTAGGCATCTAGGAGATAAAATTTGTAATGCCATAGAAGATGTTTAAGGAGGAATAGATGATTGTATTCTTATTGTATGTTTATTTGTATTTTGAACACAAATGTAATATTTGTGTATTTTGTTAAATATCTAAATGTTATATTTGTTGCAAATATGTTTTATGTTTATATTAAAGTTTACAAAGAGTTTACTATAAATTTTATCTCATATTTTACTTTGTAATCATCTTTTGTTCAATGACAAAAAGGGAGAGATGATTTTGTTTTTAAAGTATAATGTATTAATTTTTTAAAGAGGAGATGAAATTTTTTTAAAGTTATCTATTGAAAAACAAAATGTGTTAATTGATTTAATATGATTTTGTTATCGTCAAAAAGGGAGAGATTGCTAAGAATTATGTTTTGATGATGTATTTAAAATGTTAAGTAATCATATTTAATCAATTAATTTTGTTATTTAAGAAGTTAAATTACAAACATCAATTTATATAGAAAATATTTAAAAGTTATATATTTGTCTATATTAGATCAGAATCTGTGCTAAGTTATATAACATATCATTGAGTTATACTAACTTTTATACAACTTGTTGTTGAGTTAATATAACATGCTTTTATAATGTTAAAGCTTAATATATTTTAAATGCATATATTTGTAGCATGTGTTGTGCACATAAGTAACTCCTTGAGTTAATAACATTATGTTACAATTTGTGTTCAAGTTGTATGTAATAACTCGTTGAGTTAGTATTATGCATGTATTAAATTTTACTTAACAAATATTTTAAAGTATCACGTGAGTTGCACATATTTAACTCGTTAAGTTAATATAGCTGCACGAGTTGAGTTACATATTTGAGTACTAAGGCAATAACTTAGGTTAGTGTTATAAAACTTAAAAAGTTAATTTTTGCTCATGATAAATTATTATTATTTAAACATTTGATTTATATCATGTGTATGTCATATGTTGAACTTGTTGAGTTAGTCACATTGAGTTACAAGTTTATATTCCATTATGCATTTAGTTAGTATTAATATAACAACATGTTATTACACTTGATGAAAAATTTGGTCAAGAATATTTATTTTGCAAAGAATTTTCTAAAAAATCTAAAATTGATGATTCAAAAGGAAAACGTGAAACAAAATGTGTGTAATTCAAAATTTGAATGTCAAATTGAGATGAAGTTGTGAAGTGTGGATGTTGATTAAGTCATGGATGAATATAGAGATATATATACATTGATGATTGATTATTTAAGGCATATATTTTTGTTGATCATAAACTCTCAAATATACACAAAAAGATACTAAAAAATAGAAAGGAAAATAGCCACTTGTTAAGGACTCTAAAGAATAGATTCTCTTCAAGGATTCACAACTTCAATGAAGATCAAGAAATTCAAGAAGTTTGTCGTTGAAAAATTATAGAAAGAAAGAAAGAAAGAAAAGAATAAAAGAAATTCATAAATATGGAGAGATTTTAAATTCCACACTTAGTTTCTTATTTTATGAATTGCATTGAATTATTGAAGTGTAATCTAAATCGTTAGATTATTACACAGAATTCAAAAGATCATTGAATTGTATAATTGATTGAAATTATGTAAATTGATATTTGAATAAGAATATATACTAATAATTGAAATCAAAGTTTTAATCATTGATTATAGTTAAAAAATATAATTCACCCTATAACTTTTCAATCTATTTCAAAAATCAACTATCAAATGAGTATGTTGAAGATTTAAGATTCAAGGTCCAATCTTGGCTTTGGAGTGGGTTGGGTGAAGTTGAAGAAGACAAGACAATTCTAGGTAGGGTATAAACATAAAAGATTTAATAGTTGAGCTTAGGATTTTAAGTTTAAGATTAGTATTCAGAATTTATGATTTTAAAGTTTAAGAATAAAGGTTAGGTTTAAAATTTAGGATTTAAGATTTAATATTTAAAATTTAGGATTTAAGTTTTAAGTTTAAGCAATAAAAGTGATATAGATAATTCTATATTTTTTCTAACATAGAGATAAACATTCAAAAAACATAAGTCGTCCGTGAAAAAGATGACCACCATGTGGCCGATAGATAATTCCTCAAAATAATTATCCGTGTTTCACACAAGCGAAATATTTGTAAAACAATTGTTACTGGCGAAAAACTTCAAAAGAAATAGTGGCTCAACAAAAAGAGATCAATGAGATCAAAACAAGTTAAATGGATTACAATTTTTATCTCAATAGTTCGTACTGCAAGTGAAGAAATAGATCAAATTTGGCCTGTAAATCCAAACAAACGAATAGGCAGGTACTTGTTCGTCTCACCGTTGCCCTTGTTTTTGACCTGCTTTACTGCCCCTTCACAAAAAAATAAGTGAAGTTTGCGCACAAGAAGAGTTGAAGCCGTGCATGTTTAGATATCTTCCAAACCATTGAGTAGGATTATTGAGAAAATAAAGCTGTTTGTTTCTCGAAAGAGATTGACGAACAAAGCAACAATGCACCAATTACAGAAGGAAATTTTTGAGAGGAAGCAACAAGAGAAAAGCATCCCACAATGCAGTAGAATCCTTGCATTCCTCCTCTTAATAACAACCATCCAGGATTCATCAATACAAGAAATTTTTTCTACTTAAAGAGCAGAATATCTTGAACTTTACTTCCAAATCCGTAAGTTACCATTGTAAAAAGATTGAATCTAGACATCTCGACTTCAAATGCAAATCTACTTCTGTTGTCATTTCACTCGTCAGAAAGCTATGGGGGATCATCTGCACGAGAATTGAAAGCACACAATATCAACAAATCCTCTGTAAAACCAAAGAACATTATATCATTTCTATATAAATATACACAGATTCATGACAATAATGCTCAATAGCCATGCATGCATCCACAAAGAACAGTTTTTTTCCTCACCAAAGAAAAAAGTGAGATAAAAAGGCCTTTAAGGACAGGAGACTTTCAAGGAGATTAAAAGGAGGAAAGAGATCGGTTGATTAGATTATAGCATTTTAGCAATAAAAAAGATAGTAAATGAAAAATTACATTCATATCAACTTCAGTGCACCTACATGGGGAGGTTGATTTATTTTTCTCAAATCAGGTTAAAGATATTTTATTATTTATATCTAATTAATTAACCGTTGAAAAAAAGAACTCGTCCCTAAACACTGTAAAAATTTGGTTTGGTAATTGGTGATTCAAGGATATCTGCCATTAGAGGCAACAATGGGTCCTCTCACATTAAACAAAAAAAAGATAACATTTATTTGACATAGGAATTCACGGTGACCATTACTAGTGACGTGAAAAATAAAAAGGAAAATAAGACTGATATCCATAATCGCAACATTTAGCTAAAAATAAGTACAGAGAAATCAAATTCCCCATGACTTGATATGTATTTTGCTGTGAATCTTGCCATTTTGCACACTAATCTCTCATATGAGAATGGCTTCCAAGGACACACGACAGAAAAAAATTGTTTCCATGCTCATAGATAACATCCTGCAAACTTTGATCTATTTCACAGGCCCATTCCAACTAATCATGCTGCACAGGCAGTTTTTTCTTGATTTTAAACTTTGATAGGAGTACAATTAGTATTCTTGAGCTTGATGCACAAAGCACAAAACTCTAACCAACATATAGCTGAAAGTAATTATCGGCAGAACTCTCCACATCACATTTGGATAAAGCCTATTTGTGTAGATGTGTTTGATGTTTGCAATAAAAAAAGTATATATCAATATCTTAAAATCACGTAAAATGAAAAATCAGATCAATATCCGAAAGAGAATAAAATAGTCAGCAAATTCCTGACATATTCCAAAAGAAAGTAAGAAGTTGTTCTGCAGTTCAGTCACAAAGTATGATTGAGTTGCATACTTGCATCCCACTTTTACAAGACTCCTACACAAGATAAATGCAAGACTATTTTCGTGATGGAATAACAATTTCTAGGTTTCCTTGAGTACTATATTTATTAGATTCTAAAACTGGTGAGAATGAGAATCATTCCATTAATGGAGTTTGCAGAGTGTGAAATGAAACCATCCAAATGACCAAATCCACCCTATTTGTTTTAATTCTAAGAAACCAAAAGTTAGTACAAGACTGCTGTACTAGATTGATAGTCGTAACGGATATATCTGAAACTCATTTTCAACTTCATCCAATTACTCCATGAGTACTCAACGTTAAGATAATCATCGCATTCCCTACTTCGATCAAAGACGATGAAACGGATTTACAGGTAGCAAAAGAAGTACTTATTGAACCATGCAAATCATGAATTTGAAAGCAATCACTAATCCAAAAACACAAAAACGAAGTGCTATACGTAAATTGGTGAAACTGGACCTCTCAAGAAATAGAAACCATGGTGCTGTGAAGGAGTGGGACCCAACCGCAATTCTCACCACCGGCGACCGAGAGCTTGGAATTCATCCTCGCCGACGCAATAGCACTGTGCATCGGCAGCAATGATTCCACGCAGGAACTCAACTCCACGGGCGACCTTCCCACATACGAACGCAAAGAATCGACGATTTAGTACCATAAGGACGACCAAAAGGAAAAAATTTTCTAACTGAATTGTTCCAGTGTTACCTCAGGAAACGAGCGGCGGCGGCGGGTCTCTGTTTGGGGAGACAGCGAAGTGATGGTCGCGCATTGATGATGACGGCGTCGGCGGCTTCGCCAGAAAGCTTCACGGAGGCAGGTCGGAGCCGGAAGGACCGGACAATGCATCTCCCAGCGGCGGCAACGGTGGACATCGGAGTAGAGAATTCTCGTCAAGTGTCGTGATGGGCACAAAACCCTATTTTGACGGTGGAGTGTCGTTTGATTCCGAGAGGATTTTCATCATTAATTTTATAATAAAAAATCTTATTGGATTTAATCTAAATTAAATTTAAATTTTCATATATAAGTATATTATATTATAACTTTACCAATCATAAAATTAGATTTTGGTTTTAAAACAAAAAATTGGAAAAATAAAAGCTACCTCTAGGTAATTATAATATAAAATTTAGATCCATTTTTAATAAACACGATCAAATTTAGTTGCCGAAGTTGTGAAATTTGTGTAATTTTATATTTCCTTATTTGAGTTCAAATGCATGTAAAGGTGTCAATAGGCTACGTTAGATCAGCGTGGTGTATCAACCTATTCAGGTTATAGGCCAATTTAGGTTAGATTTAAATTTTTTTAAGATAGCTCTCGACCTAGTTCAAAATTTTTTTGAGACAACTAGATCTAACCTGAAAATTTTTAGGATAACCTAGTCTAGCCTATAGCTCGACTCACTTTTATAATTTTTTTTATTTTTTTCTTTGGTATGACTAGAGGTCAACTTTAGTTTAACTAAAGTTTTTTATTTTTTCATCAGTCTAACTAAAGCTTGATTTCAATCTAATCAAAATTTTTATTATTTTTATTTTTTATTCAATCTAACTAAAGTTAAACTTCGATTTGATAAAAATTTTTAATTTTTTAAAAACTTTTTTTATTATTTTTTTCCTTCAATCTAATTGACTAAATTTTTTTATTTTTTCCTTCAATCTAACCAAAGTTGATTATTATTTTTATTTTTTCTTTGGTCTAATTGAAGCTCAACTTTGATTTGACTAAAGCTTTTGATTTTTTTTAACTTTTTTTTTTCTTTGATTCAATCAATGTTTAGAATGAAAAAGTGCATAATATTAATAGTTAAATAATGATTAATTATGTTATATTTGGCTTATTATATGAGAATTAAGCAATTATGTTATAATTACACTATTATATGCTTTAATGAAAGAATCTATATAATTTCAAGGAGTTAGTGTTAATTAAGTATATTTCTGCACTATCGGTGAGTTACAAGTTTTGTAATTCTTAAGTATCCAAAATGTCTATTATTTCGTAGAGTTACATTTTATGTACTAGGCAATTATGTTTTGAATGCTTAAAAAAATACTTTATTATTTCACGTAGGACATGTGTTGTAACCTTAATATATAACTTAAGTAGATTTTCAGTAAGTTAGGTGCTAACTATCCGAAAGGTATGTAAGTTTCGGATACTTATATTTGTAAGTATCTGAAATATCCTTTTTATTTGTAGAATTACGCACATGTAAATTTAAATGTTTTATTATGTTACGTGAGCTGCACATGTTTAACTTGTTAAGTTAACATAACTATACGCGTTGAGTTACTTGAATATATACTAAGGTAGCGCATTGTGTTAGCGTTATAAGCTTATAAGTTATTCCTTTACTACACGTGTTTTATAATTAAGTCAACGAAGTAAGTCTGTTGAGTTACACTAACTCCACAGACTAGTTATTTTCTAACATGTCACTATAACAGTTCTAGAAACAGGAAATACAAAGGAAAACTATGATTGCATGTATCACGTAGGAATTAACTCATGAAATGAATAAGAAATCGTCATCGTTGATACGAATAAAGGAAATCCAAACGATCATATAGGCAGAAGTAATTACTATTGAAAGAAATATAAAAGAAGAGGAGAAAGACGAAGAAGGGGGTGTGTGAAGGTGGAGGACTATACAATAAGCGACGGAAGTTCCACAACACCACCAAAATTATCAACCATTGGAGGTCTGTGAGAATACTTTCCAGATGTCAAGTCGATTCTAAGCCAAACATGGTGACTAACAACCACTATGAGGAGTGATTGCGTCGTAGGAAGGGAAGTCATTTTCACCAAGCACTACCAACTCATATCTTAAGAGATCGTAAAGCTTTTGGCGTTAGTTTCAAGTTGATACCAAGAAGAGGAGATCAACTTATAAGTCTTGGTTCACAATTCTATAGGGAGAGGAAGCAAAATTGTAAGTGATTAAGTTTTCAGTGATGTAATCGCGTTGCATGTAGTGACGAAAGTTATTACTATCGATAGAAATTTTTACATTTTACCTTTCATTCAACTTTAGGAACATAATCAAAACAAAAATACCAAAAAACTAATTATCTGTGTTTACATTTAGTATTAATGTGTTGTATTGTTTGTTTTGTATCATAATTATTATTATCATTGTCAGTATTGTAAATGTTTGTTTGATTAAGAAAATAGAAAACAGTTTTATAGATTACTGAAATTGTTTCATATAGAAAACTAAAGATCTTAATGGTTACTATTCGAAATATCTAAATGTTAGTGTTGATTAATGACAAATCTTAGATTAACTAATATTAAAAAGCTTAATTGATGTTATTTACATTCTATGGAACCACCCAATAGATGGCTGAATTCCTGTGTGAATAGCAACATTTAACTAAAAAGGTAGGCTCATGGAGTTAACTTAAGTCCACGAGGTTAGTTCGCTGAGTTAGCTGTAACTCTACGAACTAAGTTCATTGAGTTAATAATAAATCAACGAAGTGCTTAATTTAATACATATAAACTCTAGCATAAAAATTAAAATAATACACAATTCTTACTCAATCTCTATAGGATCGACCTGTACTTGCACATAAATGCAATATACACTGTGCACTTGCAGTTAAAAATACAAATTGGACTTAATATCTAATTTTTGTGAAAAGTTATTTGTTACCTTAAAAGAAATTATTAATATATACAATAGACAAGATCTGATTGAACAATATAGGTTTTCTAATTTAACTTCACAAACAACTAAACAAGTTTTTTTAGCACCATTGTCGAGGATTGAGAAGCTAAGCAATTGTGATTGCTATTTTGTTTTAATATCAGAGGGAGTGTTGTATTTTTTTATATAATTGAGAATATGACATATGCTTACGCTCAAAAATTTTTGAAACCTGTAGTTAGCATATGTGAATTCTACAATTTGGAAGGCCATGACATTTCTAATTGTTTGAAACTAAGATGATTGCAAATGGTTAGATCACATGAACAACAAATGAATTATATTCAATATAATAGAACTGAGTACGAGAATCCTATAGTTTACCCAACTAATGGTCAGTTTAGAATAAGTAATATGCTAAGAGACAAGGAAGTTTGAGATAGGTATGACAGACTTAAGTGTAGTTTAGAGCAAAATATGAACAAATTGAAACAATACATGTATTAACAACAAGAAGTCAACCAATTAAATTATAAGGTAGAATATTTAGAACTTAAAATCGATATCATCTATGAAGAGGAAAAAATCATAATGAAAATTGATCAAAAATTGAATGAAATGAGACTAGATGATCTAGAAAGAAAGTTAAAAGCATTAGATGAATTAACAATGAAATTTCAAGTTATGCAAAAGGAAAACACAAATGAAAACTTTAATGTTGAAGATCTGCATAATTTGCAAAACATAGAGACAAAAGAAAATACCAATGAAATAGAATTTAAATAATTTAATTTAAAACTAAAAACAATAGAAGATCAAATTCAAGAAAATGAAATACAAGAATATCATGAAAGTAATGAAAATTTGGAAGATGCGTATATAACATTAAGATTTGGAACTTGTTAGGACCCTAGTATTTTGATAATGCAAAAACCTATGTAAGGAAACAAATTGTATTTCACAATTAAGACAGCTTAGCAAAAGATTAGAAGGCAAGATAAAGTCATTACAAATAGTTCAAAATGGGCTGCAAGAGATAAACAAGATATCAGAAGATTACCAAGCTTAACTATCTGGAAGAGATATATTTTCGGTGAGTTACCAAGCCTAAGTATCCGGAAGGCAGTTTAAAGCAGTAGGAATTTAATCAGAGAATTAGAAAGATGGCTATATGGAAAATCAAAAAGTTAGAAAGTTAACTATCCGAAAAACAAGAAGAATCAGAGAGTTACTGTAGCTAACTATTTGAAACTTAAGTCATTGAATTTCCCACATGCAGAAATCCAAACAAAAGCTTAAAAGAAGAATCAGAAAGTTACTATAGCTTACTATCCGAAATTTGAAGAGTTTCGGTGAGTTACAGGTATAACCATCCGAAACTTAAGTTATTCTATTATGCACGTGCAGAAATGAGAAGACAACCGTCGGAAGCTTAGAAGAAGAAAATCGAAGAGTTATTGTAGCTAACTATTCGATAGTCAAGAGAATTTCGATGAGTTACAATTGCAAGTATTCAAACTTTAAATACTTCACGTGTGTAACTTAAATCTCACGTGACAAAAGAACTTAAGTGGATTTTTGGTGAGTTACGATCATCCTTCGAAAAGTTACATAGATAACTATCTAAAAGTTTGAGAAAATCAGAAGGTTATCTTGAAACACCTTTCCAAACGGTAACTTACCACATTTGGATCTACAAACTCAACAAGTACAGTAGAATCAATCCGTTGAAGTGAAAATATGATCGTTGATAGTTCAAGCATAAATACAAACAGATCATTCAATATTTAGTAGAGCTATGAAGTAAGACTATAGATACAATCACATACAAAGATACAATATACATTGCAGATCAATTACTATTACAGAAGAAAGGCTCAGTTTAGATTGACTACAACATAGAATCGATTGAAAGCTAGATTAACAAGAAGATTCTTAAAGCTCTCCATGTACTGAAAGTCTGATCCAAGAAGGATCATTTGATTCATAGCTTCTACCTTAAAGCTTCATTCAAGTGGTTGGTTTAAGTTTCGACCTGAAAACTCAAAAGGTTGGTTTACTAAAGTTTATACCTGAAAACTTCTGTGTGGTTGGTTAGAGCTACGACAAGAAAGCTCAAGTGAATGGTTGGTTCTTGCTTCGACTTGAAAGCAAGTGTATGTAAGTGTTGAGAGACTTAGTGAAGCCCAAGTGATCCTTGGGGGTGGACTAGCCAAGTTGGTAAACCACCTAAAATTTCCTTATGTTTCTTATTTTTATTTCTGCTGTGCATGTTTAGTATTTTTGTTTAGTACTTGTGTAAACTGATTAATCAAATTAGTTAGAAAAGTTAGTAAAAAGTTTTAATTACTGTAGGATTGTATGGCTACATAAGAGGGGGTGAATTGTGTATTTTTAATATTTTCTGAAATATAATTGAAACTTTAAAACTCAAAAAATAAGTTGAGACATTGTTTTCATAAAATCATTTTTATTCAAGGTTTCAATTACAATATACAATTCAATTCTCCTCAGAAATTGTAGATGCAATTATATTTCAATACCATGTTTCATCTATACAATTTCATAACTACAAATAGAGAAAACTAATTTACGGAATTTAAAATATTTCTCCCTATTTGAGATCTTTCTTCTTCTTCTTTCTTTTTCAGCAATTCTTCAGTGACGAATATCTTGTCTTTTTATGCTTCACCGAATTTGCTTTCTTCTGATACTTCAAATCTTCAGTGATGAAAATCTTACCTTTTTATGTTTCACTGAATTTTCTTCCACTTGAGAGATTTTTCCCGAAAAGGTGTTTTTGATCCCTAAAAAAGATTTTTCTTTTGGTGTGCAGGGATGGTTTGATCCTTGAAAAGATTTTTCATTTTGTGTGCAAGGATGGTTTGATCAACGAGAACTTTATGCCTTTTATACTGTATCTTCATTTCATGCATATCCTCCACGTTTAATCACTACCAGTTTTCCACTTCTTCACGTCTTTTCTTTTTCCTTCATTGAAACACACACGTTCCAACCCATGTTTATATTTCAAATTTTCTTTAATCATCAGTCCTAGATCTTTGAAAAATTTCTTGCAAAATAAACTTTCTCGTCCAAAAATTTTTCATCAGTATAATAAGAAGTCGTTACTTTAATGTTAACTAAACGAGTAACACAAGTATATATGTGGATGCTTCAGTGAACTTCCAATGCTGCATGCAGTTAACGCGGTCCTCCACCTTTACACACACTGCCAACCACACTTTCTTCATTTTTTTCTCTTCTTTTATATTTCTTCAGTAGTAATTACTTTTGCATAGATGATCAGTTGGATTTCCTTCATTCATATCAACGATGGTGATTTCTTCTTCCTTCCACGAGTGAATTCTTGCATGATACGTGCAATCGTGGTTTTCCTTTGAATGTCCTGTTTCTATAACTACTATAATGGCATATTAGAAAATAAATGGTCCGTGGAGTTATAGATAACTCAACAAACTTACTTTGTTGATTTAATTATAAAACACAAGCAATAAAGAAATAAGCTGCTAACATAACACGTTACCTTAGTGTGTATTCATGTAACTCAACGTGTATAGTTATGCTAACTTAACGAGTTAAACATGTGCATCTCACATGATATACTAAAGCATTTAAATTCAACACGTGCATAATTCTAACTTAACAAGTTCAGATATTTCAAACACTTACGAACCTAACTATCTGATGCCTAGATGCATTTTGGATAGTTAACAGATAACTTACCAAAAATCCACTTAAGTCACGCATTATGGTTTCAACACATGTACTCTAGGAAATAATAAAATATTCTTTTATCGTTAAAAACATAACTGTCCAGTACACGCAATATAACTCTCCGAAATAACAGAAAATTCAGATACTTAAGAATTTCACAACCTGCAATTTACCGACAATTCAAAAATGTACTAAATTAACATTAATTCCCTAAAATTATGCAGATTCCTTCATTAATGTTATAACAGTGCAATTATAACATAATGGCTTAATTCTCATATGATAAGCTAAATATTATGCAATTAACCATCATTTAACCATTAATATTATGCATTTTTTCATTCTAAACAACTATGCACTTGCTGTTAAAAATACAAATTGGACTTAATATCTAATTTGTGTGAAAAGTTTTGTTTACTTCTAAAAGAATCTATTAATATAAGCATAAAAACAAATCAAACAGTAACCTACAAAAATTCCTTCATCCACTTTGACTTGAAATTTATCCCTTTTATCCATAGTGTTAAGAATAAAACACTTACAGCCAAATGACTTCATATAAGAAATTTTTGGAACGCTATCATACATAATTTCAAAAGGAGTTTTATTAACAAGAGGTCTTAAGTGACTTCTGTTAATAATATAACAAGCTATATTAACTACCCCAGCTCAAAGATTTTGAGGTAAATTATATTCATTTAGCCATTTCTTGAAGTGATCTATTCTTTCTCTCAATAACACCATTTTGAGAATGTGCTCTAGGAAAAAAAAAATTTGTGATCAATGCCATGATCTTTATAGTAGTTATCCATTTGATCATTTTCAAATTCAATATCATGATCGTTCCTAAGTTTCTGAATAGAGACACTTTGTTCATTTTGAACAAGATTACAAAACATTTTAAACCTTTCAAAAACTTCTGTCTTAGATGCTAGAAAATATACCCAAGTGTATCTAGAGAAGTTATCTACTAAAACAAATACATACCATTTACCACCAAAACTCATGATTCTTGTTGGTCCAAATAGATTCATATGTATAAGTTCTAAGACTCTCTTGCTTGATATATCATTTTTGGATTTAAAAGAGTTTTTATGAAGTTTACCTAACTAACATGCATCACACATGAAATCCTTTGAGTATTTAATCTTTAATAAACCTCTCACTAAATTATTACTAGATAATTTATGCAATAGTTTCATATTTATATGCTCGATCCTTCTATGCCAAAGATATGCATCACTAGTTTCAACTAGCAAACAAAATTTTAAATCAACTACACCAGATGGTAAAGATAAAATATATACTAAACTTTTTCTTTTACAATAAACTTAAATTCATCTATAATTTTATCAATAATTTTGCATACATTATCTTCAAACAGTACATAGTATCCATTATCAATTAGTTTAATAACACTTAGCAAATTAAATCCTAGGTTTTCTACATATAGTACATTTGAAATAACAGAAGTAGTAGTTATTTGAACATTGCCCATACCTACGATTTTATCCTTGCTTTTATTTCCAAATATTACACTTCCTTTCTTGGTATTTGTAAAATTTGTGTTGAGTATTTTTGTTTTGATGATGTGTGCTGAATGAAAATAATCATATTTGCTCAATTACTATTGCTTATGAAAAGAAATTAAAATCATCAATTAATATAGAAAAACCTTATTGATATAAATACTTTTCTGTATTGGATCTGAAGTTAATAACTAATCGTTTTAATGCATTAATTTCTCATTTAGCTAAACGTTAAGTTAACGTGTGTTTTTATTGAAAAGCATGATATGTTTTAAAGTTATATCTTTTATATCATGAACAGGGCACGTTTAGACAACTCGTTAAGTTAGAGTTTTGTTAGTATAAAGGTCACGTGAGAACTCGTTAAGTTAGAGGCTTAAAGGTTAAAATAAGTTACGTGATAACTCGTTAAGTTAGTGAGTAAAAGAAGAGACGAACTCATTAAGTTAGTGTTATACATGTGGTGAAATTATAAGTTATGAATGTTGTATTGTATCACGTGAGGTGCACATGTTTAACTCGTTAAATTAACATAACAAAACGCGTTGAGTTGCTATATTGAACACTAAGGCAACACATTAGGTTAGCGTTATAAACTTAAGTTGTTATTTTTGCACGTGGTAAAATTCTTATTATAAAAACATTTGTTTATTACTGAATCAGTGAGTTAAAGTTTTTCGGAGACTTACAATCGTAACTATCCGAAAGGTAACTTAAGTCATGTTTTCAGGTCTTGACACGTGTCTCACTAGTTTTATAATATAAAGAGTTTTTCGGTGACTTACATCCGTAACTATTCGAAACTTAAACTGTTTTCGGTGAGTTATCGTTTAACCTTTCGAAAGAAAGGTTAAACTGGTTCATTGAGTTAGCATAACACCATAGACTTAGTTCGTTAAGTTAGCTACAGTACTTGTCACATGAAATGGCACATGAGGAACTCGTTAAGTTAGAAACGTTAAGTTATATATATATACTTGTGTTACTCGTTTAGTTAACATTAAAGTAACGACTTCTTATTACATTGATGAAAAATTTTTGGACGAGAAAGTTTATTTTGCAGGAAATTTTTCAGAGATCCAAGACGGATGATTAAAGGAAATTTGAAATATAAACATGGGTTGGAACGTGTGTGTTTCGATGAAGGAAAAAGAAAAGACGTGGAGAAGTAGAAAATTGGTAGTAATTAAACATGGAGGATATGCATGAAATGAAAATATAGTATAAAAGACATAGAGTTCTCATTGGTCAAACCATCATTGCACACAAAAAGAAAAATCTTTTCAAGGATCAAACCATTCCTGCACACCAAAAGAAAAATCTTTTTTAGGGATCAAAAACACCTCTCCGGGAAAAATCTCTCAAGTGGAAGAAAATTCAGCGAAGCATGAAAAGGTAAGATTTTCATCACTGAAGATTTGAAGTATCAGAAGAAAGCAAATTTGGTGAAGTATAAAAAGACAAGAATTACTGAAGAAGAAAGAAGAAGAAGAAGAAAAATCTCAAATAGGGAGAAATGTTTTAAATTCTGCAAATTAGTTTTCTCTATTTGTAGTTATGAAATTGTATAGATGAAACATGGTATCGAAATATAATTGCATCTACAATTCCTGAGGAGAATTGAATTGTATATTGTAATTGAAACCTTGAATAAAAATGATTTTATGAAAACAATATCTCGATTTGATTTTGAGTTTTAAAGTTTCAATTATATTTCAGAAAATATTAAAAATACACAATTCACCCCCCTCTTGTGTAGCCATACAATCCTACAAGTGGTATCAGAGCTTTATTAATAATCTTTGATATAAAATCTATACCAACTTATTTAATATCATTGCTTATTCTACCTTCCTTGTTTTTAAACATAAATTAATATCTAAGCATACACTTAACTTTCTTGATTTAAGGCTCAAGTTGTTTTAAAGCTTTTAGACTGTTTAAAATCAAATAGGTTGAAAAATCTAAGGTAAGATGGCTACTGGAAATGGTAATTTTTCTTTATATGAAGGCAAAAATCTTAATCGTCCTCCTTTATTAGATGGAATACATTTTGAATATTGGAAATATAGGATGACTGTTTTTCTTCAAAGTATAGATCATAAGTTGTGGTTCATGATTTCTAAACCATATACTCCGTTAACTACTCCTTATAATACTTGGACAATTACTAAAAAGAAAATGAAACTCTGAATGCTAAGGGTTTAAATATTTTATTTTGTGCATTGAGTTATGAACAGTTCAGTAAAGTGTCGACATATAAATCTGCTTATGAGGTGTGGCATGCATTAGAAGTTTCACATGAAGGTAATTCTCAAGTTAAAGAGACTAAAATAAACATGTTGATTCATAAGTATGAACTCTTTAAGATGCATGAAGACGAAAATGTTTCTGAGATGTTTTCCAAATTTCTTGATATCATAAACTCTTTAAAATGTTTAGGAAAGAATTTTGAACAGAAGGATTTGGTGAGGAAAATTCTTAGATCCCTAAGTTCTAAATGGTCTCAGAAAGTAATATCAATTGAGGAATCACGAGATTTAAATGTTTATACTATGAATGAACTTATAGGAAATTTAACAACTTATGAAGTTCAATTAAATGAATCACTGAGTCACAACAAACTAAAAATGAAGAAAGAAATAGCCTACGAAATTAATTCAAATTCTGATATATCTACTGATTTTGACGAGGATTTGATTTTGTTGACTAGGAAATTCAAGAAAGCATAGTAAGCTAGGAAACAGCAAAGGAACAAAAATGATAAATGCTCAACGTCAAAATCACTAAATGACAAGAATTCTTCATCTAGAAAGTATGTATGTTACAACTGTAAGAAACCTGGACATCTGTCTCCAGATTGTCCTATGAGGAAAAATGAAAAGCAAAGTAGGACAAATAAGAAGAAGACGTCTTAGAAAACTCAAAAAAAGTTTTACAAGAAAAAGGCTTTGAAGGTTACTTGGGATGACACCTCTAAAGAGTCTGAATCTGAGGAATCAGCATCAAAATCTTCACATTCAGAAGGAGAACAAGAGTTAGAAGACGTTGCTCATGTGTGCTTCATGGCAGATGAGTCTGAGGTAATATCTGATCTTGAAAGTCATTCAGATTTCAACTTTGATGAATTATTATGTGCTTATTATGCATTATTACAAAAACTTAAAGTTTGTAAACTGGAAAATAAGAATATTAGAAAATCTTCATTCATTATGGAAGAAGAAAATTGTTTCCTATCTACTACATTAGAAAAGTTTAAATGTGATAATGAAAATCATGCTAGAGATTTGCAAAAATTTAGATTTAATGAATGTATCTTGCATGAACAAATATAGAATATAAATGCTGAAAAATTAAAGATAGAATCTGAAAATGAAATGTTGAGAAACAATATAAATGAACTTGAATTAGAGATAGATAAATTAAAACTGAGAGAGCAAGATTTAAATTCTACCATTGAGAAATGGAATTTAAGTCAAACTAAGTTAGACAAACTAACTAGTACCCCTGCGGTGTCTTATAAATTTGGCTTAGGATTTGATTATCCTGAATATCCTGAATCTCAAGCCAATAAAGGATTTATTAGTTGCAGTTCAAGTAAATCTAAGACTAAAATTCCTTTTATTATGAAACAAGGTAATAAATATGTAGATGTAGGTACTTCAAGGGATGAATCTTGCAGTAATAATATAAATCAATATGATTTGTCAAATTGTACTTCTAACATGACTATAAATGTTTCTAAAATCTTGTTTCTTGTTCTGGAAATTCAGTTTCTAATGTTTCAAAAATTTCAAACAATTGTAGTAAACTGAAAATTCAGAAACCTAAGCATGTAATTCAATACACTAGTATTAGACCAATTACTCATTCTGCATGTCATAAAACTAAAAATTCTTGTGTAGAAAAAGATTTTGTATGTACCGAAAATGTTAATACAAGTACAAAATCTTGGTATGAACTTACTGAAATGTATAAGCAATACCAAAATAAATTAACATTTGATAAAAATCTGTTTGGTCTTGATTATACTACATCTGAAAACAAAAACAATGATTGTAAAAGTAATAATGCTATATGTGAGTATGAGCTAATGATAAATCAATAGTACTTATAACTAATAAGAATATAAATGATAATGTTAAACTATTTTTAAACAAAAAGAAGAAATATGCGTTTAATGAACTTGGTCCTCAACAACATTGGGTACCAAGAAAAAGTTTTTCTTAATTTGTGTTGCAGGAGGAAACAACATCAAAATAGATCTTTGACAGTGGAGCGTCAAGTCACATGACTAGACAAAAAAGTCTATTACAAAATTTTACAAATACCATGAAAGGAAGTGTAACATTTGGAAACAAAAGCAAAGATAAAATTATAGGTATGGGTAATGTTCAAATAACTCCTACTTGTGTTATTTCGAATGTACTATATGTAGAAAACCTAGGATTTAATTTGCTGAGTGTCATAAAACTAACTGAAAATGGATATTATGTAGTGTTTGAAGATAATGTATGCAAAATAATTGATAAAAATACAGATGAAATTAACTTTATTGCTAAAAGAAAAGGTTCTGTATGTATTTTATCTTTACCTTTTGGTGCAGTTGATTTAAATTCATGTTTGCTAGCTAAAGCTAGTGATGCATATCTATGGCATAGAAGGATTGGGCATATAAATATGAAACTGTTACATAAACTATCTAGAAAACATTTAGTGAGAGGTTTACCAAAGATTAAATACTCAAAGGACTTTATGTGTGATGCATGTGAGTTAGGTAAACTTCACAAAAACTCTTTTAAATCCAAAACTAATATTTCAAGCAAAAGAGTCTTAGAACTTATACATATGGATCTATTTGGACCAACAAGAATCATGAGTCTTGGTGGTAAACGGTATGTATTTGTTTTAGTAGATGACTTCTCTAGATACACTTGGGTATATTTTCTAGCATCTAAGACAGAAGTTTTTGAAAAGTTTAAAATGATTTGCAATTTTGTTCAAAATGAGTAGTGTCTCTATTCAAAAACTTAGGAGTGATCATGGAACTGAATTTGATAATGATCAAATGGATAACTATTGTAATGAGCATGGCATTGATTACAAAATTTTTTTTCCAATAGCACCGTGTCAAAATGGTGTTGTTGAGAGAAAGAATAGATCTCTTCAAGAAATAGCTAGAACTATGTTGAATGAACAAAGTTACCTCAAAATCTTTGGGCTGAAGTAGTAAATACAACTTGTTATGTTATTAACAGAAGTCATTTAAGACCTCATGTTAATAAAACTCCTTTTGAAATTATACTTAATAGGGTTCCAAAAATTTCCTATATGAAACCATTTGGCTGCAAGTGTTTTATTCTAAATACTAAGGATAAAAGAGATAAATTTCAAGCCAAATCGGATGAAGGAATTTTTGTAGGTTACTCTACTAGAAGTAAAGCCTATAGAGTATATAACAAGACTTCTAGGACTATTGAAGAAACCCTCCATGTAAGCTTCAATGAAAATTCTCTTAGAGAATCTCAATCTAAAGCTGATAATGATGATATGATCAATTTTCCAAATGAGTTAGAGATCAATAGAGAGATTGATGATTTATCTGAGAAAATCAAAAATATGAACTTAAATGATCAAACTAATGATGAAAGTGATGTACCTTCAGATGTTGATGAGAATATTGAGGAAAATCACAGAAATTGGTGTTATTCTTCATCACATCCCATCACTCAAGTCATTGGTAATATTAATGAGGGAGTTAAAACTAGAGCTTCAGTAAATTTAAATAGTATGTGTATGTTTGTTTCTATGGTGGAACTAAGGAATATACAAGAAGCATTATCTAATGAAAATTGGATAGTGTCAATGCAAGAAGAACTAAATCAATTCATCAGAAATGATGTATGAGAATTAGTCTCTCCACTAGAAAATCAGTCCATAATAGGTACAAAGTGGATCTTTAGAAACAAAACTAACGAAACTAGTCAAATTATAAGGAATAAAGCTAGATTAGTTGCACAAGGGTATGCACAGGAAGAAGGATTAGATTATGATGAAACATTTGCTCTTGTGGCTAGGTTAGAAAGTATTAGAATATTATTGGCCTATGCTTGTTATATGGATTTTAAATTATATCAAATGGATGTAAAGAGTGCATTTCTAAATGGTTTAATTAATGAAGAAGTCTATGTAAAACAACCACCTGGATTTGAAGATATTAAAAATCCTGACTTTGTGTATAAATTGAAGAAAGCCTTATATGGTTTGAAGCAAGCACCTAGATCATGGTATGAAAGATTGTCTACTTTTTTAATAGAAAAAGGCTATATCATGGGAAAAGTGGATCATACTCTATTTATTAAGAGAGATGGTAAATATCAGATTGTTGTTCAAATATACATGGATGATATAATCTTTGGAGCAACCTCTGATAAGTTGATAGAAATATTCTCTAAAGAGATGACTAATCAGTTTGAAATGAGTATGATAGGAGAACTTTCATATTTTCTAGGACATCAAATTAAGCAAATGGATAAAGGTATATTTTTAAATCAGGAAAAATATGCAAATGAAATGCTTAAGAAATTTAATTTTAATGATATAAGGATTCGAGGAACTCCTATGAGTACTACGTTAAAGTTAGATATTGATGACATAGGAAAATCTATAGATCAAAGAAAATACAGAAGTATGATTGGTTCTTTACTTTATTTGACTACTAGTAGACCTGATATTATGTTTGATGTGTGTGTTTATGCTAGATTTCAATCTAATCCTAAAGAATCACACTTAATTGTAGTTAAAAGAATATTTAGATATATACAAGGAACTAAAAATTTCAGACTGTATTATTCTAAGGATAGTTCAATAGATCTTATACGATATACTGATGCTGATTATGCAGGATCTAAATTTGATAGAAAGAGTACTAGTGGCACATGTCAATTATTGGGAAATAATTTGGTGTCATGGTTTAGTAAAAAGCAAAACTATGTAGCACTTTCTACTATAGAAGCTGAATATGTTGCTGCTGCATTGTGTTGCACTCAGATTCTGTGGATAAGGCAAACTTTAGAAGATTTTGGATTATCTTATGATACAACTAAGATTTATTGTGACAGTAGTTCTGCAATAAATCTTTCCAAAAATCTTGTATTACATTCAAGAGCAATGCATATAGAGGTTAGACATCATTTTCTAAGAGATAACGTAATTAAAGGAAAAATTAAATTAGAATTTGTATCTAGTAAAAATTAATTAGCTGATATATTTACAAAACCTTTAGACGAAAATACATTCTGCAACATTAGATTAAATTTAGGTATTTGTAGGCTATGTGATGTGTAAAATGCTTAAACTCCACATAAAAAGATAAATATTATTGATGATGTTGTTCACCTCATAGATATTACATACTTATTATAAATATCTAAAGTAATATCTAAATTGCTGCTTAAGATACTATGTATTTATTGTAAAATCATAGTAGTATCTTATTGAATTTAAGTAGTTTATCAATTTTAATGGTTTTTACGATTTTAAGTGGAAATGTAAATGAAAAACATTAAATACTTATGACATTCTGAAATTTTGTTTAAATGTTTTCTTTGAATCAAGGAAAATGCATATGATCATGCATAAATTTGACTTAATTGATTAAACTTGTAGAATAAGTTATATGTAACTCATCTTAAACTGTTAATCAAAAGTATAAGCTTATTGAAACTGATTCATATTCTTTGTACAATCATAGAAGTAAAAATTGCATGAGATTTGTGTTTTTTTTGCATCTGTATTAATGGAATACATATATACTGTGCTTAAAATGAAAAGTGCTTACAAAGTGAAAATCTTTGAGAGTTTATTGATCAGTTTGATCACGAGCCTTTTGTACTTGAGTAGATAGGTATGTAAGGATTGTTGTCTTGAAAAATGATTCTTTAAATCTGGCAACCTAAGGTCCTGATCAGATCTAGGATTGTTGACTGAAAGCTCATTACACAGGTACATTAGAAAGCTCTTGTATGATTCAAGCTTTTCAAACTAACTTTTAAAGAAAATTATCAATATTTACTGTTTTGAAAAGAAAAAGTTGTTTCATTAATTACAGATATCTTTGAATCGTATATAGTTTCTACCAATATGACTACTAATTTATTGAATCAACATTAGTACTTTTGAAAATGTTTATTTGAGATACATTTTTTTATTCTCCTTGAATTAATCACATTGAGTTCAAAGTTGTGTTTTGATTCATATACAGTAGGAATTGATTCTTGAAATCATTTTTGATGATGTCAGGATAACGGAAGTCTCTGAAAAGAAAATTTAAAAGTATAGTTATACTTAACATCTATTGTCACTACAAGTATATTTTGTATGTTGATTGAGTATATTTGAAGTATATTTGTAGGGGGAGGATTAACAATGTCGAAAACAGATTAATATAATTTAGAATACAAATCTTAGTTAATCTAAATTAATGTCCTCTTAAAATTTTGATGAAATAATTTAAAAAATAAATAAAGAAACGATTTTAGATTCAAAGGACCAAATGTTCAAATAGTTTACAATGTTCTCAAGATAATGTTAAGTTTAGCATGTGTGTTGTTTTCGGAGCGTTTCAGTCGGAAGCATCCGAAAATTGTTTAGTGTACTAACTAGACGTTATGTTAGATAAGGTAACGTAAAAATTCCTCTAGACAGCGTTTTACTCGTTAGGTTAGTTAACTCAACGAGTTATATTTGAATATTTCGGGTACCTTGATTGAATAAACTTTATTCAATATTTATTTAATTTCTAAACCCGACTTCTATTCACGTTTAGTTATACACCTAAAAACCCTATTTAAACACTTATTAGACGGGCACTTAGGTTATTTGTAAACTTTGTCAAGAAAATCTTTCTCGCTAGTTGCTATTACAACCTACGACGATGGTCTCCAAGTTCTACAAAGGTCGTGGCAAAGGAAAAGGCAAAAGCAGAGGAGATGCAAAAGGAAAAGAAATAGAGAATGATGAAGTTCCACGTACTTGGTTCAAGAAAATATTTTGAGTGGACAAAAGGTTAGCAGAAATTTATATTGAATATTTCTTTCCTAAAGGTATACTAAATGAAGTTAGACAAGTACTCCAAAATACTGATGCTAGTATTACATACATGGGTATTCGTAGTAAATTTGATAGAGAATACAGAATGAAATGTGCTGAGATTGCATTTTTGGAACAATATGCAAAATATTTGGAAAAAGGTGTAGGTTCATCAAATAGAACTCCTCAAACTCCTATAAATGGTACAAGACTACATGCATTTGAGGAAGAGCATGAATCAGCTATTCCTACTCCTTTATATTCAAAACAAGTAGAATCAGATATTGTTGTAGACAAAACAAAAGTTGACAGTCTTTGAAAGGCCATTGCAATAGAAAGTGCCTTAGAAGAATTAAAGCAGAAAACTTTTATGGAGCAATTTGAGAAGAAAACAGTAATACTTGAAAAGGAGAAATAGATATGTTATAGAAGAAGGAAAGTCAGAAAAATTATGTCTAAGGAAACAAAGTCTATTGAAAAAGGAAAATCAGATGAAAATTTATTTCCAAAGGACAATGTATGTCTAGACATTGTACCTTTTTGTGCATCTGATAAACTCATCAGTTCCGAACACACTGAAACTGATGAAGATAATGAGACTTTATTTTCCCTTGCTTGAAAGCTTGAGAAGAAATACAAGTCAAATATGAGTTCAAGTTTTTCTACTAGTACAAGTCCTGATGATGCCGAAATTAACAAATCAAAGCATCAGGCACCTGACATTGAACAAGTTATTACAGATATAATTGACAATGTTGAAGCAGTAACTAGTTCACAAGCTAAATTGTCTAGAGTAGCAGATATTGAAAATGCTAAGACTCTAGAAGAGCTAAAAGTTAACCAACCTTCTACAGAATCTATATAATCAGAGTCTAAGAATTCACAACATGAATCAATGGAATTATTTGTTGAACAAAATGAACAATTATAGATAGATACACCGGCTGTAGAATTTGTGGAAAAATTGAACTCTGAACATTCTATAGAGACTGAACAAATGAATGTTGAGCATATTGACAATGTTCCTAACACTGTTGAAGTTGAAGAATCAAGCTTACCTGAGCAGCTTTAAGATAATATTTTGGAAAAGGAACAACATGACATTCATTTTGAAGAAGCGGTTCCTGAAGATGAATTAAACTCTGAATCACAACTTCAGGTATCACCTTCTTTGTATACAATATTAAAAATTCAAGGTAATGCAATTCATTTTAGATCTAAAGAAGCATTGCAGAAATACAATAATCTGATTACATGTCAAATTCTGCATGCTCGTCCAATAAAATTCAGAAATTTGATGGAAATAAGAGATCTGTTTGAGTTTTAAGGCCTCATTAAATTCTTGCCAGTAGGAACGAAATGGAAGCAATACACAGAGCTTATTGCAGCTTTTTATAGCAATCTAGTCAAGAATGGAAATTTTCTGAAAACTCAAATAAATGAACAGGAGTTTATATTGTCTCCTGAGTTACTTTTTGAAGTTTTAGGATTAAAAAATGAAGGTGTTGTTGTTACCAACAGATTTGACATGATAAGACAACTGGAATGGAACATTCAGTCTTTATCAAAAATTCCAAATGTATATTCTGAAATGAGATTAATGGAAATTCTGAATGTAGAGGCAATGTTTATTGCAAATATATTGCATGCAAATTTATTTCAGAGAGTTGGACACAATTTGGAAGTCAGCAGAAGCTGTTTATATGCAACTTATGGCCTGCTGAATAGAATTCAAATAAATTGGTTTGATGTATTTATGTCTCAACTACAGCATTTGAGTTCAAAGTTATTTTATGGTGATGCTGTATGTAGAATCCTTGCAAGCCAATTGACTTTATCCGACTAGCCCTCTGAAACTAAAGGCATGAGAGCATTTAGTGTCAAAGATTTGCAAAAATTCCAGGCCATGCATAAACCTCAACGACAACAACAACAACAACAACAACAACAACCTGATACAGACCATATACAACAACAACAACAAAGTTATTTAGTTTAAGCAGAACAGCAAACCCAGCTACCTCCTGACTTAGATGTAGTGTTTAACGACATCAGAAATGATATTAGGCATCTAGGAGATAAAATATGTAATGCTATAAGTGATATACTTAAGAGGGGTCGATAACAGTTTTTGTTTGTTTCTGAATACAAAATGTAATGTTTTTATTACTTGTTTGATTCTTTGAACAATACATTTTTCTGTAAATGTGTTCAATTATTATTCTTGTTTACAGAAATCATTGTTGTAATTCTCTTATATATGTATATATATTCTCTGTAATTATCTTTTTGATTAATGACAAAAAGGGAGAGAAATATTATAAAAAGATGATTATGATCTTAATTGCATATATATATTATAAAAGGAGATGCTATTTAAATGGTTATTGTAACAGATGATAATTAGAAAACTGATACTTATATAATTATTGACATCTGAGAGTTTTAGTTCTGAGAGGTAAAATTTACACAAACAATAGAAATAAGCTTAAGTCATAATTGATTTAATATGGTTTTGTCATCATCAAAAAGGGGGAGATTGTTGAGTATTTTTGTTTTGATGATGTGTGTTGAATGAAAATAATCATATTTGCTCAATTACTATTGCTTGTGAAAAGAAATTAAAATCATCAATTAATACAGAAAAAGCTTACTAATATAAATACTTTTCTGTATTGGATCTGAAGTTAATTAGTCATTTTGTTGCATTAATTTCTCATTTAGCTAAACGTTAAGTTAACGTGTGTTTTTATTGAAAAGCATGATATGTTTTAAAGTTATATCTGATGTATCATGAACATGGCACGTTTAGACAACTCGTTAAGTTAGAGGCTTAAAGGTTAAAATAAGTCACGTGATAACTCGTTAAGTTAGTGAGTAAAAGAAGAGACGAACTCATTAAGTTAGTGTTATACATGTGGTGAAATTATAAGTTACGAATGTTGTATTGTATCACGTGAGGTGCACATGTTTAACTCGTTAAGTTAACATAACTAAACGCGTTGAGTTGCTATATTGAACACTAAGGCAACGCGTTAGGTTAACGTTATAAACTTAAGTTGTTATTTTTGCACGTGGTAAAATTCTTATTATAAAAACATTTGTTTATTACTGAATCGGTGAGTTAAAGTTTTTTGGAGACTTATAGTCGTAACTATCCGAAAGGTAACTTAAGTCATGTTTTCAGGTCTTGACACATGTCTCACTAGTTTTATAATATAAAGAGTTTTTCGGTGACTTACATCCGTAACTATCCGAAACTATCCGAAACTTAAACTGTTTTCGGTGAGTTATTGTTTAACCTTCCGAAAGAAAGGTTAAGCTGGTTCGTTGAGTTAGCATAACACCACGGACTTAGTTCGTTGAGTTAGCTACAGTACTTGTCATATGAAATGGCACATGAGGAACTCGTTAAGTCAGAAACATTAAGTTGTATATATATACTTGTGTTACTCGTTTAGTTAACATTAAAGTAACGACTTCTTATTACATTGATGAAAAAATTTTGGATGAGAAAGTTTATTTTGTAGGAAATTTTTCAAAGATCCAAGACTGATGATTAAAAGAAATTCGAAATATAAACGTGGGTTGGAACGTGTGTGTTTCGATGAAGGAAAAAGAAAAGACGTGGAGAAGTGGAAAACTGGTAGTGATTAAACGTGGAGGATATGCATGAAATGAAGATACAATATAAAAGGCATAGAGTTCTCATTGATCAAACCATCCTTGCACACAAAATGAAAAATCTTTTCAAGGATCAAACCATTCTTGCACACCAAAAGAAAAATCTTTTTCAGGGATCAAAAACACCTCTTCGGGCAAAATCTCTCAAGTGGAAGAAAATTCAGTGAAGCATAAAAGACAAGATATTCGTCACTAAAGAATTACTAAAGAAGAAAGAAGAAGAAGAAGAAGAAAGATCTCAAACAAGGAGAAATGTTTTAAATTTTGCAAATTAGTTTTCTCTATTTGTAGTTATGAAATTGTATAGATGAAACATGGTATCAAAATATAATTGCATCTACAATTCCTAAGGAGAATTGAATTGTATATTGTAACTGAAACCTTGAATAAAAATGATTTTATGAAAACAATATCTCGACTTGTTTTTGAGTTTTAAAGTTTCAATTATATTTCAGAAAATATTAAAAATACACAATTCACTCCCCTCTTGTGTAGCCATACGATCCTACAATTTGTCAGTAGGCTTTTTTGTCCAATCATGTGACTTAATCCTCTACTATCCAAAATCCATTTTGATGTTGTTTTCTCCTACAAAACAAATTAAGAAGAATTGTTTCTTGGTACCCAATGTCTTTGAGGACCTAGTTCATTAAAAGCATATTTCTTCTTTTTAGTTAAAAATAGTCTAACATTATCATTTATTTCATATTAGTTGTAAGTACTACTGATTTATCATTAGCTTCATACTCACATACAGAATTATTACTCTTATTAACATTCTTTTTATTTTTAGATGTAGTATAGCTAAGACCAAACTGATTTTTATTAGATGTTAATTTATTTTGGTCATGCTCATATATTTTAATTATATCATACCAAGATTTTGTACTTGTATTTAAATTTTTAGTACATACAAAATCATTTTCTACACAATAATTTTCAGATATAGAATATGCAGAACCAGTAATGGGTCTAATACTAGTGTTTTGAATTTCATGCTCAAGATTCTGAATTTCCAGTTTACTACAATTGTTCAATATTTTAGAAACATTAGTAACTAAATTTCCAGAACAAGAAACAAGATTTTTAGAAACATTGATAGTCATGTTAGAAGTACATTTAGAAAAATCACATTGATTTATACTATTACTACATGATTCATCCCTTGAAGTACCTACTTCTACATATTTATTACCTTGTTTCATAATAAAAGGAATTTTAGTCTTAGATTTACTTGAACTGTGACTAATAAATCCTTTGTTGGCTTAAGATTCAGGGTATTCAGGATAATCAAATCCTAAGCCAAATTTGTATAACACCGCAATGGTACTATTTAGCTTGTCTAACTTAGTTTGACTTAAATTCCATTTCTTAATGGTGGAATTTAACTCTAGCTCTCTCATTTTTAATTTATCAATCTCTAACTCACGATCATTTATGTTGTTTCTCAATTTTTCATTTTAGATTCTATCTTTAATTTTTCAACATTTATATTTTGTATTTGTTCATGCAAGACACATTCATTAAATCTAAATTTATGCAAATCTATAGCATGATTTTCATTATCACATTTAAACTTTTCTAAGTAGTAGACAGGAAATAATTTTCTTCTTCCATAATAGACAAAGAGTTTCTAATATTCTTATTTTCCAATTTACAAGCTTTAAGTTTTTGTAATAATGCATAATAAGCACATAATAATTCATCAAAGTTAAAATCTGAATGACTTTCAGGATCAGATATTACCTCAGATTCATCTGCCATGAAGCACACATGAGCAACGTCTTCTGACTCTTATTCTTCTTTTGAATGTGAAGATTTTGATGATGATTCCTTAGATTCAAACTCTTCTAACGTGTCATCCCAAGTGACCTTCAAAGCCTTTTTCTTGTAAAACTTTTTTTGAGTTTTCTGAGCCTTCTTCTTCTGATTTGTCCTACTTTGCTTTTCATTTTTCCTTATAGGACAATCTATAGAAAGATGTCTAGGTCTCTTGCAATTATAACATACATACTTTCTAGATGAAGAATTCTTTTCATTTAGTGACTTTGACGTTAAGGGTTTGTCATTTCTGTTCCTTTGGTGTCTACTAGTTTTTCATGCTTTCTTGAATTTCCTAGTCAGCAAAATCGAATCCTTATTAGAATCAGTTGATATTTTAGAATCTGAATAAATTTCGAAGGCTATTTTTTTCTTTATTTTTAATTTTTTGTGACTTAGTGAATCATTTAATTGAACTTCATAAGTAGTTAAATTTTCTATAAGTTCATTTATAGTATAAACATTTAAGTCTCATGATTCCTCAATTGATGTCATTTTTTGAGACCATTTAGAACTTAGGGATCTAAGAATTTATCTCACCAAATCCTTCTATTTAAAATTCTTTCCTAAGCATCTTAAAGAATTTATGATATCGAGGAATCTGAAAAACATCTCAGAAATACTTTTGTCTTCATGCATATTAAAGAGTTCATACTTATGAATTAACATATTAATTTTAGTTTATTTCACTTGAGAAGTACCTTCATATGAAGCTTCTAATGCATACCATACCTCATAAGTAGATTTATATGCCGACACTTTACTGAACTATTCATAACTCAATGCACAAAATAAGATATTTAAGCCTTTCGCATTTAGAGTTTCATTTTCTTTTTTAGTAACTATCCAAGTATTATAAGGAGTAGTTAATAGATTATATGGTTTAGAAATCATGAATCATAACTTATGATCTATACTTTGAAGAAAGACTATCATCCTATATTTCCAATATTCAAAATGTATTCCATCAAACAAAGGAGGACGGTTAAGATTTTTACCTTTATACAAAGAAAAATTGCCATTTCCAGTAGCCATCTTACCTTAGATTTTTCAACCTATAAGAGTTTAAACAATTTAAAACTTTCGAGAGCAACTTGAGCCTAAAATCAGCGTATGCTCAGATATTAATTTCTATTTAAAAACAAGGAAGGTAGAACAAGCTCTAATATTAATTAAGTTGATATCAATTTTATATCAAAGATTATTAACTAGCTCTGATACCACTTGTAGGATCGAATGGCTACACAAGAGGGGGGTGAATTGTGTTTTTCAATATTTTCAATTATAATTGAAACTTCAAAATTAAAAGCAAGTCAAGACACTATTTTAATCAAATCATTTTATTCAAGGTTTCAATTACAATGTACAACTTAATTCTCCTCAAAAATTATAGATGCAATTATATCACGATACCAAGTTTCATCTAATCAATTTTATAACTACGAATAGAGAAAACTAATTTGTGGAATTTAAAGCATTTCTCCCTATTTGAGATTTTCTTCTTCTTCTTCTTTTTCTTCTGCAAATTCTTTAGTGATAAATATTTGACTTTCTTTGCTTCACCGAATTTGCTTTTATCTAATTCTTCAATTCTTTAGTGACATATATCTGACTTTCTCTTCTTCTCTAAATTTTTTTCTATCTAAGAGCTTTTCCTTGGAAAGATGTTTTGAGTGTTGAAAATATATTTCATTTGGTGTGTAGGGATGATTGATCAACGAGAATTCTATGCCATTTATATTGTATCTTCATTTCATGAATATCTTCCACGTTTAACCATAATTAGTTTTCCACTCTTCATGTCTTCTCTTTTTCCTTCATCAAAATACACATGTTCTAATCCACGTTTTCCTCTTGAATTTTCTTTAATCATCAATTCTAGATATGTGAAAAATTTTCCTACAAAATAAACTTTCTCGTCCAAATTTTTTCATCAAGTGTAATAACAAGTTGTTGTGTTAATGTTAACTAAAGAAGTAAAACAAGTAGATTTATAACTTAACGTATCTATCTTAACGAGTTCATCATGTGTCGATTCATGTGACAAGTACTATAGCTAACTCAATGAACTAAGTCCGTGGTGTTACAGTTAACTCAACAAACCAGCTTAACTTGTCTTTCGGAAGGTTAGATGCTAACTCATCGAAAAGTGTTTGAGTATTGGATGGTTATGTTTTCAAAGTATCCGAAATACCTTTTTACCAGAAAAACTAGTGAGACACGTGTCGTGACTTGGAAACATAACTTAAGTTATCTTTCAAAAGGTTAGATGCTAACTATCTGAAAAGTATTTAAGCATCGGATAATTACAATTGTAAGACTCCGAAATACCCTTTGATAACTTAACTGTCTAGTAATAAATAAATGTTTTAAACAATAAAGTATTTACCACATGCAAGAATAAGAACTTTAAGTTTATAACGCTAACCTAACGCATTGCCTTAGTATTCAATATAGCAACTCAATACGTGCAGTTATGTTAACTTAACAAGTTAAACATGTGCAACTCATGTGATATAATATAACATTTGTAAACTCTAAATTCACCACATGCATAATACTAACTTAACGAGTTCATCTCTTCACTTTAACACTATGTTCACTAACTCAATGAGTTGTCTTAACATGCACAACACATGATACAGAAATCTAACTTTAAAACATATCATACTTTACAATAAAAACACGCGTTAACTTAATATTTAGTTTAATGAAAAGTTAGTATAACTTAACGACTAGTTATTTAACTTACCATAATTTCAGATCCATTACAGACAAGTATTTATATCAGTAAACTTTTTTTGTATTAATTGATATTCTTAATTTACTTTCACAAATAATAGTAATTGAGTAAATATGATTGCATTTGTTTAGCATACATTATCAAAATATAATACTCAACAGAAGGTTATAAATCTAACTATCCAAAAATCAAATGGAATCGGAAGGTTGTATAAAGAACAGTATGCAAAACGATAACTTACTATTTTTGGGACTGACTACATAGTAAGTATAACAGAATAAATCTGTTGAAGAGAAAATATGATCATTGGACTTACATGTATAAATACAGACAAATCATTCAACATCAGATAGAGCTAATAAGAGAGAGATTACATATACAATCACATATAGAGATAAAGTATAGATTGCAGATCAGCTACTATTATAGAAGAAAGTTCAATTTAGATTCAATACAACAGAGAATAGATTGAAAGCTGGATTTACACAAAGATTCTTAAAAGCTCTCCATGTATTGAAAGTCTGATCCAAGAAGGATCATTTGGTTTGTGGCTTCAACTTGAAAGCTACACTCAAGTTGTTGATTTGAGTTTCAACCTAAAAACTTAAGAGGTTGGTTTATTGAAGTTTTAACTTGAAAACTTTTGAGTGGTTGGTTAGAGCTACGACTAGAAAGCTCAAGTGAATGGTTGGTTCTTGCTTCAACCTAAAAGCAAGTGTATGTAAGTGTTGAAGCACTTAGTGAAGCCCAAGTGAACCTTGGGGATGGACTAGCCAAGTTGGTGAACAACCTAAAATTCCCTTGTGTTTTTATTTATATTCTTGTTGTACATGATTTACTTACTTACTTAATACTTGTGCATATTAATTATTCAATATTAGTTAGTTAAATTAGAAAAAGTATAAAATTATACATAGATCACCATTCACCCCTCTTTTGGTGAGCCATAAGATCCTAATAATATTTACTACCTCAACTCAAAACTAGTAAACAACCTTACTTTCATTCAACATAGTCCAAGCCATTTCTTGAAGAGATCTATTCTTTTTCTTTACAACTCTATTCTAAGAAGGGACCCTAGGAAAAACAAATCTATGTTCTATTCCTAATTCTTAGCAAAGATTTTCCACATTTTCATTTTCAAATTCCCCTCCATGATCACTTTTAATTTTCTACACTTTCATTTGCTTTTCATTTTGAACTAGATTTAGAAAAATTTTAAACTCCTCGAATACTTCACTTTTATGTCTTAGAAAAATCACCCAAGTATATCTTGAAAAATCATCCACTAGAACAAATACATATTTCGTTCCACCTAAACTTTCAGTTCTAGTAGGTCCAAATAAATACATGTGAATTAATTCTAAAATTCTTTCAAATGTAATTTTCTTACCAAACTTAAAAGAACTCTTCTTCTATTTCCTAATTCACATGCATCATAGATTTTAAATCTTAAGTTGGGTAAATCATCTACTAGTGTTAGGAATTTTGTTTTGATGATAAATGCTTTATTAAAGTTTATAAATAAGTCTAAATAATATTTTCTAAGTATAATAGTCACATAATTAAATGTTGATAAGTTATCAGAAAGTTTCATTTAAAATTTCGGATAGTTAACTTTCAAATAGTTAGATTTTTGGATAGTTAAAGTTTTCAGATAGTTAGATTTTCAGATAGTTAAACTTTTGGATAGTTAACATTTTGTTTTAGTCGAAGAGTTATATTAAAAACTCATATAGTTAAGTTATCTACATGTGTGTTTTTAATGTCTTAAGTTTTCACGTGTTTTCCATGTGCGTTTAGTAATGAAAATCGAAGAGTTAGATAACTATTTGAGTTTTTATATGCATGGATATTTGAGTTTTATAAAATGACTAACGAACAAATAAGTTTTCTTTGTTCAGTCATGTGTTTTATAGGTGTAAAAACTTGAAGAGTTATAGATAAGTATTTGAGTTTTTACAAGACTTAAAGGATAAGTGTTCGACTAAAGAGGTGACTTAAAAGATATTCTACAAATCTCTAGGAAGATAAAGTTTCGATGAATCTACGAGTGAAAATCGTGGAAATTCAAAATGATAGTGAAAATTTCAAAATAGAGAGTGGACATAGTGGAAATTCAAAAAGATAGTGGAAATTATGGATAATTTGAAATTGAAATTAGTACATGGATTATGGATTAAGTGGATGAACATGTTGAACATGAAGTTAGAGTTTGACTACTAAAAATAGAGAGTACGAGTTGCATTACAATCATCCCAATCCCTAATCACAAAATAAAAAACCAAGTTTGAATATTCAACTACATATCAAATCCAGAAAAATTCTCCAACATCAGAAGAAGTTCGGAATTCCAAGCAATTTTAGAAAAGGAGCTGCAAATGCAAGAAGTCTAGAAATTCGACAACTGGAGAAGAAGAGATACAGAAGCTGAGCAAAAAGAAGGAAAATGAGCTATATGCATAAAGATTAGGTTTAATACAATTCAAAATTAGGTTAGAATAAAGACTTCATTTTATATTTGAATTGTATATCAGACTTTACAATATCAAAATCGACAAGAAAGGAATTAAGTTGAAAAGAAATTGTAAATTACTTTTTTAAAGTTTATAAAGAATAGAATTTTATTTACAAGTGTTTTGTGCTCTTATTTTATCCACTGGTAATTTAATTACTAAAGACACAATTCACCCCCCTCTTATGATACAACGACCCTACAACTAGTATTAGAGCGTAGTTAGGAGCTTTCATTTCTTTATTTAGGAATCAATTTTTCTTGTCATTTACTTAGGATCATCTATTTAAAATGGATAATATTGAAATTTTAATTATGATTGAAGGACAGACTACTAATCGTCCTCCTATGTTCAAAGGTAGCAATTACAGCTACTAGAAATATAGGATGAAAGTATTCTTTCAATCAATTGATTTCAAATTATGGAATATAATTAGCAATCCTATAGTGTTAGTTACGACTCCAAATGATACTTGGACTTTTGATGAAAAGAAGTGAATTGTAGGATCGTCTGTAACACAAGAGGGGGGGTGAATTATGTCTTTAGTAATTAAATACTAGCGGATAAAACAAGAGCACAAAACACTCATAAATGAAATTCTATTCTTTTATTTCAAGACATAATTTACAATATCTTTTCAGCTCAATTCCCTTCTTGACGATTTTTATAAAGTAATGTTCGATATACAATTCAAATAGGAAAACAAAGCTCTTATTCAAAACTAATTTTGAATTGTATATAACCTGATCTTTATGCGCACAGCTTCTTTCTTTCTCTTTGCTCAGCTTTTGTATCTCTTCTTCTCTAGTTGTCGAATTTCCAGACTTCTTACATTTGCAGCTCCTTTTCTGAAATTGCTTAGAATTTCGAACTTCTTCTGATGTTGGAGAATTTTTTAGAATATGAATATTCAAACTTAACTTTTCAGTTTGGGATCCAGATTGAATATTCAGACTTGGTTTTCAAGATTGGGATCCCCTTTTGTAATGTAACTCATACTCTCTATTTGTAGTTGAATTATATTGTCTTTCACGTTCAACATGTTCATCTACTTAATCCACAATCAATAATCCATAATCCACGTACTAATTTTCTCTTTAATCCAAATTACTATCTTTTTGAGTTTCCACGATCTCCACTCGTAGATACATCGAAACTTTGTCTTCCTGGAGTCTTGTAGAATATCTTCTAAGTCTTTGATTTAGTCGAACATTTATCCTTTAAGTCCTGTAAAAACTCGAACACTTATCCTTTAACTCTTCGAGTTTTTGCACCTGCAAAACACGTGACTAAACAAAGAAACTTATTTGTTTGTTAGTCCTTTTATAAAACTCAAACAGTTATCTATCCATGCATATAAAAACTCGAACAGTTATCTAACTATTCGATTTTTCATTACCGAACGTATATGGAAAACATGTGACAACTTAAAACATTAAAAACACACGTGCAGATAACTTAACTATACGAGTTTTTAACATAAAGTATTCGACAAAAACGAGACGTTAATTATCCGAAAGTTTAACTATTGCAAATCTAACTCTTCGGAAATCTTTAATTTATCCGACATAAAAATGAAACTTTCCGATAATCTGTTAACTATTATACTTAGAGAAATATACTTAGAGAAGATTATGTAGACTTATTTAAATACGTTAATAAAGCATATATCATCAAAATTAAATACCTAACAATCTCTCCCTTTTTGATGATGTCAAAACCTAATAAGTCACATAATTTATATCTCCCTCTTTTTGGCATTATAAAAAGGTAAACAAACTATTTTCTCCCCCTTTTTGGCATTATAAAAAAGTAAACAAACTATTTTCTCCCCCTTTAGGAAGTTAAGCAAGTTAAATGTAAGGAAGGAAATCTTACTAAGTTTATATTAATCAAAACGATAGTTTCAAACATACATAGGATTTATGGATTAAGCATAAACTATTTAATATCATAAATTGTGAAAAATAATCACGTAACATTAAAATTAGTAAACAGTTTACATAATAGTTTTGGTTACAAGTTACAAAAAATAAATCATGTAATACATAATTTGTATAATCACAAGCCTCTTTGTCTTCATCATCAAATACTATATCTACTGAGTGCAGTTGATTCAGAATAGTATTTAGCTCATTAACGTGGTCAGTTACATTTCCACATTCATGCATTTTTAGATTAAATAATCTACGCATGAGAAATACATTGTTGGCAGTTGAAGGCTTCTCATACATACTAGACAAAGCTTTCATCAAGTTAGTTGTTGTTTTCTCCTTGGCGACGTTTGAATGAACGTTTCTTGCTAGTGACAACCTAACGAGACCTAAAGCTTTTATGTCCAATAACTCCCACTCTTCCTGATCCATCTTCTCTGGTTTTCTTTCAAACAACGGTTGACGAAGATCCTTCTGATACAAATAGTTTTTGATCTGAGACCTCTAGTATCCAAAATCTTTTCCATCAAACATCTCGATCCTAAGCTTTCTATCGTCTGCCATTCTGTTAAACTGAAGAACCTTTGGCTCTGATACCAGTTGTTAATTTCTTAACGGATCGTTTAGTTAACCTTCTATGACACGATACTGAAACACTCAGCTCTAAACTCACCGATGTTAGGAGTGAAGAGTAAGAGAAGAAATAATAGAGAGAAGAAACAAGATTTACGTGGTTCAGTAACAACCTACGTCCACGGAGAGTTGAGGGTTCCTTATGAGCTTCGACACAATCAACCGCAATGTTTTACAACATCATAAAGGTTTATATACTACCCAACTTAGGGTTTATAAACCTTTAATTACATACAAGCCATTACAGTAGAGAAACAATGCTTCAGAGAAGAGGCTATTAATTTTAGAGCCTTATCTTCTTAACTCTCCGAAATCTACAACATTTCGGATAGTTACAGACTTAACTATCCGAAGAGAATATTCTTTTTGAACGAGCGGTACAGTACCAAGTTAACTGTCCCAGAGATTTTGTATTTCAGACAGTTACAGACTTAACTGTCTAAAAAGTCACTTACTTTTCTCTCTTTGTCCTTTTGAAAGGTTATGTTGATAACTCACCGAAAATTGCATGTCTTTCGGATAGTTATACCTTAACTATCCGAAAACTCACTTAAGTGTCTTTTTAGGCATTTTGGAAGGTTCTGCCGATAACCCTCCGAAAAACTCATGAACTTCAGATAGTTACTGCCTAACTATCCAAAGATCCACTTAAGTCATTGCTTTCTGGATACTTGGCTTCTTAACTATCCGAAGATCCACTTAAGTGTCCTTTAAGTCATTTTGGATAGTTACAACTTAACTCTCTAAAGTCTTCTGACTTTCAGATAGTTAACTCAAAGCCTCCGATTGAACCTGGATTACTTGTGGCATACTCTACACTTGTAATACTTGCCCTAACATTCAGATCTAGTATAAATGTCTGAAATATCTGTTATTGTCATATCAATAATCTACTGAATTTCTTGTGTTTGTTCTTCTAGAAACATTTTAGTAACAACAGTCTCTGTAACAATCTGTATATTAGCAACATGTATATCTATATTTGATCTATTTAACTCTCTGTATGAAAGAATGTTCTATATCTGTCTATGGAATAGAATCATCTTGTATTTCTGAAATTTGTATATGTGAGACATTGGTAGTATCATATTCTATTTGTAATTGTGTATGTTGTTGATTATATACATTTATCAACAAGTATACTATATACTATAATAGACATAACCATATATATAAAGTGTAGTATAAGCAACTATACCAAAATTCAAAAGTCTCTGTTCGAGATACAGTAAGAGGAAGAATATCTGTACATTCCTCTTCAGATGAAATATCTTCAAAATTCATAGACTCAGTGTCTATGTTATCAAAAATATCATCAAATTAGATATCATCTATATATGTATCAACAAAATTTCCTACAATCTCTCTTTCCGTAGGAAAAGAATGTTGTAGGATCGTCTGCATCACAAGAGGGGGGGTGAATTGTGTCTTTAGTAATTAAATACTAGCAGATAAAACAAGAGCACAAAATACTCGTAAAATGAAATTCTATTCTTTTATTTCAAGACAAAGTTTACAATATCTTTTCAGCTCAATTCCCTTCTTGACGGTTTTGATACAGTAATTTTTGATATACAATTCAAATAGGAAAACAAAGCTCTTTTTCAAAACTAATTTTGAATTGTATAAAACCTAATCTTTATGCAAACCAGCTTCTTTCTTTCTCTTTGCTCAACTGTTATATCTCTTCTTCTCTAGTTGTCGAATTTCCAAACTTCTTACGTTTGCAGCTCCTTATCTGAAATTGCTTGGAATTTCGAACTTCTTCTGATGTTGGAGAAGTTTTTAGAATATGAATATTCAAACTTAACTTTTCAGTTAGGGATCCATATTGAATATTCAGACTTGGTTTTTGAGATTGGGATCCTTTGTTGTAATGTGGCTCGTACTCTCTATTAGTAGTCGAACTCTGTTGTCTTTCACATTCAGCGTCTTTCACATTCAGCATGTTCATCCACTTGATCCACAATCCATAATCCATAATCCACGTACTAATTTTCTCTTTAATCCAAATTACTTTCTATTTAAATTTTCACTTTCTTCACTAATATTTTGAGTTTCCACGATCTCCACTCGTAGATACACTGAAGCTTTATCTTCCTAGAGTCTTGTAAAATGTCTTCGATTTAGTCGAACATTTATCCTTTAAATCCTGTAAAAGCTCGAACACTTATCATTTAACTCTTCGAGTTTTTGCACCTACAAAACACGTGACTAAACAAAGAAACTTATCTGTTCGTTAGTCCTTTTATAAAACTCGAACAGTTATCTATTCATGCATATGAAAACTCGAACAGTTATCTAACTATTCGATTTTTCATTACCGAACGCACATGGAAAACATGTGACAACTTAAAACATTAAAAACACACGTGTAGATAACTTAACTATATGAGTTTTTAACATAAAGTATTCGAAAAAAACAAAACGTTAACTATCCGAAAGTTTAACTATTGCAAATCTAACTCTTCGAAAATCTTTAATTTATCCGACATAAAAATGAAACTTTCTGATAATCTGTTAACTATTATACTTAGAGAAGATTATGTAGACTTATTTAAATACGTTAATAAAACATATATCATCAAAATTAAATACCTAACAATCTCCCCCTTTTCGATGATGTCAAAACCTAATAAGTCACATAATTTATATCTCCCCCTTTTTGGCATTATAAAAAGGTAAACAAACTATGTTCTCCCCCTTTAGGAAGGTAAGCAAGTTAAATTTAAGGAAGGAAATCTTACTAAGTATATATTAATCAAAACGATAGTTTCAAACATACATAGGATTTATGGATTAAGCATAAATTGTTTAATATCATAAACTGTGAAAAATAATCATGTAACATTAAAATCAGTAAATAGTTTACATAATATTTTTGGTTACAAATTACAAAAAATAAATCACGTAATACATAATTTGTATAATCACAAGCCTCTTCGTCTTTGAAAAATATCAATCAGAGTATCTGAAATTTTCTTTGCAATATCTGTACTAACTTTGTTTATCGGGTCAAGTAATGCTTGATCTAAATCATTTTGAGAAACTTGTGATGGTGGCTGTAAAAATTTAGTATGTATATCTGTATGTATTTCTCTATGTATACCTTGTTGGATATCTGTATGTATATCTTGTTGTATATCTATATGTATATCTTGTTGCATATCTGTATGTTGCTGTGTTTTTGTAAATTGTGTGGATTGTTGCTGTGTTTGCCGATCCTATTATTGTTGTTGTCTGAGGACAGGTGTATCTGACGCTTGGTATTTTTGAAGTTCCTTTGTAGAGAAAGATCTTGACTTTAATCTTTTCTATGGCCAAGGTGTAATATCTGTTTGACTTGCCATAATTCTCAAAATTGTATCACCATAAAATAATTTACTCTACAAATGTAAGATATGAGAAACAAAAATATCATACCAGTTCACCTGTATATGGTTTATTAATGCGTATGTAGCATAAAGACAACATCTGCCAACTTTTGCCCCATGACCAAACCTCTGAAACAATGTAGCATGCAATATTTTTGCAATAAAACGTGCTTGGCCATTTAAGTCATTTAGTAATCTCAATGGTTTGTTGGCAATTGGATCTTTAGCTAAAGTTGTAATGTCCCATCCCAATCAATAAACCTGTTTTCTTTCTGATAATTTAACTCCTTCATTTTTCAGACCAAGTACCTAATGAAGTAAATCTAAAGTGAAATATATGTCATTTTCTTGTATATTAGAAACAAGAATACCATCTTCCACTGTTAAGTTTGAGTAAAAACAATTGAGAAGTTCGGGTATTGCAAGATGGCCTGGCTATTGTGGAAGTAGAGTCAACAAGCCTTGAAATTCAAATAGTTCACGTATGTGTGCCATCCCTTCAAACTTAACTGGTCTTGAATATAAAACTGTAAAAGTTTTATATGTCTGAAATTTGTCATAACAGGAATTATTTTTGAACCATAATAGTGTATTTTCATCTAAACTCTGTTCACGATTAGGTATTTTCCTGTCATGATGTTCTGATGTGGGACTTGTTTCAATATTATCAGTAGCATCTATATTTTTAGATCTTTCAGAGCTTGTGGAATTTCTTTCAAAACTAGTATAAATGTCTGAAATATCTGTTATTATCGTATCAATAATCTGCTGAATTTCTTCTATTTGTTCTTCTGGAAAAATTTCAGCAGCAACAGTCTTTGTAACAATCTATATATCAACAACATGTATGTCTATATTTGATCTATACAATTGTCTCTACATGAAAGAATATTCTATATCTGTCTATGGAATAGAATCATCCTATATTTATGAAATTGTTATATGTGAGACATTGGTAGTATCATATTCTATTTGTAACTGTGTATGTTGTTGATTATATACATTTATCAACAAGTATACGATGTATTGTAATAGATATAACCATATATATAAAGTGTAGTATAAGCAACTGTACCAAAATTCAAAAGTCTCTGTTCGAGATACAGTAAGAGGAAGAATATCTGTACATTCCTCTTTAGATGAAATATCTTCAAAATTCATAGACTCAATGTCTATGTCATCAATAATATCATCAAATTTGATATCATCTGTATATGTATCATCAAAATTTCCTACATGCTCTTTTTCCGTAGGAAAAAAATGTGTGCTTGCAGCATTGTGTGAAAAACTATCCATTGTATTAAAAGATACATTATGCACTAATGTGACACAATACCTTAGAGCATATGCTTGTAAGCCAATATTTGTCACATTTGCTGGGATTCCTGACAAAAATGTTTGTCCAGCTTCTGCAATGGAGCATAGTTTTCCATTTTTCACTGATTCTTCTTTTTGCTGCAATATTCCTTGTACACCTGCAGCTAGTCCAAAATATTCAATTGTCTTTTTCTTTTTCTAACTATATGTCTGTAGTGTTTCAGGTTGTTCAAGAGGTTCTAAAATTGTCTTAATTTCTCTTGTTAAAGACACCTGTTGTCTTGATGGTCCTTCACCATGATGCCTAGGTGGTAATAATGGAATATAGAGTTTTAAGCTCTCCACCTTTGCCATTTTGAGTTGATAAACTCTTTGTCCTTCACTTCGAAGGCCTATTTTGTTAATGATAGTTTTCTATTCATCGATATACTGTTTAATATCATCTAAAACAACTGGGGGAAAATAATGTTGGGAATACAAGGATTGTAATTCCCTATTTGCATTTTCGATCATTGGCCCCCACTTCTTTCCATAATAAGTGATAGACTGTATCGATGTCTCTGGTACATGTCCAGAACTTACAACCACAGGGTTAGGTTGTAAATTTCTTTTCCATAAATGCAATGCGGAAAGTTCAGTCTGTTTTAGTCTAAACTGTGTTTTAGCATAATTTTGAATAAATTTCCAACAGAAATTTTTCTCATCTTGCATAGCTTTTCTTATTTCATGCAATATTTCATTTGAAAAAGTGTACCTTGAATAGATGTCGGTGATTTCATTCTGCATTTTCTGAAGTTCCAACTCTCTTTTTTGCACTTTTGTCATTCTACCACGCCCTCTTCCACGTCCTGACATTGTTGATTAATCTTCGCTTTGCATTGTAGAACTTAGTGGAAGGAAAGATTGTGAAGCTAGGGTTTTACCAAGGTAGAAACACGAAAGGTTGTTAGTAAAACATTTATAACTCTTCGAGTTTATAAATGGATAAACGAATTCAATCATTGAAATCATAAATATAAGATCTGTTACCGATAAATAACTCGAGTGCTTGCAATAACTGTATAAGTTTTACAACCAACAATTGCAGAATACTTAGCGTAACTGTTTATATAAAGAAAATAACTTCAAGCTAAGTGAAAAAGTGAGAAAACTCGAAGACTTATGATAACTGTTTGAGTTTCTCGAAAGAATAGGTGTGAAAAGTCGAAGAGTTAAACATAACTGTTCGAGTTTCAACTGAGACATTATAAAGCAGTGAAATTCAACACATGCACAATTTGAACTTAAAGTGTTCAGAAAGTTTCGGAGACTTATAAACCTAACTATCCGATGCTTAGGTGCATTTCGGAGAGTTACAGATAACCTTTCGAAAGATAACTTAAGTCAATCGTCCAGATCACAACATGTGTACTTAAGTAGTTTTATAATAAAGAGATGTGTTGGACAGTTACAAATCTAACTTTCTGATGATTAGATGCATTTCGGAGAGTTACAGATAACTTATCGAAAATCCACTTTAGTCATGCATTATGGTTTTGACATGTGTACTTCAGGAACTAATAAAATATTCTATTGAACGTTTTAAAACATAACTGTCTGATACTTGCAATATAACTTGCCGAAACAATAGAAAATTCAAATACTTAAGAATTAAAATACCTGCAAGTCACTGACAATTTAGAAATGTACTTAATTAAAATGTATTTCTTAAAATTATGCAGATTCTTTCTTGAAAACATATAATAGTTCATAAGAGATGAATTATTATACGAGAAATTACTCCCCCTACATAAATGTAGTGTAAAGAATCTATGCCGTACTTAATCTGGGTTGCCAAGCCCTTAGTAGATTTGACTTTAAAAGGTCAAATAGCTTACTTAAAGAGGATGCTAAGCCTTAAATAGATTTGAGTCTCTCTTTTTCTTTTTTTTTTGAATGAAATACAAAAATAAGTAGTAGAGTTAACAATTTAGACTTTCTGGCTTTTATCTTATTTAGTTTACAAAAGATAATTCATAGAGATATACCTTCAGAAACTTAAAAGAATTCAATAGTGAGTACACAACTTAAGACAATGAATATCGTACATTATGTGTAAAGAGTAGATAATAACAAAAAAAAAAATAAGGATTATATGCACAGATTATGGCAGGATTATTATAACACCTTGAAAGATAAATTAAGCTTGAGTACAATGCCCCTCTTTTTTTTTTTTTTTTTTATATATTCATATATATATATATTATGTATTACCTCCCACAATATCATCTTTTTACATGATCACAATCCCTTGCTTAGGGGAAAGATAACCAGTTACTCAATGACAAGTGAGAACAAGTAATTTTTTATTTTTTTTAAATATAATCTGAATTACTTGCAAAATGAGTTTTCAGTCAACACATCCCAAACCAGTTGGTTTAAGTGACTAAGGTTTAAGATTCCCCAACGAACTTAATTACTCAAGTAATTATAGACAAAAATAAAACAAGACAGTAAATTAAATTAGAGGCAACCGCAAAACTTAATTTTTCTAACAGAATGTTAATAACTTTCCTTTAATAAAAAGTACATACTTTCTATGTATTTTCCTGTTAAAATCTCTGTAATAGCATATACATAAGTAACAAAAATATAGTTGGCACTCACATTGAATCAATTTAACTTTTCCTTAAGTAATCTTTTCTGAATTTTTCTTAAATAAATTGACTTCAATAAAAATCAGAATTTCATAAATTCTTAACTACCAGAAAACTGTAATTCGAAAATAGATATTTTGTTTTGTTTTGTTTTTTTGTTTTAATAATAAAGACATTAAATTCTAAAACTACCTTATAACAAACCAAAATACAATGAACAGGACCATTAAATATCAGATAACCTATAGATACCAAGTTCTAATCGTAATTTTGAGAATGTATTTTCATCTAAGGGTTTTGTAAATAGATCTGCTAATTGTTTTGTGGTAGGAACAAAATTTAATACTATTTTTCCTTTTATAACATTATCCCTTAGAAAATGATGTCGAACTTCTATATGTTTTGCTCGTGAATGTAAGACAGGATTTTTAGATAAATTAATTGTAATCACAGAAAATCTTAGTTGGTTCATAGTCTAAATTAAAATCTTTTAAGGTTTGTCTGATCCACAGGATTTGAGCACAGCAAAGTGCAGTAGCTATATATTCAGCTTTAGTTGTAGATAATGCTACACAATTTTGCTTTTTGCTAAACCATGACACTAAAGAATTACCTAACAATTGACAGGTGCCACTAGTGCTTTTTCTTTCAGACTTACATCCTGCGAAATCAACATCACTATAACCTACTAAGTTTAAAGAACTGTGTTTAAAGTAAAACAGTTCAAAATTGATGGTTCCTAATAGATATTTAAAAATTCGTTTAACAACAAGTAGGTGTGATTCCTTAGGATTTGATTAATATCTAGCACAAGTACACACACTAAACATAATATCTAGTCGGCTAGCTATTAAATAGAGTAATGAACCAATCATACTTCAATATTGTTTTACATCTACAGTTTTTCTAGAGTCATCTTTATCCAACTTGGTGATAGTGCTCATTGGTGTATTCTTTGTTTTAGTGTAGTCTAAACCAAACCTCTTTAATAAATCTTGAGTATATTTTTCTTATGAAATAAAAGTACCCTGATCTAATTGCTTAATTTGTAAGCCTAGGAAAAATGATAGTTCACCCATCATACTCATTTCAAATTGATTAGTCATGTCTTTCGAAAAGGACTCAACTAATTTATCATTTGTTGCTCCAAATATGATGTCATACACATAGATTTGAACTACTAATATATCTTTTTCGATCTTCTTGATAAAAAGAGTGTGATCTACCTTTCCCATAGAATACCCTTTTTCCATAAGAAATTTAGATAATCTTTCATACCAATACCTAGGAGCTTGTTTAAGGCCATATAGTGCCTTCTTAAGCTTGTAAACATACTCAAGATGTTTTGAATCTTCAAAACCTAGAGGTTGTTTTACATACACTTCTTTTATATATCCATTTAAAAGTCTTAACATCCATTTGATATAATTTGAAATCCATATAATAAGCATATGCTAACAAAATTCGTATTGATTCTAGTCTAGCAACAGGAGCAAATGTTTCATCATAGTCAATTCCTTCCTCTTGCTTGTAACCTTGAGCAACTAATCTAGCTTTATTTTTAACTATATGTCCATCTTGATCTACTTTGTTTCTAAATACCCACCTTGTTCCTATTATGGACTGATTTTTAGGTGGTGGAACTAGATCCCATATCTCATTTCTTATAAATTGATTTAGCACATCTTGCATAGCTAAATACCAAAATTCATCTTCTAAGGCATCTTCAATTTTCTTAGGTTCTAGTAAAGAAACAAATGAATAAGCACCACAAATGTTGACTACTGATGACCTAGTCCTAACTCCTTGATTAGGATCGCCTATTATCTGATTAATAGGATGAGATGAAGCATAACGCCAATTTCTATGTTGTTCCATATTTTCTATAGGTATGATATTATTTTCTTCTAAATTTTTATCATTCAAACTTAGATTTCTTATTCCATCAGATAATCTATCAATTTCTCTATCAACATCATTTGGTACTATTTCTAGGAGAATTTCTGAATCAAAGTTTTCAACATGTCTTAAATCCAAATGAGAATTTTCATGAAATTTCACATGTAGGGTTTCCTCAATCGTTTTAGTTGATTTATTATAAACTCTATATGCTTTACTTCTAATGGAATAACCAACAAAAATCCCTTCATCTGATTTGGCTTTAAATTTGTCTCTTCGTTCCTTAGTGTTTAAAATAAAACACTTACAGTCAAAGGGTTTTAAATAACTTATTTTGGGAACCCTGTTATACCATATCTCATAAGGAGTTTTATCTAAAATTGGTCTTAGATGTACTCTATTTATAACATAGCATGCTGTATGAACTACTTCTACCTAGAGAAATAGGGGTAACTTATTCTCATTTAACATGGTTTTGGACATTTCCTGAAGTGATCTGTTTTTACGTTCTACTATCCCATTTTGTGAAGGAGCTCTTGGAAATGAGTACGTATGATCTATGCCTAATTCTTCACAAAAGGTGTCCATTTGATCATTATCAAAATCTGTACCATGATCACTCCTAAGTTTTTGAATTTTAACATTTTGCTCATTCTGAACTTTATTACAGAATATCTTAAATATTTCAAAAACTTCAGTTTTATTAGCTAGAAAATAGACCCAAGTAAATCTAGAATAATCATCAACTAGTACAAAAGTATAATGTTTACCTCCTAGACTGGTTGTTCTAGTAGGTCCAAATAAATCCATATGCACTAGTTCTAATACTCTTTTGCTTGTTATTTCATTTAAGCTTTTAAAGGATGTTTTATGTAATTTACCTAGTTGACATGCATCACACATAAACTCTTTTGAGTACTTAATACTAGGTAAACCTTTAACTAGATTCTTTTTAGACAACTTTTGTAATAATTTTAAGTTTAAGTGTCCTAGCCTTCTATGCCATAAAATGACTTCATTCGATTTTGTAATTAAGCAAACATTGTCTTTAATAATATCAGAAGGAAAATTTAGAATACAAACAAATACTTTCTTATATGCAGTGAATAAAATTTCGTTTGTAGACATGTCCATAATTTTACAGGAATCTTTTTCAAAAATTACTCTGTAAATCTTCTTTAAAATAGGAACACTCAATAAATTAAAACCTAAATTTTCCACTAATAAGACATCATTTATAAAACATTTCTCAGTTACCTGAACCTTGCCAGACCCAAGGATATTTGTTTTGCTTTTATTTCCAAAGGTAACTTGTCCGTTCTTGGTCTTTGTTATTTTTGTAAGTAATCGTATATCTCCAGTCATGTGGTTGGATGCTCCACTATCCATTATCCATTTTGATTTTTGTACCTCACTGGATTTTGCCATAAAGCATACATTTGCCAGATTTTCTTCTAAATCTGATGTTGATGAGGATTCGTTGTCTAATGTTGAATCCTTTGTTTCTTCACTTTGTGAAGTTGAAGAGTCATCTCATGTCACTTTAAGCGCCCTTCTCTTTCTAAATTTCTTATTCCTGAAATTCCTCCTCGAATTCTTCTTATCTTTATTGAGAGGACAATCAGTTTGAAAGTGACCTGGCCTGTTGCACTTGTAGTATATACTTTTGTCTTTCGTGAATGACTTCTTCTCCATATCTCTAGATGTCATTGCTGACCTGAAGTTCTTGCATTTCTTCAATAGATTTCTAAATTTTCTAGTCAACAACAGTAAATCATCGTTAGAATGACTAGTGACTTTTGAGATTTTATCAGCCTCAAAAGCCAGATCCCTTCTAGGATTTTTCCCTTTTGGATCTAAATGTTGTACTTCATAGGCTGTTAGATTTCCTATGAGATCATCGAGAGTATATGTATTTAAGTCTTTGGACTCTTCAATAGATGTTGTCTTTTGAGCCCAAATTTTAGTTAAAGATCTAAGAATCTTTCTTACCAAGTCTTTTTCCTCGAATTTCTTGCCTAAAGATTTTAATGAATTTACAATCTCAAGAAAACGAGAAAACATGTTAGAGATACATTCATTTTCATGCATTTTAAAAAGCTCATATTTATGTACTAACATATTGATCTTAGATTCCTTGACCTGATTAGTAACTTCGTTGCCAACTTCTAATGCATGCCATATCTCATATGTAGTTTGATATGCAGAAACTTTATTAAATTGATCATGAGATAAAGCACAAAACAAGATGTTTAAACCTTTAGCATTCAGTGTCATTCACTCCTTTTCATCAAAAGTCCAAGTATCATATGGAGTCATAACTAACACTATAGGATTGCTAATTATATGCCATAATTTGAAATCAATTGACTGAAAGAATACTTTCATCCTATATTTCCAATAGCCCTAATTGCTACCTTCAAACATAGGAGGACGATTAGTGGTCTGTCCTTCAGTCATAACTAAGATCTCAAAGTTATTCATTTTAAACAAATGATCCGAAGTAAATGACAGGAAAAACTGATTCCTAAATAGAGAATTGAAGGCTTTTTGGATGCTTTAAACAGCTTAAGTGCTCTAATACCAGTTGTAGGATCGTCTATATCACAAGAGGGGGGGTGAATTGTGTCTTTAGTAATTAAATACTAGCAGATAAAACAAGAGCACAAAACACTCGTAAAATGAAATTTTATTCTTTTATTTCAAGACAGAGTTTACAATATCTTTTCAGCTCAATTCCCTTCTTGACGGTTTTGATATAGTAATTTTTGATATACAATTCAAATAGGAAAACAAAGCTCTTTTTCAAAACTAATTTTGAATTGTATAAAACCTGATCTTTATACAAACCAGCTTCTTTCTTTCTCTTTGCTCAACTTCTGTATCTCTTCTTCTCCAGTTGTTGAATTTCCAAACTTCTTACGTTTGCAGCTCCTTTTCTGAAATTTGTTGGAATTTCAAACTTCTTTTGATGTTGGAGAATTTTTTAGAATATGAATATTCAAACTTAAATTTTCAGTTAGGGATCCATATTGAATATTCAAACTTGGTTTTTGAGATTGGGATCCTTTGTTGTAATGTAGCTTGTACTCTCTATTAGTAGTCGAACTCTGTTGTTTTTCACGTTTAGCATGTTCATCCACTGATCCACAATCCATAATCCATAATCCACGTACTAATTTTCTCTTTAATCCAAATTGCTTTCTACTTAAATTTCCACTTTCTCTACTAACATTTTGAGTTTCCACGATCTCCACTCGTAGATACATCGAAGCTTTATCTTCCTAGACTCTTGTAGAATATCTTCTAAGTTTTCGATTTAGTCGAACATTTATCCTTTAAGTCTTGTAAAAACTCGAACACTTATCCTTTAACTCTTCGAGTTTTTGCACCTGCAAAACACGTGACTAAACAAAGAAACTTATCTGTTCGTTAGTCCTTTTATAAAACTCGAACAGTTATCTATCCATGCGTATGAAAACTCGAACAATTATCTAACTATTCGATTTTTCATTACCGAATGCACATGGAAAACACGTGACAACTTAAAACATTAAAAACACACGTGTAGATAACTTAATTATACGAGTTTTTAACATAAAGTATTCGACAAAAACAAAACATTAACTATCCGAAAGTTTAACTATTGCAAATCTAACTCTTCAGAAATCTTTAATTTATCCGACATAAAAATGAAACTTTCCGATAATCTGTTAACATTATACTTAGAGAAATATACTTAGAGAAGATTATGTAGACTTATTTAAATACGTTAATAAAACATATATCATCAAAATTAAATACCTAACAAATGTGTGTTTGCAGCATTGTGTAAAAAATTGTCCATTGTATTAAATGATACATTATGCACTAATGTGGCACAATACCTTAGAGTATATGCTTGTAAGCCAATATTTGTCACATCTGTTGGGATTCCTGACAAAAATGTCTGTCCAACTTTTGCAATGGAGCATAATTATCCATTTTTCACTAATTCTTCTTTTTGCTGCAATATTCCTTGTACACCTGTAGTTAGTCCAAAATATTCAATTGTCTTTTTCTTTTTCCAACTATATGTTTGCAGTGTTTCAGGTTATTCAGGAGGTTCTAAAATTGTCTTAATTTCTCCTATTAAAGGCACCTGGGGTCTTGATGGTCCTTCACCATGATGCCTAGGTTGTAATAATGGAATATAGAGTTTTAGGCTCTCAACCTCTGCCATTTTGAGTTGATAAACTCTTTGTCCTTCACTTCGAATGCCCATTTTGCTAATGGCAATTTTCTATTCATCTATATACTGTTTAATATCATCTAAAATAGTTGGGGGAAAATAACGTTGGGAATACAAGGATTTTGAATTGAAGAGTCCAAAGATTTAAATACATATACTCTCTATGATCTCACAAGCAATCTAATAGCCTATAAAGTACAACATTTAGATCCAAAAAGGAAGAATCTTAGAAGGGATTTAGCTTTTGAGGCTGATAAAGTCTTAAAACTCATTAGTGATTCTAACGATGATTTACTATTGTTGACTAGAAAATTTAGAAATCTGTTAAAGAAATGCAGGAACTTTAGGTCAGCAAAGACATCCAGAGATATGGAGAAAAAGTCATTCATGAAGGATAATGTTGAGTATTTTTGTTTTGATGATGTGTGCTGAATGAAAATAATCATATTTGCTCAATTACTATTGCTTGTGAAAAGAAATTAAAATCATCAATTAATACAGAAAAAGCTTACTAATATAAATACTTGTCTGTATTGGATCTAAAGTTAATAACTAGTCGTTTCGTTGCATTAATTTCTCATTTAGCTAAACGTTAAGTTAACGTGTGTTTTTATTGAAAAGCATGATATGTTTTAAAGTTATATCTTCTGTATCATGAACAGTGCACGTTTAGACAACTCGTTAAGTTAGAGGTTTGTTTGTATAGAGGTCATGTGATAACTCATTAAGTTAGTGAGTAAAAGAAGAGACGAACTCGTTAAGTTAGTGTTATACACGTGGTGAAATTATAAGTTACGAATGTTGTATTGTATCACATGAGGTGCACATGTTTAACTCGTTAAGTTAACATAACTAAATGCGTTGAGTTGCTATATTGAACACTAAGGCAACACGTTAGGTTAGCGTTATAAACTTAAGTTGTTATTTTTACACGTGGTAAAATTCTTATTATAAAAACATTTGTTTATTACTGAATCGGTGAGTTAAAGTTTTTTTCGGAGACTTACAGTCGTAACTATCCGAAAGGTAACTTAAGCCATGTTTTCAGATCTTGACACGTGTCTCACTAGTTTTATAATATAAAGAGTTTTTCAGTGACTTACATCTATAACTATCCGAAACTTAAACTGTTTTCGGTGAGTTATCGTTTAACCTTTCGAAAGAAAGGTTAAGCTGGTTCGTTGAGTTAGCATAACACCACGGACTTACTTCGTTGAGTTAGCTACAGTACTTGTCACGTGAAATGGCACATGGTGAACTCGTTAAGTTATATATATATATACTTGTGTTACTCGTTTAGTTAACATTAAAGTAACGACTTCTTATTACACTAATGAAAAATTTTTGGACGAGAAAGTTTATTTTGCAGGAAATTTTTCAGAGATCCAGGACTGATGATTAAAGAAAATTCGAAATATAAACGTGGGTTAGAACATGTGTGTTTCGATGAAGGAAAAAGAAAAGGCGTGGAGAAGTGGAAAACTGGTAGTGGTTAAACGTGAAGGATATGCATGAAATGAAGATACAGTATAAAAGGCATAGAGTTCTTGTTGATCAATTTATCCTTGCACACAAAACGAAAAATCTTTTCAAGGATCAAACCATCCCTACACACCAAAAGAAAAATCTTTTTCAAGGATCGAAAACACCTCTTCGGGCAAAATCTCTCAAGTGGAAGAAAATTCAGTGAAGCATAAAAAGGTATGATTTTCGTCACTGAAGATTTGAAGTACGAGAAGAAAGCAAATTCGGTGAAGCATAAAAAGACAAGATATTCGTCACTAAAGAATTGTTGAAGAAGAAAGAAGAAGAAGATAGATCTCAAATAGGGAGAAATGTTTTAAATTCCGCAAATTAGTTTTCTCTGTTTGTAGTTATGAAATTGTATAGATGAAACATGGTATCGAAATATAATTGCATCTACAATTTTTGAGGAGAATTGAATTGTATATTGTAATTGAAACCTTGAATAAAAATGATTTTATGAAAACAATGTCTCGACTTGTTTTTGAGTTTTAAAGTTTCAATTATATTTCAGAAAATATTAAAAAAACACAATTCACCCCCCTCTTGTGTAGCCATACGATCCTACAGATAAAGTCATATACTACAAGTGCAATAGGCCAGGTCACTTTCAAACTCATTGTCCTCTCAACAAAAATAAGAATAATTCGAGGAGGAATTTCAAGAATAAGAAATTCAAAAAGAGAAGGGTACTTAAAGTGGCATGGGATGACTCTTCAGTTTCACAATGTAAAGAAACAAAGGATTCAATATCAGACAATAAATCCCCATCAAAATTAGATTCAGAAGAAAATCTGGTAAATGTATGCTTCATGGCAAAATCTAGTGAGGTATCTTCTGATCCAAATGCTAGTTTTGATAGATTACTTGTTGAATACAATAAACTAGCTATAAAATATAAGAAAGTAAAAATAGAAGGAAAGAACACTAGGAAAATGCTAGATGAATCTGAAAATAAGATTGATTTTCTGAACTCTACGTTGAATAAATTTAAAGAAGAAAATCAAAAGCATGCATAGGAAATTTTAAAGTTTATTGCAATAGAAAGAAAATTGCATGCTAATTGTGAAAATTTAATTGCTGATAAAAAGAAAATGATCTATGAAGTTGAAAATCTAAAACTGAATATTAGTAATTTAAATTCAGAAATTGATATGTTAAAGATTAAGGTTTGCAATCAAAAGGCTGCATTAAGTAAATGGAATAATAGTCAGACTATAACAAATGAACTTAGTAGTAAAATATCAAATGTAAAAAAACATGGTATTGGTTTACACGATGCATCTTTTGAAAATTATATATTACATGATGGTACTGCTAAAAATAATGTCTTTATTTCTAGTACTAAGAATAGTAAAAGAAAAACTATTCCATGTGTGATTAAAAAGGGAGATAAATATGTGCAAATTGATAAAATGCAACATATAAATAATAGCACACAATGCAAGAATTCTAAAAGAAATTTTCAGAAAAATTAGCTAAGTCATTTGAGAATTTTAATATTTTTGATCAATTTTCTTCATATTTAAAAAATATCGAATATTAGGATCAGCAATCAAATAATGTCAAAATTGAAAATTTCAACTTTGATTTACGTAGGATAAATGTTCTGATAATTACAACACTAAGAGTAATAAACATAGGAATAATTATCAGAAAATAGATAAGTTGAAGTTTAAAAATATTGATTATTTTGAAATGACTCTCTAAAAATCTTGGACCCACTCAGAAATGGGTTCCAAGAAATAAAATCTCTTCTTAACTGTTTTGCAGGTATACAAATCAAAATAGATAATGGACAATGGAGTATCCAACCACATAACTAGAGATATACGATTACTTACAAAAGTAACAAAGACAAAGAATGGACAAGTTACCTTTGGAAATAATAATAAAACAAACATCATTGGGTCTGGCAAGGTTCTGGTAACTGAAAAGTGTTTTATAAATGATGTCTTATTAGTAGAAAACTTAGGTTTTAATTTATTGAGTGTTCCTATTTTAATGAAGTTTTATAGAGTAATTTTTGAAAAAAATTCCTGTAAAATTATGGACATGTATACAAATGAAATTTTATTCACTACATATAAGAAATGATCCATTTGTATTTTGAATTTGCCTTCTAATATTATTAAAGACAATGCTTGCTTAATTGTAAAATCAGATGAAGTTATTTTATGGCATAGAAGACTAGAACACTGAAACTTAACATTATTGCAAAAGCTGTCTAAAAAGAATCTAGTTAGAGGTTTACTTAGTATTAAGTGCTCGAAAGAGTTTTTGTTAGGAATTTTGTTTTGATGACAAATGCTTTATTAATGTTTTTAAATAAGTCTAAATAATATTTTCTAAGTATAATAGTCATGTAATTAAATGTTGACAAGTTATCGGAAAGTTTCATTTAAAATTTCGGATAGTTAACTTTTAGATAGTTAGATTTTCGGATAGTTAAAGTTTTCAGATAGTTAGATTTTCAGATAGTTAAACTTTCAAATAGTTAACATTTCTATTTAGTCGAAGAGTTATGTTAAAAACTTGTATAGTTAAGTTATCTGCATGTGTGTTTTTAATGTTTTAAGTTATCACATGTTTTCCATGTACGCTTAGTAATGAAAATCGAAGAGTTAGATAATTATTCAAGTTTTTATATGCATGGATAGATAACTGTTCGAGTTTTATAAAATGACTAACGAACAGATAAGTTTTCTTTGTTCAGTCACGTGTTTTGCAAGTGTAAAAACTCAAAGAGTTACAAATAAGTATTCGAGTTTTTACAGGACTTAAAGGATAAGTGTTTGACTAAAGCAGTGACTTAGAAGATATTCTATAAATCTCCAAGAAGATAAAGTTTCAGTGAATCTACAAGTGGAAATCATGGAAATTCAAAATGATAGTGGAGAAAGTGGAGATTCAAAATAGAAAGTGGACATAGTGGAAATCGTGGATAGTTTGAATTCAAAATTAGTACGTGGATTATGGATTAAGTGGATGAACATGGTGAACATGAAGTTAGAGTTCGACTACTAAAAATAGAGGGTACGAGCTGTATTACGATCATCCCAATCCCCAATCACAAATTGAAAGATCAAGTCTGAATATTCAACTACATATCAAATCTAGAAAAATTCTCCAACATCAGAAAAAGTTTGAAATACCAAGCAATTTCAGAAAAGGAGTTACAAATGCAACAAGTCTAGAAATTCGACAACTGAAGAAGAAGAGATATAGAAGTTGAGCAAAAAGAAGGAAAATGAGCTACGTGCATAAAGATGAGGTTTTATACAATTCAAAATTAGCTCTGAATAAGGACTTCATTTTCTATTTGAATTGTATATTAGACATTACTGTATTAAAACCGACAAGAAGGGAATTGAGTTGAAAAGATATTGTAAATTCTTTCTTTAAAGTTTATAAAGAATAGAATTTTATTTACGAGTGTTTTGTGCTCTTGTTTTATCCGTTGGTAATTTTAATTACTAAAAACACAATTCACCCCCTCTCTTGTGATATAATGATCCTACAATTTATGTGTGATGTATGTCAACTAGGTAAATTACATAAAACATCATTTAAAAGCTTAAATGAAATAACAAGCAAAAGAGTATTATAACTAGTGCATATGGATTTATTTGGACCTACTAGGACAACCAGTCTAGGAGGTAAACATTATGCTTTTGTACTAGTTGATGACTATTCTAGGTTTACTTGGGTTTCTTTTCTAGCTAATAAAACTGAAGTTTTTAAAATATTTAAGATATTCTGTAATAAAGTTCAGAATGAGCAAAATGTTAAAATTCAAAAACTTAGGAGTGATCATGGTACAGAATTTGATAATGATCAAATGGACACCTTTGTGAAGAATTAGGCATAGATCATAGGTACTCATTTCAAAGAGCTCCTTCACAAAATGGGATAGTAGAACATAAAAACAAATCACTTTAGGAAATGTCTAGAACCATGTTAAATGAAAATAAGTTACGCCTATCTCTCTGGGTAGAAGTAGTTCATACAACATGTTATGTTATAAATAGAGTATATTTAAGACCAATTTTGGATAAAACTCCTTATGAGATATGGTATAATAGGGTTCCCAAAATAAGTTATTTAAAACCCTTTGGCTACAAGTGTTTTATTTTAAACACTAAGGAACGTAGAGACAAATTTAGAGTCAAATCAGATGAGGGTATTTTTGTTGGTTATTCCATTAGAAGTAAGGCATATAGAGTATATAACAAATCAACAAAAACCATTGAGGAAACCCTACATGTGAAATTTCATGAAATTCTCATTTAGATTTTAGACATGCTAAAAAATTGATTTAGAAATTTTCCTAGAATGGTATCAAATGATGTTGATAGAGAAATTGAGAGATTATTTGACGAAATAAGAAATATAAACTTAAATGATGAAGATTTAGAAGAAAATAATGTTATACCTATAGACAATGTGGAACAACATAGAAATTGGCGTTATGCTTCATCTCATCCTATTGATCAAATAATAGGCAATCCTAATCAAGGAGTTAGGACTAGGTCATCATTAGTCAACATTTGTGGTGCTTATTCATTTGTTTCCTTACTAGAACCTAAGAAAATTGAAGATGCCTTAGAAGATGAGTTTTGGTATTTAGCTCTGCAAGATGAGCTAAATCAATTTATAAGAAATGAGGTATGGGATCTAGTTCTACCACCTAAAAATTAATCTGTAATAGGAACAAGGTGGGTATTTAGAAACAAAGTAGATCAGGATGGACATATAGTTAAAAAAAAAGCTAGGTTAGTTGCTCAAGGTTACAAGCAAGAGGAAGGAATTGACTATGATGAAACATTTGCTCATATTGCTAGACTAGAATCAATATAAATTTTGTTAGCATATGCTTGTTATATGGATTTCAAATTATATCAAATGGTTGTTAAGACTGTTTTTTTAAATAGATATATAAAAGAAGAAGTTTATGTAAAACAACCTCTAGGTTTTGAGGATTCAAAACATCCCGAGTATGTTTACAAGCTTAAAAAGGCACTATATGGTCTTAAACAAGCCCCTAGGTCTTGGTATGAGAGATTATCTAAATTTCTTATAGAAAAAGGGTATTTTATGAGAAAGGCAGATCACACTCTTTTTATTAAGAAGGTCAAAAAATATATATTGGTAGTTCAAATCTATGTAGATGACATTATATTTGGAGCAACAAATAAAAAATTAGTTGAGTCATTTTCGAAAGACATGACTAATCAATTTGAAATGAGTATGATGGGTGAACTATCATTTTTTCTAGGTTTACAAATTAAGCAGTTAAAATAGGGTACTTTTATTTCACAAGAAAAATATACTCGAAATTTATTAAAAAGGTTTGGATTAGACAACACTAAAACAAAAAATACACCAATGAGTACTATCACTAAGTTGGATAAAGATGACTCTGGAAAAATTGTAGATATAAAATAATATAGAAGTATGATTGGTTCATTACTTTATTTAACAACTAGCCAACTAGATATTATGTTTAGTGTGTGTATTTATGCTAGATATCAATCTAATCTTAAAAAATCACACCTACTTACTGTTAAATAAATTTTTAAATATCTATTAGGAACCATCAATTTTAGATTGTTTTACTTTAAACACAATTTTTTAAATTTAATAGGTTATAGTGATGTTGATTTCGCAGGATGTAAATCTGAAAGAAAGAACACTAGTGACACTTGTCAATTATTAGGAAATTCTTTAGTGTCATGGTTTAGCAAAAAGCAAAATTGTGTAGCATTATCTACAACTGAAGCTGAATATGGTTGTTGCACTTTGCTGTGCTCAAATCCTATGGATCAGACAAACTTTAAAAAATTTTAATTTAGCCTATGAACTAACTAAGATTTTCTGTGATATTAGTTCTACAATAAGTTTATCCAAAAATCCTGTTTTACATTCACGAGCTAAACATATAGAAGTTCGACATCATTTTCTAAGGGATAATGTTATAAAAGGAAAAATAGTATTAAATTTTGTTCCTACCATAGAACAATTAGCAAATCTATTTACAAAACCCTTAGATGAAAATACCTTTTCAAAATTACGATTAGAACATGGTATCTGTAGGTTATCTGATGTTTAAATTGTTTTGTTCATTACATAATATTTTGGTTTGTTACAAAGTAGCTTTAAAATTTAATTTCTTTATATTTTATTTATTTATTTATTTTTTTAAAAAGACTCAAAATATCTGTTTTAGAATTATTCTTTACTAGTAGTTAAGAATTTATGAAATTCTGATTTTTATTGAAGTCAATTTATTTAAGAAAAATTTAGAAAAGGTTACTTAAGGAAAGTTAATTTAATTCAATATGAGTACCAACTATATTTTTGTTACTTATGTATACGCCATTATAGAGATTTTAACTAGAAAATATGTACCGTTTATTAAAGGAAAGTTATTAACATACTGTTAAAAAAATTAAGTCTTGTGGTTGCCTCTTATTCAATTTACTATCTTGTTTTATTGTTTGTTTGCAATTACTTGAGTAATTAAGTCCGTTGGAGGATCTTAAATCCTAGTCACTTGAACCAACTAGTTTGGGATGTGTTGACTGAAAACTCATTTTACAAGTAATTCAGATTCTATTTATAAAAAAGAAAAGAAAAGGTTACTTGTTTTCACTTATCATTGATGTTGAGTATTTTGTTTTGATGATGTGTGCTGAATGAAAGTAATCATATTTGCTCAATTACTATTGCTTGTGAAAGGAAATTAAGAACATCAATTAATACAGAAAAAGTTTACTGATATAAATACTTGTCTGTATTGGATCTGAAATTATATTAAGTTAAATAACTAGTCATTTCATTGCATTAATTTCTCATTTAACTAAATGTTAAGTTAATGTGTGTTTTTAATGAAAAGCATGATATGTTTTAATGTTATATTTTCTATATCATGAATAGTGCATGTTTAAACAACTCGTTGAGTTAGAGTGTTATTTGTATAGAGGTCATGTGAGAACTTGTTGAGTTAGAGGCTTAAAGGTTAAAATAGGTCACGTGAGAACTCGTTAAGTTAGTGAGTAAAAGAGTAGACGAACTCATTAAGTTAGTATTGTACAAGTGGTGAAATTAAAGGTTACAAATGTTATATTGTATCACGTGAGTTGCGCATGTTTAACTCGTTAAGTTAACATAACTAAACGTGTTGAGCTACTATATTGAACACTAAGGCAATGCGTTAGGTTAGCATTATAAACTTAAGTTGTTATTATTGCACGTGGTAAATACCTTATTATAAAAACATTTGTTTTTTACTAGTTCATTGAGTTATCTATAACACAACAGAGTTGATTCGTTGAGTTAGCGTAACACTACAAACTTAGTTCGTTGAGTTAGCTACAGTACTTGTCACATGAGTTGGCACATGAGGAACTCGTTAAGTTAGAAACGTTAAGTTATATATCTACTTGTGTTGAGTATTTTGTTTTGATGATGTGTGCTAAATGAAAGTAATCATATTTGCTCAATTACTATTGCTTGTGAAAGGAAATTAAGTACATCAATTAATACAGAAAAAGTTTACTGATATAAATACTTGTCTATATTGGATCTAAAATTATACTAAGTTAAATAACTAGTCGTTTTATTGCATTAATTTCTCATTTAACTAAACGTTAAGATAACGTGTATTTTTATTGAAAAGCATGATATGTTTTAAAGTTATATCTTATGTATCATGAACAATGCACGTTTAGACAAATCGTTAAGTTAGAGTGTTATTTGTATAGAGGTCATGTGAGAACTCGTTAAGTTAGAGGCTTAAAGGTTAAAATAGGTCACGTGAGAACTCGTTAAGTTAGTGAGTAAAAGAAGAGACGAACTCGTTGCATTAGTGTTGTACATGTGGTGAATTAAAGGTTACGAATGTTATATTATATCACTTGAGGTGCACATGTTTAACTCGTTAAGTAAACATAACTGCACGCGTTGAGTTACTATATTGAACACTAAGGCAACATGTTAGGTTAGCGTTATAAACTTAAGTTGTTATTTTTGCACGTGGCAAAATTCTTATTATAAAAACATTTGTTTAATACTGGTTCGTTGAGTTATCTGTAACACAACGGAGATGGTTCGTTGAGTTATCGTAACACCACGAAGATGATTCGTTGAGTTAGCGTAACACCACAGACTTAGTTCGTTGAGTTAGCTATAGTACTTGTCACGTGAGTTGTCACATAAGGAACTCGTTAAGTTATATATCTACTTGTTTTACTCGTTTAGTTAACATTAATGTAATGACTTCTAATTACACTTGATGAAAAATTTTAGATTAAAGTAACTAGTCACTCGTTTATTTTGTAGGAAATTTTTCAGAGATCCAAGATTGATGATTAAAGAGAATTCAAAATGTAAACGTGGGTCTTTCGATAAAGGAAAAAGAGAAGACGTGAAGAAGTGGAAAACTAGTAGTGATTAAATGTGGAAGATATGCATGAAATGAAGATACAGTATAAAAGGCATAGAATTCTCGTTGATCAGTTATCCCTGCACACCAAATGAAAAATCTTTTCAATGATCAAAAACACCTTTCAGGGAAAAGCTCTTAGGTTGAAGAAAATTTAGTGAAGCAATAAAAGGTAAGATTTATGTCACTGAAGTATGAAAAGAAAGCAAATTCGATGAAGCAGAGAAAGACAAGATATTCGTCATTGAAGAATTGCTGAAGAAGAGAAAGAAGAAGAAAAAGAAAGATTTCAAATAGGAAAAAATGTTTTAAATTTTGCAAATTAGTTTTCTCTATTTGTAGTTATGAAATTGTATTGATGAAACATGGTATCGATATATAATTGCATCTACAATTTTTGAGGAGAATTGAATTGTATATTGTAATTGAAATCTTGAATATAAATGATTTTATGAAAATAGTGTCTCGACTTATTTTTGAGTTTTGAAGTTTCAATTATAATCGAAAATATTGAAAAACACAATTCACCCTCCTCTTGTGTAGCCATACGATCCTACAACTTGTTTTACTCATTTAGTTAACATTAAAGTAACGACTTCTTATTACACTTGATGAAAAGTTTTGGACGAGAAAGTTTATTTTGAGGGAAAATTTTTAGATATTCAGGATTGATGAGTAAAGAAAATTTGAAATGTAAACGTGGGTCAGAACATGTGTATTTCGATGAAGGAAGAAGAGAAAATGTGAAGAAGTGGAAAACTGGTAATGATTAAACATGGAGGATATGCATGAAATGAAGATACAGTATAAAGGCATTGAATTCTCGTTGATTGGTTATACCTGCACACCAAACGAAATATATTTTTAGGGATCAAAAATGGCTCTTTGGGGAAAAGCTCTCAGATGGAAGAAAATTCAGTGAAGCAGAAAAGGTCAGATTTATGTCATTGAAGATTTGAAGTATTAGAAGAAAGCAAATTTGGTGAAGTACAGAAAGTCAGATATTCGTCATTGAAGAATTACTGAAGAAGAAGAAGAAGAAAAATCTCAAACAAGGAGAAAAGTTTTAAATTCCACAAATTAGTTTTCTCTATTTGTAGTTATGAAATTGAATAGATGAAACATGGTATCGTTATATAATTGCATCTACAATTTCTAAGGAGAATTGAATTGTATATTGTAATTGAAACCTTGAATAAAATGATTTTATGAAAACAGTGTCTCGACTTGTTTTTAATTTTGAAGTTTCAATTATAATCGAAAATGTTGAAAAACACAATTCACCCCCTCTTGTGTAGCCATACGATCCTACAAGTGGTGTTAAAGCTAGTTAATAATCTTTGATATAAAATCGATACCAACTTATTGAATATCATTGCTTATTTTGCCTTCTTTGTTTTTAAACAGAAGTTAATATCTGAGCATACATTTAACTTTTTTGATTTTAGGCTCAAGTTGTTTTAAAGTTTTTAAACTGTTTAAAATCAAATTGGTTGAAAAATCTAAGGTAAGATGGCTACTAGAAATGGTATTTTTTCTTTGTATGAATGTCAAAATCTTAACCATCCTCCTTTATTTGATGGAATACATTTTCAATATTGGAAATATAGGATCATAGTCTTTCTTCAAAGTATAGATCACAAGTTGTGGTTCATGATCTCTAAACTTTATTCTCCGTTAACTACTCCTTATAATACTTGGACAATTACTTAAAAAGAAAATGAAACTCTAAATGCTAAGGGCTTAAATATGTTATTTTATGCATTGAGTTATGAATAGTTCAGTAAAGTGTTGGCATATAAATCTGCTTATGAGGTGTGGCATACATTAGAAGTTTCACATGAAGGTACTTCTCAAGTTAAAGAGACTAAGATTAACATGTTAATTCATAAGTATGAACTCTTTAAGATGCATGAAGACGAAAGTATTTCTGAGATGTTTTTCAGATTCCTAAATATAATAAACTCTTTAAAATGCTTTAGAAAAAATTTTGAATAGAAGGATTTGGTGAGAAAAATTCTCAGATCCCTAAGTTCTAAATGGTCTCATAAAATAACACCTAATGAGGAATCACGAGATTTAAATGTTTATACTATAAATGAACTTATAGGAAACTTAACTGCTTATGAAGTTCAATTAAATGATTCACTAAGTCACAACAAATTAAAACTGAAGAAAGAAATAGCCTTCGAAATTAATTCAGATTCTGAAATATCTACTGATTCTAACAAGGATTTGATTTTGCTGACTAGGAAATTTAAGAAAACATGGAAAGCTAGGATACAGCAAAGGAACAGAAATGACAAACCCTCAACATTAAAGTCACTAAATGAAAAGAATTTTTCAACTAAAAAGTCTGCATGTTACAACTGCAAGAAACCTAGACATCTTTCTCCCGATTGTCCTATAAGGAAAAATGAAAAGCAAAGTAGGACAAATAAGAAGAAGACAGCTTAAAAAACTCAGAAAAAGTTTTACAAGAAAAGGCTTTGAAGATCACTTGGGATGACACATCAGAAAAGTCTGAATCTGAGGAATTATCATCAAAATCTTTGTTAGGTATTTAATTTTGATGATATATGCTTTATTAACGTATTTAAATAAGTCTACATAATCTTCTCTAAGTATAATAGTTAATAGATTATCGGAAAGTTTCATTTTTTTGTCGGATAAATTAAAGATTTTCGAAGAGTTAGATTTGCAATAGTTAAACTTTTGGATAGTTAATGTTTCGTTTTTGTCGAATACTTTATGTTAAAAACTCGTATAGTTAAGTTATCTGCACGTGTGTTTTTAATGTTTTAAGTTGTCACGTGTTTTTCATGTGTGTTCGGTAATGAAAAATCGAATAGTTAGATAACTGTTCGAGTTTTTATATGCATGGATAGATAACTGTTTGAGTTTTATAAAAGGACTAACGAATAGAAAAGTTTCTTTGTTTAGTCACATATTTTGCAGGTGCAAAAACTTGAAGAGTTAAAGGATAAGTGTTCATGTTTTTACAGGAGTTAAAGGATAACTGTTCGACTAAATCGAAGACTTAGAAGATATTCTACAAGACTTCAAGAAGATAAAGTTTCAATGTATCTATGAGTGGAGATTGTGGAAACTCAAAATGTTAGTAAAGAAAGTGGAAATTTAAATAGAAAGTAATTTGGAATAAAGAGAAAATTAGTACCTGGATTATGGATTATGGATTGTGGATTAAGTGGATGAACATGCTGAACGTGAAAGACAACAGAGTTCGATGACAAATAGAGAGTACGAGCTACATTACAATGGAGGATCCCAATCTCAAAAATCAAGTCTGAATATTCAATCTGGATCCCTAACTGAAAAGTTAAGTTTGAATATTCATATTCTGAAAAGTTCTCCAACATCAGAAGAAGTTCAAAATTTCAAACAATTTTAGAAAAGGAGCTGCAAACGCAAGAAGTCTGGAAATTCGACAACTGGAGAAGAAGAGATACAGAAGCTGAGCAAAGAGAAAGAAAAGAGCTACGCATAAAGATCAGGTTTTATACAATTCAAAATTAGTTTTGAAAAAGAGCTTTGTTTTCCTATTTGAATTGTATATCAAAAATTACTGTATCAAAACCGTCAAGAAGGGAATTGAGCTGAAAAGATATTGTAAATTCTGTCTTGAAATAAAAGAATAGAATTTCATTTACGAGTGTTTTGTGCTCTTGTTTTATCTACTAGTTTAATTACTAAAGACACAATTCACCCCCCCTCTTGTGATACAGATGATCCTACAACTAGTATCAGAGCAATTAAACTATTTAAAGCATTCGAAATGCCTTCATTTCTCTACTTAGGAATTGGTTTTTCCTGTCATTTACTTCGGATCATCTGTTTAAAATAGATAATTCTGAAATCTTAGTTATGATTGAAGGACAGACCACTAATATAGGATGAAAGTATTCTTTCAGTCAATCGATTTCAAATTATGGCATATAATTAGCAATCCTATAGTGTTAGTTACGACTCCATATGATACTTGGACTTTTGATGAAAAGGAGCAAATGACACTAAATGCTAAAGGTTTAAACATCTTGTTTTGTGCTTTATCTTATGATCAATTTAATAAAGTTTCTACATATCAAACTACATATGAGACATGGCATGCATTAGAAGTTGCCAACGAAGGTACTAATTAGGACAAGGAATCTAAGATCAATATGTTAGTACATAAATATGAGCTTTTTAAAATGCACGAAAATGAATGTATCTCTAACATGTTTTCCCATTTTCTTGAGATTGTAAATTCATTAAAAGTTTTAGGCAAGAAATTCGAGGAAAAAGACTTGGTAAGAAAGATCCTTAGATCTTTAACTAAAATTTGGGCTCAAAAGACATCTATTGAATAGTCCAAAGACTTAAATACATATACTCTTGATGATCTCATAGGAAATCTAACAGCCTATGAAGTACAACATTTAGATCCAAAAGGGAAAAATCCTAGAAGGGATCTGACTTTTGAGGCTGATAAAGTCTCAGAAGTCACTAGTGATTCTAACGATGATTTATTGTTGCTGAACAGAAAATTTAGAAATCTGTTGAAGAAACATAGGAACTTCAGGTCAGCAAAGACATCTGGAGATATGGAGAAGAAGTCATTCATGAAAGACAAAAGTATATGCTACAAGTGCAATAGGCCGGGTCACTTTTAAACTGATTGTCCTCTCAACAAAGATAAGAAGAATTCAAGGAGGAATTTCAAAAATAAGAAATTCAGAAAGAGAAGGGCGCTTAAAGTGACCTGGGATGACTCTTCAGCTTCACAAAGTGAAGAAACAAAGGATTCAACATTAGACAATGAATCCTCATCAACATCAGATTCTGAAGAAAATCTGGCAAATGTAAGCTTTATGGCAAAATCCAGTGAGGTACACAAATCAAAATGGATAATGGACAGTGGAGCATCCAGCCACATGACTAGAGATATACGATTACTTATAGAAATAACAAAGACCAAGAACGTACAATTTACCTTTAGAAACAAAAGCAATACAAATATCCTTGGGTCTGGCAAGGTTCAAGTAACTGAGAAATGTTTTATAAATGATGTCTTATTAGTTGAAAACTTAGGTTTTAATTTATTGAGTGTTCCTGTTTTAATGAAGATTTATAGAGTAACTTTTGAAAAAGATTCTTGTAAAATTATGGACATGACTACAAACGAAATTTTATTCATTGCATACAAGAAAGGATTTGTTTGTATTCTAAATTTGCCTTCTGATATTATTAAAGACAATGCTTGCTTAATTGCAAAACCAGATGAATTCATTTTATGGCATAAAGGGCTAGGACACTCAAACTTAAAATTATTACAAAAGCTGTCTAAAAAGAATCTAGTTAGAGGTTTACCTAGTATTAAGTACTCAAAAGAGTTTATGTGTGATGCGTGTCAACTAGGTAAATTACATAAAACATCCTTTAAAAGCTTAAATGAAATAACAAGCAAAAGAGTATTAGAACTATTGCATATGGATTTATTTGGACCTACTAGAACAACCAGTCTAGGAGTGATCATGGTATAGAATTTGAAAATGATCAAATGGACACCTTTTGTGAAGAATTAGGCATAGATCATAGGTACTCATTTCCAAGAGCTCCTTCACAAAATGGGATAGTAGAACATAAAAACAGATCACTTCAGGAAATGTCCAAAACCATGTTAAATGAGAATAAGTTATCCCTATTTCTCTAGGCAGAAGTAGTTCATACAACATGCTATGTTATAAATAGAGTACATCTAAGACCAATTTTAGATAAAACTCCTTATGAGATATGGTATAGCAGGGTTCCCAAAATAAGTTATTTAAAACATTTTGGCTGTAAGTGTTTTATTTTAAACACCAAGGAACGAAGAGACAAATTTAAAGCCAAATCAGATGAAGGGATTTTTGTTGGTTATTCCATTAGAAGTAAAGCATATAGAGTTTATAATAAATCAACAAAAACCATTGAGGAAACCCTACATGTGAAATTTCATGAAAATTCTCATTTGGATTTAAGACATGCTGAAAACTTTGATTCAGAAATTCTCCCAGAAATAGTAACAAATGATGTTGACAGAGAAATTGATAGATTATTTGATGGAATAAGAAATCTAAGTTTGAATGATGAAAATTTAGAAGAAAATAATGTCATACCTATAGAAAATAGGGAACAACATAGAAATTAGCGTTATGCTTCATCTCATCCTATTGATAAGATAATAGGCGATCCTAATCAAGGAGTTAGGACTAGGTCATCAGTAGTCAACATTTGTGTTGCTTATTTATTTGTTTATTTACTAGAAACTAAGAAAATTGAAGATGCCTTAGAAGATGAGTTTTGGTATTTAGCTATGCAAGATGAGCTAAATCAATTTATAAGAAATGAGGTATGGGATCTAGTTCCACCACCTGAAAATCAATCCATAATAGGAACAAGGTGGGTATTTAGAAACAAAGTAGATCAAGATGGATATATAGTTAAAAATAAAGCTAGATTAGTTGCTTAAGGTTACAAGCAAGAGGAAGGAATTGACTATGATGAAACATTTGCTCCTATTGCTAGACTAGAATCAATACGGATTTTGTTTGCTTATGCTTGTTATATGGATTTCAAATTATATCAAATGGATGTTAAGACTGCTTTTTTAAATGGATATATAAAAGAAGAAGTGTATGTAAAACAACCTCTAGGTTTTGAAGATTCAAAACATCCTGAGTATGTTTACAAGCTTAAGAAGGCACTATATGGCCTTAAACAAGCTCCTAGGTCTTTGTATGAAAGATTATCTAAATTTCTTATGAAAAAAGGGTATTCTATGGGAAAGGCAGATCACACTCTTTTTATCAAGAAGATCGAAAAAAATATATTAGTAGTTCAAATCTATGTAGATGACATCATATTTGGAGCAACAAATGATAAATTAGTTGAGTCCTTTTTGAAAGACATGACTAATCAATTTGAAATGAGTATGATGGATGAACTATCATTTTTCCTAGGCTTACAAATTAAGCAATTAGATCAGGGTACTTTTATTTCATAAGAAAAATATACTCAAGATTTATTAAAGAGGTTTGGTTTAGACAACACTAAAACAAAAATACACCATGTTGGATAAAGATGACTCTGGAAAAACTGTAGATGTAAAAAAATATAGAAGTATGATTGGTTCATTACTCTATTTAACAGCTAGCCAACCAGATATTATGTTTAGTGTGTGTACTTGTGCTAGATATCAATCAAATCCTAAGGAATCACACCTACTTGCTGTTAAACGAATTTTTAAATATCTATTAGGAACCATCAATTTCGAACTATTTTACTTTAAACACAGTTCTTTAAACTTAGTAGGTTATAGTGATGCTGATTTCGCAAGATGTAAGTCTGAAAGAAAAAGCACCAGTGGCACTTGTCAATTGTTAGGTAATTCTTTAGTGTCATGGTTTAGCAAAAAGCAAAATTGTGTAGCATTATCTACAACTAAAGTGAATATATAGCTGCTGCACTTTGCTGTGCTCAAATCCTGTGAATTAGACAAATCTTAAAAGATTTTAATTTAGACTATAAACCAACTAAGATTTTCTGTGATAGTAATTATGCAATTAGTTTATCTAAAAATCCTGTCTTACATTCACGAGCAAAACATATAGAAGTTCGACATCATTTTCTAAGGGATAATGTTATAAAAGGAAAAATAGTATTAAATTTTGTTCCTACCACAGAACAATTAGCAGATCTATTTACAAAACCCTTAGATGAAAATACATTCTCAAAATTACGATTAGAACTTGGTATCTGTAGGTTATCTGATATTTAATGGTCCTGTTCATTGTATTTTGGTTTATTATAAGGTAGTTTTAGAATTTAATGTCTTTACTATTAAAAAAAAAAAAAACAACATATCTATTTTTGAATTACAGTTTTCTAGTAGTTAAGAATTTATAAAATTTTGATTTTTATTGAAGGCAATTTATTTAAGAAAAATTCAGAAAAGATTACTTAAGGAAAAGTTAAATTGATTCAATGTGAGTGCCAACTATATTTTTGTTACTTATGTATATGCTATTACAGAGATTTTAATAGGAAAATACATAGAAAGTATGTACTTTTTATTAAAGGAAAGTTATTAACATTTTGTTAGAAAAATTAAGTCTTGCGGTTGCCTCTAATTTAATTTACTATCTTGTTTTATTTTTGTTTATTTTTTGTCTGTAATTACTTGAGTAATTAAGTCCGTTAGGGGATCTTAAACCCAAGTCACTTAAACCAATTGGTTTGGGATGTGCTGACTAAAAACTCATTTTGCAAGTAATTCAAATTATATTTAAAAATAATAAAAAATTACTTGTTCTCACTTGTCATTGAGTAACTGGTTATCTTTCCCCTAAGCAAGTGATTGTGATCACATAAAAAGATGATATTGTGGGAGGTAATACATAAAATATATATATATGAATATATAAAAAAAAAAAAAAAAGAGGGGTATTGTACTCAAGCTTAATTTATCTTTCAAGGTGTTATAACAATCCTGCCATAATCTGTGCATATAATCCTTTTCTTTTTTTTGTTATTATCTACTCTTTACACATAGTGTACGATATTCATTGTCTTAAGTTGTGTACTCACTATTGAATTCTTTTAAGTTTCTTAAGATATATCTCTATAAATTATCTTTTGTAAACTAAATAAGATAAAAGCCAGAAAGTCTAAATTGTTAACTCTACTACTTATTTTTGTATTTCATTCAAATTAAAAAAAAAAAAAAGAGAGACTCAAATCTATCTAAGGCTTAGCATCCTCTTTAAGTAAGCTATTTGACCTTTTAAAGTCAAATCTACTAAGGGCTTGGCAACCCAGATTAAGTACGGCATAGATTCTTTACACTACATTTATGTAGGGGGAGCAATTTCTCGTATAATAATTCATCTCTTATGAACTATTATATGTTTTCATAAAAGAATATGCATAATTTCAGGAAATACACTTTAATTAAGTACATTTCTAAACTATCGGTGACTTACAGGTATTTTAATTCTTAAGTATCCGAATTTTCTATTATTTCGGCAAGTTATATTACAAGTATCGGACAGTTGTGTTTTAAAACGTTCAATAGACTATTTTATTATTTCTTGAAGTACACGTGTCGAAACCATAATGCATGACTTAAGTGGATTTTCGGTAAGTTATTTGTAACTCTCCGAAATGCGTCTGGGCATCGAAAAGTTAGATTTGTAACTGTCTGAAACAACTCTTTATTATAAAACTACTTAAGTACACGTGTCGTGATCTGGACGATTGACTTAAGTTATCTTTCGGAAGGTTATCTATAACTCTCTGAAATGCACCTGAGCATTGGATAGTTAGGTTTATAAGTCTTCGAAACTTTCTGAACACTTTAAGTTCAAATTGTGCACGTGTTGAATTTCACTGCTTTATAATGTCTCAGTTGAAACTCGAACAGTTATGTTTAACTCTTCAACTTTTCACACCTATTCCTTTGAGAAACTCGAACAGTTATCATAAGTCTTCGAGTTTTCTCACTTTTTCACTTAGCCTGAAGTTATTTTCTTTATATGCACAGTTACGCTAAGAATTTTGCAATTGTTGGTTGTAAAACTTGTACAGTTATTGCAAGCACTCGAGTTATTTATCGGTAACGGATCTTATATCTACGATTTCAATGATTGAATCTGTTTGTCCATTTATAAACTCGAAGAGTTATGAATATTTTACTAACAACCTTTCGTGTTTCTACCTTGGTAAAACCCTAGCTTCACAATCTTTCCTTCTACTAAGTTCTACAGTGCAAAGCGAAGATTAATCAACAATGTCAAGACATGGAAGAGGACGTGGTAGAATGACCAAAGTGTAGAAAAGAGAGCTAGAACTTCAGAAAATGCAGAATGAAATCAACAACATCTATTCAAGGTACACTTTTTCAAATGAAATACTACATGAAATAAGAAAAAATATGCAAGATGAGAAAAATTTCTGTTGGAAATTTATTCAAAATTATGTTGAAACACAGTTTAGAATAAAACAGACTAAACTTTCCGCATTGCATTTATGAAAAAGAAATTTACAACCTAACCCTGCGGTTGTAAGTTCTAGACATATACCAGAGACATCGGTACAGTCTATCACTTATTATGGAAAGAAGTGGGGACCAATGATCGAAAATGCAAACAGGGAATTACAATCCTTGTATTCCCAACATTATTTTCCCCCAACTGTTTTAGATGATATTAAATAGTATATCGATGAACAGAAAACTGTCATTAGCAAAATGGGCCTTCGAAGTGAAGGACAAAGAGTTTATCAACTCAAAATGGCAGAGGTGGAGAGCTTAAAACTCTATATTCCATTATTACCACCTAGGCATCATGGTGAAGGACCATCAAGACAACAGGTGCCTTTAATAGGAGAAATTAAGACAATTTTAGAACCTCCTGAACAACTTGAAACACTGTAGACATATAGTCGGATAAAGAAAAAGACAATTGAATATTTTGGAGTAACTACAGGTGTACAAGGAATATTGCAGCAAAAAGAAGAATCAGTGAAAAATGGAAAACTATGCTCCATTGCAGAAGCTGGACAGACATTTTTGTCAGGAATCCCAACAGATGTGACAAATATTGGCTTACAAGCATATACTCTAAGGTATTGTGTCACATTAGTGCATAATATATCTTTTAATACAACGGACAGTTTTTCACACAATGCTGCAAGCACACATTCTTTTCCTACGGAAAGTGAGAATGTAGGAAATTTTGATGATATATATATAGATGATATCAAATTTGGTGATATTATTGATGAAATAGACACTAAGTCTATGAATTTTGAAGATATTTCATCTGAAGAGGAATGTACAGATATTCTTCCGCACTTTATATGTATGGTTATGTTTGTTACAATATATCGTAAACTTGTTGATAAATGTATATAATCAACAACATACACAGTTACAAATAGAATATGATACTACCAATGTCTCACATATACAAATTTCAGAAATACAGGATGATTCTATTCCACAAACAGATATAGAACATTCTTTCATACAGAGACAATTTTATAGATCACATATAGATATACAGGTTGCTGATATACAGATTGCTGATATACAGATTGTTACAGAGACTGTTGCTACTGAAATGTTTCCAGAAGAACAAATAGAAGAAATTCAGCAGATTATTGATACGACAATAACAGATATTTCAGATATTTATAGTAGTTTTGATAGAAATTCCACTAGTTCTGAAAGATCTAACAATATAGATGCTACTGATAATATTGAAACAAGTCCCAGATCAGAATATCATGATAGGAAAATACCTAATCCTGAATAGAGTTTAGATGCAAATACACTATTATGGTTCAGAAATAATTCTTGTTATGACAAATTTCAGACATATAAAACTTTTACAGTTTTATATTCAAAACTAGTTAAGTTTGAAGGGATGGCACACATACGTGAACTGTTTGAATTTCAAGGCTTGTTGACTCTATTTCCACAACAGCTAGGCCATCTTGCTATACCCAAACTTCTCAGTTGTTTTTACTCAAACTTAATAGTGGAAGAAGGTATTCCTGTTTCTAATATACAAGAAAATGACATATATTTAACTCCATATTTACTTCATCAAGTACTTGGTCTGAAAGATGGAGTTAAATTATCAGAAAGAAAACAAGTTTATCGATTGGGATGGGACATTACAAGTTTAGCCAAAGATCCAACTGCCAACAAACCATTGACATTACTAAATGACTTAAATGGCCAAGCAAAATGACATATATTTAACTCCAGATTTACTTCATCAGGTAGTTGGTTTGAAAAATGAAGGAGTTAAATTATCAGAAAGAAAACAAGTTTATCGATTGGGATGAGACATTACAAGTTTAGCCAAAGATCCAACTGCCAACAAACCATTGACATTACTAAATGACTTAAATGGCCAAGCACGTTTTATTGCAAAAATATTGCATTCTACATTGTTTCAAAGGTTTGGTCATGGGGTAGAAGTTGGCAGATGTTGTCTTTATGCTACATACGCATTAATCAACCATATATAGGTGAACTGGTATGATATTTTTGTTTCTCATATCTTACATTTGCAGAGTAAATTATTTTATGGTGATACAATTTTGAGAATTGTGGCAAGTCAAACAGACATTACACCTTGGCCACAGAAAAGATTAAAGTCAAGATCTTTCTCTACAAAGGAACTCCAAAAATACCAAGCGTCAGATACACCTATCCTTAGACAACAACAACAATAGGTTTGGCAAACACAGCAACAATCCACAGAATTTACAACAACATATAGATATACAACAAGATATACATACAAATATACAACAAGGTATACATAGAGAAATACATACAAGTATAGATACAGACATACATACTAAATTTTTACAGCAACCATCACAAGTTTCTCAAAATGATTTAGATCAAGCATTACTTGATCAGATAAACAGAGTTAGTACAGATATTGCAAAGAAAATTTCAGATACTCTGATTGATATTTTTCGAAGACAAAGAGGCTTGTGATTATACAAATTATGTATTACATGATTTATTTTTTGTAATTTGTAACAAAAAATATTATGTAAATTGTTTACTGATTTTAATGTTACGTGATTATTTTTCACAGTTTATGATATTAAACAGTTTATGCTTAATCCGTAAATCCTATTAATGTTTGAAACTATCGTTTTGATTAATATATACTTAGTAAGATTTCCTTCCTTACATTTAACTTGCTTACCTTCCTAAAGGGGGAGAACATAGTTTGTTGACTTTTTTATAATGCCAAAAAGGGAGAGATATAAATTATGTGACTTATTAGGTTTTGACATCACCAAAAAGGGGGAGATTGATAGGTATTAATTTTGATGATATATGCTTTATTAACGTATTTAAATAAGTCTACATAATCTTCTCTAAGTATAATAGTTAATAGATTATCGGAAAGTTTCATTTCTATGTCGGATAAATTAAAGATTTCTGAAGAGTTAGATTTGCAATAGTTAAACTTTCGGATAGTTAACGTTTCATTTTTGTCGAATACTTTATGTTAAAAACTCGTATAGTTAAGTTATCTGCACATGTGTTTTTAATGTTTTAAGTTGTCACGTGTTTTCCATGTGCATTCGGTAATGAAAAATCGAATAGTTAGATAGATGTTCGAGTTTTATACGCATGGATAGATAACTGTTTGAGTTTTATAAAAGGACTAATGAATAGAAAAGTTTCTTTGTTTAGTCACGTGTTTTGTAGGTGCAAAAACTCGAAGAGTTAAAGGATAAGTGTTCGAGTTTTTATAGGAGTTAAAGGATAACTGTTCAACTAAATCGAAGACTTAGAAGATATTCTACAAGACTTTAGGAAGATAAAGTTTCAATGTATCTACGAGTAGAGATCGTGGAAACTCAAAATGTTAGTGAAGAAAGTGGAAATTTAAATAGAAAGTAATATGGATTAAAGAGAAAATTAGTACGTAGATTATGGATTATGGATTGTGGATCAAGTGGATGAACATGTTGAACGTGAAAGACAACAGAGTTCGACTACAAATAGAGAGTACGAGCTACATTACAATGGAGGATCCCAATCTCAAAAACCAAGTATGAATATTCAATCTGGATCCCTAATTGAAAAGTTAAGTTTGAATATTCATATTCTGAAAAGTTCTCCAACATCAGAAGAAGTTCAAAATTCCAAGCAATTTTAGAAAAGGAGCTGCAAGTGCAAGAAGTCTGGAAATTCGATAGCTGGAGAAGAAGAGATACAGAAGCTGAGTAAAGAGAAAGAAAAGAGCTGTGTGCATAAAGATTAGGTTTTATACAATTCAAAATTAGTTTTGAAAAAAAGCTTTGTTTTCCTATTTGAATTGTATATCAAAAATTACTGTATCAAAACCGTCAAGAAGGGAATTAAGCTGAAAAGATATTGTAAATTCTGTCTTGAAATAAAAGAATAGAATTTCATTTACGAGTGTTTTGTGCTCTTGTTTTATCTGCTAGTTTAATTACTAAAGACACAATTCACCCCCCCTCTTGTGATATAGACGATCGTACAATCTTCACATTCAGAAGAAGAACAAGAGTTAGAACACGTTGCTCATGTGTGCTTTATGGTAGATCAGTCTAAGGTAATATCTGATCCTGAAAGTCATTCAGATTTGAACTTTGATGAATTATTATATGCTTATCATGCATTATTACAGAAACTTAAAGTTTGTAAACTGGAAAATAAGAATATTAGAAACTCTTTGTCCATTTTGGAAGAAGAAAATTATTTCCTATCTACTACTTTAGAAAAGTTTAAATGTGATAATCAAAATCATGCTAGAGATTTGCATAAATTTAGATTTAATGACTGTGTCTTGCATGAATAAATATAGAATACAAATGCTAAAAAATTAAAAATAGAATCTTAAAATGAAATGTTGAGAAACAACATAAATGATCTTGAGTTAGAGATTGAAAAATTAAAATTGAGAGAGCTAGATTTAAATTCCACCATTGAGAAATGGAATTTAAGTCAAACTAAGTTAGACAAACTAACTAGTACCCCTGCGATGTCATATAAATACGGCTTAGGATTTGATTATCATGAATATCCTAAATCTCAAGCCAACAAAGGATTTATTAGTTGTAGTTCAAGTAAATCTAAGACTAAAATTCCTTTTATCATGAAACAAGGTAATAAATATGTAGAAGTAGGTACTTCAAGGGATGAATCATACAGCAATAATATAAATCAATGTGATTTATCTAAATGTACTTCTAACATGACTATCAATGTTTCTAAAAATCTTGTTTCTTGTTCTGGAAATTCAGGTACTAATGTTTTAAAAATTTCAAACAAATGAAGTAAACTAAAAATTCAGAAACCTGAGCATGAAATTCAAAACCCCGATATTAGACCAATTACTCTTTCTGCATATTGTGCGGAAAGATCAAACAAACGTGGACATCTAGGGGTGGCGTGGAGAAGAGATCTGCGTGGAAGAGAGGATTACGAGTGGAGAATTCGAAGAACAACAAATTTACGTGGTTCCCCAACACGGGTACGTCCACAAGTGATCAATCTATCGTGATTCCTTGCTGTATGGTTGCTGGTACAAAGAAGGGGGAGAACAAAATTAAGGGATGGTTTGGCATGGCATCCCTTGGATGTGGATGACCCCTTACATATATAGGGGCAACGATTGGTGATACGCAAAAGACAAGTTTGCCCTTGTACAAATTATCAAAGAAATACAACCATATACAAAGACACATACATATACTTGATGGAAGACACGCATCACAAATCTCCACCTTGTCTTTCATCAATCTTCACCACGAATAGGTGATGGATCACCAAGACCCAACTTGGGTCAACAATAGCAATAGACGTTGAGTAAGTCCAAGCAATGCTTGAACTTGCTTTCAACAACACCCTTTGTAAACATATCAGCTAGATTGTCCTTTGTGTTGACCTTCATAATCTTTATCCTGTCTTCATTCCTGAGGAAGTGATACTTAACATCAATATGTTTAGTTCTATCATGAAAGACATTATCTTTGGAGAGACAAATAGCGCTAAGACTATCACAGAAGATATCAGCTTTATTAATGTGCCAACCAAAGTCTCCAAGTAAGCCTTTCAACCAAATCCCTTCCTTTGCAGCTTCTGTCATAGCCACATATTCAGCCTTAATTGTGGACAAAGATACCGTAGGCTGAAGAGTTGATTTCCAACTCACAATAGAACCTACAAATGTAAAGACATAACCAGACAATGATCTCCTTCTATCAACATCACCTGCATAGTCTGAGTCTGTATAACCAGCCATAGTACAACCTTGATCTGCTACATACATCAAGCCAACACTTGGAGTTCCTTTCAAATATCTGAATATCCTTTTAACTACTTTCCAATGTTCCCTACCTGGATTGGACATGAACCTACTAACAACACTCAAAGGATATGCCAGATTAGGCCTAGTGCATACCATAGCATACATAAGACTTCCAATTGCCTGTGCATAAGGAACTCGCTGCATATCAAGCTTTTCAGAATTAGTTTGTGGACACATCGTAGATGACAATTTGACATTTCTGTCATAAGGCGTGCTAATGGCTTTGCATGAAGCCATACCAAATCTACTAAGGATCTTCTCAATATACTTCTGTTGATTCAAAAATAGCTTACCAGAATTTCTTTCACGCCTAATCTCCATTCCAAGAATTCTGCCAACAGGACCAAGATCCTTCATATCAAATTTTCAGAATTAGTTTATCAAAGTAACATCGCAGCTATATATTACTTTCTGAGATTCAATATCATATATCTTGTATCCCTTTACACCAACACCATAGCCCACAAATATGCCTTTCTTGGCACGTGATTCTAGCTTGCCATTGTTCACATGATAGTAACCTAGACACCCGAAAATTCTGAGCTTCGAATAGTAGCAGATCTTTTCAACCATACCTCAAGAGGTATCTTCCCATCTAAGGCACTAGAAGGGCACCTGTTCACCAGATAGGAAGCTGTGTCAACAGCCTCTGCCTAAAACTTCTTGCTCAAATCTGCATGAGACAACATACAACGTGCCTTTTCTAGGAGTGTTCTATTCAATCTTTCAGCCACTCCATTTTGCTGAGGGGTATACCTGACAGTGTTATGCCATGTAATGCCTTCATCTTTACAAAAGTTATCAAATTCTTGAGAACAAAACTCAAGACCATTATTAGTTCTAAGATATTTTACCTTTCTATCTGTTTGGTTTTCTACTTGCTTCTTCCAATGCTTGAAGCAAGAAAAAGCTTCAGTTTTGTGTGTCAAAAAGAAAGCCCAATTCATCCTTGAATGACAGTCAATGATAGAAAGAAAATATTTAGAACTTGCAATAGAAGGCTGACGTGAAGGCCCCCAACAATCAACATGAATATAATCAAGAACTCCCTTGGAGCTATGCTGACTACGTGCAAATGACACTCTTTTTTGTTTGCCAAAGACACAATGCTTGCACATGTCAATACAAGCAACCTTGTGCCCATCAAACTTACCCAGACTACTTAGTTTTTGCATTCCTTTCTGCCCCAAATGACTCATCCTTGAGTGCCACATGACAGAAAAATCCTGCTGACCAGATATAGCGATGTAGCTGTGCCAACAATTGGAGTGCCCTGCAAAATGTATAAGGGACTAGATTTGGTTCCCTTCATAACAACTAACGAGCCTTTCAGTATGCTGATCTTCCCCTCACCACCTATATATCTATAACCCTTAGCATCAAGGGCCATCAGTGAGATTAGACTTTTTCCAAGCTTTGGGATGTGCCAAACATCCTCTAGAATTCTAACTGTGCCATCATGTAGTTTAAATTTTACAGTGCCCACACCAACTCTAGAACACACATCATCATTGGCCAAAGTCACTTGACCACCCTCCACTTGCTCGTAGGTGTCAAAATACTCCCTAGTAGGAGTCATATGATGTGAAGCTCCTGAGTCCATAATCCACTGATCATTAGAATAGGCACTGCAACAAACTATAAGAGAAAAGTCATCACCTGACGTAGAACTAGTTTCTGCCACAGCAGCCTTTCCTTTGTTCATAAGCTTGGGACAATGTGATTTTCAGTGTTCTTTCTCCTTACAGTAATGGCAGGTATCCCTAGAGTACTTGCCCTTCGACTTGCTTCTACTTCTATTCTTCCCTCCACCTTGTCTCTAGCTTCTTCCCCTATTCTCTTGCTACTGAGCTGAGAGGCCAACACCACTTGCCTCATTTCTACCATACACCATGTGCCTGAGCTCCCTGGAATGAAGGTTGGACCTCACTTCTTCTAGTGTAATTGAATCTCTTCCAACTACACAAGACTGAACAAAGTTTTCATAACACAATGGGAGTGAACAAAGCAAGATAAGAGGTGCATCTTCATCTTCTATGATTACTCCAATATTCTTGACTTCCATCAGAATAGCATTTAGCTGATCTAAATGCTGCTTAAGAGGTACACCTTCTATCATCTTTAAAGAGAACAGTCTTTACTTTAACAACAATTTGTTTGTTAAAGACTTAGTCATATACAATGACTCAAGTTTCTGCTAAAGACCTAATGAGGTAGATTCATCAGGAACTTCTATTATAATTTCATCAGACAAACACAACAAGATGGTGGAGTGCGAGCTTTCTCCTCCTACAATTCAAACTCTAGCGAATTTTTGTTTAGAGTAGTTTCCTTATTTAAAGGAGCCCAAATACCTTGTTGCTTTAGAAGTGCTTTCATCTTAATTTGCCATAAGATGAAGCTATTCTTACCATCAAACTTTTCTATCTTCAACCCCGAAGTATTCATGTTTTCAAAACAACAAACAACCAGCAATACACACGAGATACAATGTGATTTCAACAAACACAATTTTGCGGCAAGGTACACAATAGCAAGCAATATCTCAACAACAATATGCTACTAAAACTACTAATTTCAATGAAATGCAATCAGCCACAAGCCAAGAACAATACTTATCACAAAATAGTAGCAAATACTCGCACAAACCAAGCACAAAACCACAATCACAAAATGCCCAAAATCTGACAATCAAAGAGTCACTCGTCTAGAAAACTACTGTGCCCTAGCCAGATGCCTCCTACTGTATCTCTCTTAATACGAAACTTTTGACCACAAAATTTTAAAGAAAGGAATTTCAAGAAGCTTACTACACGTCCTCAAAATTTAAGACGTAAAAGAGCATGGAAGAGGAAGGCGCACGACTTGGCATCGGAGTGTGCAGACTAGCACTAGCGACGATAGCAGTTGCGACAATGAGGGATATCCTTGCGGAAATGACTTGAGCCTTGATCAATCTCCTCAAAATTTTAAAGGAAGGAAGTTCAGGAATCTTACTACAGGTCCTCAAAATTTGAGATGCAATGGAGCATGGACGAGGAAGGCGCACGACTTGGCGTCGGAGTGTGCAGACTAGCACCAGCGACGACGGTAATTACAACAATGGAGAGATCCCTTGCAGAAATGGCTTGAACCTTGATGAAGCTCTTCGAAACTTCAGATGCAAACCCGAAGATGTCCAACCTCGCTCTGATACCAGTTGTAATATGGAAAGATCAAACAAACGTGGAGCATCTAGGGGTGGCGTGGAGAAGAGATCTGCGTGTAAGAGAGGATTGTGAGTGGAGAATTCAAAGAACAACAAATTTACGTAGTTCCCCAACACGGGTACGTCCACAGGTGATCAATCTATCGTGATTCCTTGCTGTATGGTTGCTAGTGTTAGAACCCGAGTATTTTGATAATGCAAAACCTATGTGAGGAAACATATTGTATTTCATTGTTAAGTTAGAGCAGCATTAGATCAGAAGGTAGATAGAACAAATTCCAAACAGACGAACATATAGAGGAAGTTCTAGAAGATACTGCCTTAAAGCTACAGGAAAATCGGACAGTTACAGGTCCAAGTATCCGAAGAGTAAAACAGCTGCAAGACTATCGAACAGTTAGAAGGATAACTATCCAAATTTTTCAAAGCCTTCGGAGAGTTAAATAATCGGACAGTTAAGTTAGTTGAATGATCAGAGAGTTAAGGAGTTAACTATCCGAAAGAAAAAGGAAAATCGGAAAGTTAGAAAGGCTAACTATCTGAAACTTAAGTCATTCAATAAATCACGTGTAGAAATACAGAATGGAAGCTTAAAGGACTTGTTGGAGAGTTAGATAACTATTCGAGTTTTCTTTTCGAAGAGTTAGATAACTATTCAAGTTTTTCGATAAGTTATAGGTATAACTTTTCGGAACTTAAGTCATTTTGTTACGCACATGCAAAATGGAGAAGCCGGCAGTTGAAAGCTTAAAAGGGAAAATCGGAGAGTTAGATAACTATCCGAAATTTCAAAGAGAGTTTCAGTAAGTTACAGTTTAACTATCTGAAACTTAAGTCATTGAATTTCCCACGTGCAGAATTCCAGAAAGAAGCTCAAATAAGTTTTCGGAGAGTTAGAAAGATAACTATCTGAAATCCTAAAGCGTTTCGATGAGTTACAGAGATAACCATCCGAAACTTAAGTCAGCCTTCTATGCACGTGCTGAATTGAAGCAATTGGAAAGTTAACAGAGGGTTACTGTAGCCAACTATCCGACAATTATATAACTGTTCGGTGAGTTACAGTTATAAGTATTTGACTGAATGACAACTTGCTGTAAATATTCTGGAATCCTACCTAGCAGAAAGGTTTAAGTGATCTTTCGGTGAGTTACAGATTTTCTTCGGAGAGTTACACAGCTAACTATCCGAAAGGTTAGGAAAATCGGTAAGACATCTTGAAATAACTTTCTGAATGGTAACTTACCGTATTTGACTGGTGTCTAATCAAGTACAGCAAAATACATCCGTTGACAGAGAAATATGATCGTTATACCTTTGGTATAAATATGAGGAGTTTATGAAAGGAAAATACAGAGATAACGGATATACTACGTATAGTGAGCTACACTCCAATTCCAATTACACTCAAGTCTATAAATAGTGAAGAATATTCTAAAGACTTACTGCAGAAAAAGCTCTATGCGTCTAAACTCTAATTACAAGATTCAAGTTTTTGGTTCGTGGCTTCAACCTGAAAGCTACATTCAGTGTTGGTTTGAGTTTCAACCTGAAAACTCTAGAGGTTGGTTTACTGAAGTTTATACTTGAAAACTTCTCTGTAGTTGGTTCTTGCTTTGACCTAAAAGCATGTGTGTAAGTGTTGAAACACTTAGTGAAGCCCAAGTGAATCTTGGGGGTGGACTAGCCAAGTTGGTGAACCACCTAAAAATTTGCTGTGTGTTTCTTTTCTCTCTAATTTACATTCATTTAATTTCATCTCATTACATTTTTGTTGAATCATTTGATTCAACATCAAAAGAATTTAAAAAAAAAAAAACTACACACTTTCACCATTCACCCCCCCTTTAGTGAGCCTACCGATCCTAACAATTGGTATCAGAGCTTGGTTAATCCTTCATAAGATTTAACCATCTGGATTTACGGCTCAATTTGCTGAGGGACAAAACATTCACAGACCTCCTCTATTCGATGGTTCCAATTATAACTATTGGAAGAATAGAATGGAGTGCTTCCTTAGGAGTTCTGATGTTAAACTCTAGAAGATTGTTGTTCTTGGAACTACACTTCCAACCAGTGATGTTATGAACTGGTCTGAGGAGGATGAGAAACTCATCCAATTGGATGCTAGAGGGCTGAATGCCATTTATTATGCACTAACTGCTGATCAATATAATAAAGTATCTACATGTAAGTCTGCTCATGAGGCTTAGAAAATCCTTCAAGTTACTCACGAAGGTATAAGCCAAGTTAAGGATACAAAATCAGTATCCTGTTGAGAAAACTTGAACTGTTTAAAATGAATGACAATGTAAACATAACTGAAATGTTTTCAAGATTTATTGAAATCATTAACAGTTTGAAAGGCTTAGGAAAGGAATTCTCTTCACGTGAACAGGTATAGAAGATCTTGAGGAGCTTAATTGTTGAGTGGAAATAGAAGTCCACATCTTTTCAAGATTCCAAGGATCTCAACAACTACACAGTTGAAGAACTGTTGGGCAATCTTCTAGCCCACGAAGTTCAGATGAAGGATTGGAAAGAGCAAGAAGGAGCTGCTGAAAAGAAAAAGGAAATAGCATTTCCATCTACAGAAGAAGCTCCAAGCTCAGATGATGATGAGATCATGTTGTTGGCAAGGAACTTCAAAAAGTTTATGAAGAAAAAGAATAAGCCCAGCTCTTCTAAAAGAATTGTCCCTACATGTTTCAAATGTAAAAAGCAAGGGCACATACAGACCTTCTGTCCATTTCAAACAAAAGAGGATCAAGGAGATAAGAAGAAGAGATTAAAGGACAAAAAGAAGATGGCTCTCAAAGCTACATGGGATGATAGTAGCTCTTCAAGCTGTTCATCAGATTCTAAAGATGAAGCTGCAGCCAATGTTTGTTTTGCAGCACAAGAGGTATGTTCTACTTCCTCTAGTTCAGAAAATGAGCATGATGATTTAGACATAAACAGTCTTCTTTCTACTATAGATAATTTATATGTGAAGTGTAGAGATTTTAAGAAAGAAATTAAAAGATTAAATCATTGCTTAGAAAATTCATTTGCTGAATTAGAATCAACTATAGTTGAAAATAGAAATCTAAAATCAAATTTAGATAAGTATAGTTGTGTTAACAGTGAATTAAAAGATGAAAATAAAAATCTACTAACTACTATATCAGATTTGAAAGATACCATATGTAAATTTACTCAAGGTCAAAAAGGATTAAATAAAATAATAGGATCTCAATGATTAAATGGGAATAAATATGGCCTAGGGTATGCTACACCACAGGAAATACCTTATTGTGGTGGAGTGATTCGATCTTATAGAGATGGCACCACTGTGTTTGTCATCAAACAAAGATCAGGTCATATGTGGCTGCCAAGAGGCAATAGATTTAATGTTTTAAGGACTAACTCTATTGGACCCAAGAAGATTTGGGTACCAAAAGCTTTAATTTCAGTATGATTTGCAAGGTGACAAGGAGTTTCAAGCACGTTCAATTAAATGGATCATGGATAGTGGATGCTCAAAGCACATGATAGGTAAGAAAAGTTTTCTTGACTCTGTTAAAAACTTAAGTTCAGGATCTATTAAGTTTGGAAATAATGAAAAGTGTAAAATAACTACAATAGGAAATATTACATCTGAAAATGATATAATTGAGAATGTCTTGCATGTAAATGGATTAAAACAAAATTTGTTAAGTGTAGGACAATTATGTGATAAAGGTTATATTGTTTCTTTTAATGCTAAAAATTGTTTCATTATTGATCCAGCCTCGAATGAAACAAAATTTATTGGTTTTAGAAATTACTCAATTTATACATTAAACTTTCCATGTGAAAATTCTGCAAGCAATTCCTGTTTGGTAGCAACTGGTGAAGATGATTGGGTGTGACATAGAAGACTTGGCCATATCAGTATGAAGAATATCAGGAAGCTATCCACAGGTGATCTTGTCAAGGGTCTGCCTAAACTCACTTTTAAGAAAGATAGAGTATGCAGTGAGTGTATGCTAGGGAAGCAGAAGAGAACTGCCCTTCACAGCAAAAATGCTTTTACCACCAAAAGGCCATTGGAACTGTTATATTTGGATTTATTTGGTCCCTCTCAAGTTTCAAGTCTTGGGAGTTGAAAATATACCTTTGTTATTGTTGATGATTTCTCCAGATTAACTTGGGTAATATTTTTGACACATAAAAATGAAACTTGCAATGAGTTCAAGAATTTCTGCATAAAAGTTCAGAATCAGAAGGAACTAACAGTGAAGAAAATCAGAAGTGATCATGGAGGAGAATTTGAAAACCTTTGTAATTCATTTGGAATTCTACATGAATTCTCCTGTCCTAGAACTCCTGCTCAAAATGGAGTTGTGGAAAGGAAAAATAGGACATTACAAGAAATGGCTAGAACTATGTTAAATGCCACGAATCTACCTAAATTTCTTTGGGCAGAAGCTGTAGGAACAGCTTGTCACATTTCCAACAGAACTCACATTAGATCCATGTTGAATAAGACACCCTTTGAAATTTGGTTCGATAAAACTCCAAATGTTGGCTATTTTAAGACATTTGGATGCAAATGCTTTTACTTAAATATAGGAAATGCTAAAGACAAGTTTGATGCAAAGTCTGAACCTGCCATACTTGTTGGTTACTCCTCTAGAAGCAAAGCTTACAAGGTATATTTTGTTGAAGATGGAAGAGTGGAGGAAAGTATAAATGTTCAGTTTGATGAAGATCTGATCCAGAATTTCAAAAAGTTGAAGATTAAAAATGATAGTGAAAATGAATACTTTGAATATGATAACTGCAAGCAGAAACTCAATTCACAAGTGTCAAACCAGAATCTCAACAATAGATATCAGAATCATAATAGTTGGAAGTTTAGATCTGATCATCCCGAGGAACAAATTATTGAAAATATATCTAAAGGGGTACAAACTAGAAGCAAAGCACAAGATATCTGCAATTTTTGTGCATTTGTGTCAGAAATAGAGCAAAAATCAGTAGATGAAGCATGTAAGGATACCTACTGGACAATGGCTATGCAAGAAGAATTAAATCAATTCTAGAAAAATAATGTTTGGGAACTAGTAGAAAAACTTGCAGGAAAATCCATTATTGGAACTAAATGAATTTTCAAAAATAAATTAGATGAAGAAGGTAATATTCTCAAAAATAAAGTTCGATTAGTTGCTCAAGGCTACAATCAGCAAGAAGGTATTGACTATGAAGAAACTTTTGCTCCCGTAGCTAGGATTGAAGCTATCAGAATGTTGCTTGCTTTTGCAAGTAGTATGAAGATAAGATTGTTTCAAATGGATGTGAAAAGTGCCTTCTTAAATGGATAAATTCAGGAAGAAGTGTTCGTCAAACAACCTCCTGGATTTGAAGATGAATTCAAGCCGAATCATGTCTTCAAACTAAGAAAGGCTCTTTATGGTCTGAAACAAGCACCTAGAGCTTGGTATGAGAAATTGAAAAAGTTTTTAACTGGAAACAATTTTTCTATAGGCAAAGTGGACAGCACTTTGTTTATCAAAACTTTTGATGTGCATATTTTGATTGTACAAATTTATGTTAATGATATAGTCTTTGGAGCCACTTTAGAAGATCTCTAACATGAATTTCAGAATTTGATGAAAAATAAATTCGAAATGAACATGATGGGAGAGTTGAAGTTTTTCTTGGGATTATAGATTCATCATGTGCATAATGGCATTTTTGTCAACTAAGAAAAGTACTGCAAAGAGATGTTGAAGAAATTTGGTTATGAAAACATCAAACCTACAAATACTCCAATGAGTTCAAGTTTAAACTGGAAATGGATGATTCAAGTGTTGCGGTGGATCAAAAGCAATATAGAGGTATGTTTGGATCCCTATTATACCTTTCAGCTAGCAGGCCAGATATTATGTTTAGTGTATGTTTGTGTGCTAGATTTCAAGCATCACCAAAGGAATCACACTTGAAATTAGTCAAAAGGATTTTCAGATATCTACAAGGAACAAAAGATTTCAGACTATTCTACTCAGTTGACAGTAATTTGATTTTAATAGGCTATAGTGATGCAGATTATGCAAGTAGCAGATCTGATAGAAAAAGCACTAGTGGTACTTGTCAACTACTTGGAAATTTTTTAATCTCCTAGTTCAGTAGGAAACAAAATTGTATTGCTTTATCTACTACTGAAGCCGAGTATATTGTAGCAGGACTGTGCTATGCCCAAATTCTTTGGATGCAGCAAACTCTAGCAGATTACAGACTGAAAATTCAAAACTCAATCATATTTTGTGATAACAGTAATGCAATCAATCTATCTAAGAATACAGTACTTCATTTCAAAGCCAAGCATATCGAGATCAGATATCATTTTTTGAGAGACCATGTGGAAAAAGGGAACATCTCACTTAAGTTTGTGCCAATAGAAAATCAACTTGCAGATATTTTCACCAAACCTTTAAATGAATCAACTTTTAATCATATTAGAAGAAATCTAGGCATATGTTCTTTACTAGATCTTTAAATTTTTTTTTTCATCAAGCTCACCATATGGGAGCTTGTTTTCTGCTAACTTACTCGTGCAGGATATATTCAATATCAGTTTTACTATCCTCACCTTTTTATATAATGGCAAAAAGGAGGAGAAGATTTTGGAAATTAGTAAAGTTATGTCCCTTACAGTATTTCCAGCAAGAACTGAAAGAAAATTATTAAAAGAGGTGAAGAAATACTCAGCACACAAATAAAGGGAGAAGATAGTACAAAGTCAGGGGGAGGAATCCCTCCATGTCAGTATAGTCTTGATTAATTCTTGTTTATTTGGTTCTCTATGTGACTGAATGTATATAAATACACTAGGGAGTGAAATACATGTAAATAAATGTAAAGGTTTTTTTGTCATTATCAAAAAGGGGGAGATTGTTAGAACTTGAGTATTTTGATAATGCAAAACCTATGTGAGGAAACATATTGTATTTCACAGTTAAGTCAAAGCAGCATTAGATCAGAAGGTAGATAGAACAAATTCCAAATAGACGAACAGATGAAGGAGGTTCTAGAAGATATTGCCTTAAAGCTATAGGAAAATCAGACAATTATAGGTTCAAGTATCCGAAGAGTAAAACAGCTGCAAGACTATCAGACAGTTAGAAGGATAACTATCCGAATTTTTCAAAGCCTTCAAAGAGTTAAATAATCGGATAGTTATGTTGGTTGAATGATCGGAGAGTTAATGAGTTAACTATCCAAAAGAAAAAGAAAAATCAAAAAGTTAGAAAGGCTAACTATCCGAAACTTAAGTCATTCAATAAATCACGTGCAGAAATACAGAACGGAAGTTTAAAGGACTTGTCGAAGAGTTAGATAACTATCTGATTTTCTTTTCGAAGAGTTAGATAATTATTCAAGTTTTTCGGTAAGTTACAGGTATAACTTTTCGGAACTTAAGTCATTTTATTACGCACGTGCAAAATGGAGAAGCCGGCAGTTGAAAGCTTAAAAGGGAAAATCGGAGAGTTAGACAACTGTCCGAAATTCTCTTTAGAATTTCGGTAAGTTACAGTTTAACTATCCGAAACTTAAGTCATTGAATTTCCCACGTGTAGAATTCCAGAGAGAAGCTCAAATAAGCTTTCGAAGAGTTATAAAGATAACTATCCGAAATCCTAAAGCGTTTCGGTGAGTTACAGGGATAACCATCTGAAACTTAAGTCAGCCTTTTATGCACGTGCTGAATTAAAGCAATCAGAAAGTTAGCAGAGGGTTACTGTAGCCAACTATCTGACAATTATATAACTGTTCGGTGAGTTACAGTTATAAGTATCTGACTGAATGACAGCTTGTAGTAAATATTATAGAATCCTACCTAGTAGAAAGGTTTAAGTGATCTTTTAGTGAGTTACAGATTTTCTTCGAAGAGTTACACAGCTAACTATCCGAAAGGTTAGGAAAATCGATAAGACATCTTAAAATAACTTTCTGAATGGTAACTTACTGTATTTGACTGGTGTCTAATCAAGTACAATAGAATACATCCATTGACAGAGAAATATGATCGTTATACCTTTGGTATAAATATGAGGAGTTTATGAAAGAAAAATACAGAGATAATGGATATACCACATATAGTGAGCTACACTCCAATTCCAATTACACTCAAGTCTATAAACAGTGAAGAATATTCTAAAGACCTACTGTAGAAAAAGCTCTGTGTGCCAAAACTCTGATTGAAAGATTCAAGCTATTGGTTCGTGGCTTCAACTTGAAAGCTACATTTAGTGTTGGTTTGAGTTTCAACTTGAAAACTCTAGAGGTTGGTTTACTGAAGTTTATACTTGAAAACTTCTATATAGTTGGTTCTTGCTTTGACCTGAAAGTAAGTGTGTAAGTGTTGAAACACTTAGTGAAGCCCAAGTGAATCTTGGTGGTGGACTAGCCAAGTTGGTGAACCACCTAAAAATTTGCTGTGTTTCTTTTCTCTCTGATTTGCATTCGTTTAATTTCATCTCATTACATTTCTGTTGAATCATTTGATTCAACATCAAAAGAATTTAAAAAAAAAAAAAACCACACACTTTCACCATTCACCCCCTCTAGTGAGCCTACCAATCCTATCAACTGGTACAAAGAAGGGGGAGAACGAAATCAAGGGATGGTTTGACATGGCATCCCTTGGATGTGGATGACCCCTTACATATATAGAGGCAACGGTTGGTGATACACAAAAGACAAGTTTGCCCATGTACAAATTATCAAAGAAATACAATCATATACAAAGACACAAACATATACTTGATGGAAGACACATGCATCACACTACATGTTCTATATCTGAAAATTCATGTATAGAAAAAGATTTTGTATGTACTAAAAATTTAAATACAAGTACAAAATCTTGGTATAAACTTGCTAAAAAGTATGAGCATGACCAAAATAAATTAACATCTGAGAAAAATCAGTTTGGTCTTGGTTATACTACATTGGAACAAACACAGAATGTTTATAAGAGCAATAATTCTATAAGTGAGTATGAAGCTAATGATGAATCAATAGTACTTACAACTAATAAGAATGTAAATAATAATGTTAAGCTATTTTTAAACAAAAAGAAGAAATATGCTTTTAATGAACTTGGTCCTTAAAGACATTGGGTACCAAGAAACAATTCTTAATTTGTTTTGCATGAGGAAACAACATCAAAATGGATTTTGGATAGTGGAGCATTAAGTCATATGACTGGACAAAAAAATCTACTAAAAAATTTTACAAATACCAAGAAAGGAAATGTAATATTTGGAAACAAAAGCAATGATAAAATCATAGGTATGGGCAATGTTCAAATAACTCCTACTTGTGTTATTTCGAATGTACTATATGTAGAAAGCCTAGGATTTAATTTGCTGAGTGTTATAAAACTAATTGATAATGGATATTATGTATTATTTGAAGATAATGTATGCAAAATTATTGATAAAATTATAGATGAACTTAAGTTTATTACTAAAAGAAAAGGTTCTGTATGTATTTTATCTTTACCTTCTAGTGCAGTTGATTTAAATTCATGTTTGCTAGCTGAAACTAGTGATGAATATATGTGGCATAGAAGGATCGAGTATATAAATATGAAACTATTGCATAAACTATCTAGAAAGCATTTAGTGAGAGGTTTACCAAAGATTAAATACTCAAAGGATTTTATGTGTGATGCATGTGAGTTAGGTAAACTTCACAAAAACTCTTTTAAATCCAAAACTGATATATCAAGTAAGAGAGTCTTAGAACTTATAAATATGGATCTATTTGGACCAACAAGAATCATGAGTCTTAGTGGTAAACAGTATGTATTTGTTTTAGTAGATGACTTCTCTAGATACACTTGGGTATATTTTCTAGCATCTAAGACAGAAGTTTTTGAAACGTTTAAAAAGTATTGCAATCTTGTTCAAAATGAACAAAGTGTCTCTGTTCAAAAACTTAGGAATGATCATGATACTGAATTTGATAATGATCAAATGGATAATTACTACATAAATCATGGCATTGATCACAGATATTCTTTTCCAAGAGCACCGTCTCAAAATGGTGTTGTTGAGAGAAAGAATAGATCACTTAAGGAAATGACCGGAACTATGTTAAATGAACATAATTTACCTCAAAATCCTTGGGCTGAAGCAGTGCATACAGCTTGTTATATTATTAACAAAAGTCACTTAAGACCTCTTGTTAACAAAACTCCTTTTGAAATTATGTTTGATAGGGTTTCAAAAATTTCCTCTATAAAATCATTTGGCTGCAAATGTTTTATTCTTAACACTAAGGATAAAAGAGATAAATTTCAAGCCAAAGCAAATGAAGGAATTTTTGTAGGTTACTCTACTAGAAGTAAAGCCTATAGAGTGTATAATAAGACTTCTAGAACCATTGAAGAAACCCTTCATGTGAGCTTCAATGAAAATTCCTTTAGAAAATCTCAATCTAAAGCTAACAATGATGATATGATCAATTTCCCAAAAGAATTAGAGATCAATAAAGAGATTGAAGATTTATTTGAAAAAATTAAAAATATGAACTTAAATGATCAAGCTAATGATCAAAGTGATGTAACTTTAGATGTTGATGAGAATATTGAGGAAAATCATAAAAATTGGCATTATTCTTCATCACATCCCATCACTCAAGTCATTGGTAATATTAATGAGCGAGTTAAAACTAGAGCTTTAGTTAATTTAAATAGTATGTGTATGTTTGTTTCTATGGTGGAACCAAAGAATATAGAAGAAGCATTATCTGATGAACATTGGATAGTAGCTAAGCAAGAAGAACTAAATCAATTCATTAGGAATGATGTTTGGGAATTAGTTTCTCCACCCAAACATTAGTCCATAATAGGTACAAAGTGGATCTTTAGAAACAAAACTAATGAGATTGGTCAAATTATAAGAAACAAAGCTAGATTAGTTGTACAAGGGTATACATAGGAAGAATGACTTGATTATAATGAAACTGTTGAGTATTTTGTTTTGATAATGTGTGCTGAATGAAAATAATCATATTTGCTCAATTACTATTGCTTGTGAAAAGAAATTAAAATCATCAATTAATACAGAAAAAGTTTATTGACATAAATACTTGTCTGTATTGGATTTGAAATTATACCAAGTTAATAACTAGTCATTTCATTGCATAAATTTCTCATTTAACTAAACGTTAAGTTAACGTGTGTTTTTATTGAAAAGCATGATATGTTTTAAAGTTATATCTTCTGTATCATGAGCAGTGTACGTTTAAACAACTCGTTAAGTTAGATTGTTATTTGTATAGAGGTCATGTGAGAACTCGTTAAGTTAAAGGCTTAAAGGTTAAAATATGTCACGTGAGAACTCGTTAAGTTAGTGAGTAAAAGAAGAGACGAACTCGTTAAGTTAGTGTTATACATGTGGTGAAATTATAAGTTACGAATGTTATATTGTATCACGTGAAGTGTACATGTTTAACTCGTTAAGTTAGCATAACTAAACACGTGGAGTTGCTATATTGAACACTAAAGCAACGCGTTAGGTTAGCGTTATAAAACTTAAGTTGTTATTTTTGCACGTGATAAAATTCTTATTATAAAAACATTTGTTTATTACTGGTTCGTTGAGTTATCGTAACACAACTGAGATGGTTCATTGAGTTAGCATAACACCACAGACTTAGTTCGTTGAGTTAGCTACAGTACTTGCCACGTGAAATGGCACATGAGGAACTCGTTAAGTTAGAAACGTTAAGTTAATATCTACTTATGTTACTCGTTTAGTTAATATTCAAGTAACGACTTCTTATTACACTTGATGAAAAATTTTGAAAGAGAAAGTTTATTTTGTAGGAAATTTTTCAGTGATCTAAGACTAATGATTAAAGAAAATTTGAAATGTAAACGTGGGTCAGAACGTGTGTGTTTCGATTAAGGAAAAAGAAAAGAAGTAAAGAAGTGGAAAACTGGTAGTGATTAAACATGGAGGATATGCATGAAATGAATATACAGTATAAAAGGCATAGAGTTCTCGTTGATCAAACTATCCCTGCACACAAAACAAAAAATCTTTTCAAGGATCAAAAACACCTCTTCGGGGAAAAGCTCTCAGGTGGAAAAACGTTCAGTGAAGCATAAAAAGGTAAGATTTATGTCACTGAAGATTTGAAGTATCAAAAGAAAGCAAATTCAGTGAAGCATAAAAAGACAAGATATTCATCACTGAAGAATTGTTGAAGAAAAAAGAAGAAGAAGAAGAAGAAAGATCTCAAATAGGGAGAAATGTTTTAAATTCCGCAAATTAGTTTTCTCTATTTGTAGTTATGAAATTGTATAGATGAAAATGGTATCGATATATAATTGCATCTACAATTTCTGAGGAGAATTGAATTGTATATTGTAATTGAAACCTTGAATAAAAATGATTTTATGAAAATAATGTCTCGACTTGTTTTTAAGTATTGAAGTTTCAATTATAATCGAAAAAAGTTGAAAAACACAATTCACCCTCCTCTTGTGTAGCCATACGATCCTATAGAAACATTTGCTCCTATGGCTAGGTTAGAAAGTATTAGAATATTATTGGCCTATGCTTGTTATATGGATTTTAAACTATATCAAATGGATGTTAAGAGAGCATTTCTAAATGGTTTAATTAATGAAGAAGTTTATGTGAAACAACCACCTAGATTTGAAGATATTAAAAATCTTGACTATGTGTATAAATTGAAAAAAAAAGCCTTATATAGTTTGAAGCAAGTGCCTAGATCATGGTATGAAAGGTTATCTACTTTTCTAATAGAACAAGGATATATTATGGGAAAAGTAGACCATACTCTATTTATCAAGAAAGATGATAAAGATCAGATTGTTGTTCAAATATATGTGGATGATATAATCTTTGGAGCAACTTTTGATAAACTAATAAAAATATTTTCTAAAGAGATGACTAGTTAGTTTGAAATGAGTATGATAGAAGAACTTTCATATTTTCTAGGACTTCAAATTAAGCAAATGGATAAAGGTATATTTTTAAATCAAGAAAAATATGTAGTTGAAATGCATAAGAAATTTAATTTTAATGATACAAGGATTTGAGGAACTCCTATGGGTACTTCTTTAAAGTTAGATATTGATGACATAGGAAAACCAATAGTTCAAAGAAAATATAGAAGTATGATTGGTTCTTTACTTTATTTAATAGCTAGTAGGCCTGATATTATGTTTGTTGTGTGTGCTTGTGTTAGATTTCAATCTAATCCTAAAGAATCACACTCAATCTGATAGAAAAGTACTAGTGGCACATGTTAATTATTGGGAAATAATTGGTGTTATGGTTTAGTAAAAAGCAAAACTGTGTAACACTTTCGACCACTAAAGCTGAATATGTTGCTACTGCATTGTGTTGCACTTAGATTTTGTGGATAAGGCAAACTTTAAAGGAATTTGGATTATCTTATGATACAACTGAGATTTATTGTGACAGTAGTTTTGTAATAAATCTTTCCAAAAATCCTGTATTACATTCTAGAGCAAAGCATATAGAGGTTAGACATCATTTTCTAAGAGACAACGTAATTAAAGGTAAAATTAAATTAGGATTTGTGTCTAGTAAAAATCAACTAGCTGATATATTTACAAAACCTCTAGATGAAAATACATTTTGCAACATAAGATTAAATTTAGGTATTTGTAGGCTATGTGATGTGTAAAATGCTTAAACTCCACAAAAAGATAAATTTTGTTGATGATGTTGTTGTTGTGCGGAAAGATCAAACAAACGTGGAGCATCTAAGGGTGGCGTGGAGAAGAGATCTGCGTGGAAGAGAGGATTGCGAGTGTAGAATTTGAAGAACAACAAATTTACGTGGTTCCCCAACATGGGTACATCCACGGGTGATCAATCTATCGTGATTCCTTGTTGTATGGTTGTTGGTACAAAGAAGGGGGAGAACAAAATCAAGGGATGGTTTGGCATGACATCCCTTGGACGTGGATGACCCCTTACATATATAGGGGCAACGGTTGGTGATACACAAAAGACAAGTTTGACCCTATACAAATTATCAAAGAAATGCAACCATATACAAAGACACATACATATACTTGATGGAAGATACATGCATCACAAATCTCCATCTTGTATTTCATCAATCTTCACCACGAACAGGTGATGGATCACCAAGACCCAACTTGGGTCAGCAGCAGCAATAGATGTTGAGTAAGTCCAAGCAATGCTTGAACTTACTTTCAACAATGCCCTTTGTAAACATATCAACCGGATTGTCCTTTGTGTTGACCTTCATAATCTTTATCCTGTCTTCATTCCTAAGGAAGTGATACTTAACATCAATATGTTTAGTTCTATCATGAAAGACATTATCTTTGGAGAGACAAATAGCACTAAGACTATCACAGAAGATATCAGCTTTATCAATGCGCCAACCAAAGCTCCAAGTAAGCCTTTCAACCAAATCCCTTCCTTTGCAGCTTCTATCATAGCCACATATTCAGCCTTAGTTGTGGACAAAGATACCGTAGGCTGAAGAGTTGATTTCCATCTCACAATAGAACCTGCAAATGTAAAGACATAACTAGATAATGATCTCCTTCTATCAACATCACTTGCATAGTCTCAGTTTGTATAACCAGCCATAGTACAGCCCTGATCTGCTGCATACATCAAGCCAACACCTAGAGTTCCTTTCAAATATCTGAATATCCTTTTAACTACTTTCCAATGTTCCCTGCCCGGATTGGACATGAACCTACTAACAACACTCAAAGGATATGCCAGATCAGGCCTAGTGCATACCATAGCATACATAAGACTTCCAACTGCCTGTGCATAAGGAACTTGCTACATATCAAGCTTTTCAGAATCAGTTTGTGGACACATCGTAGATGACAATTTGACATTTCTGTCATAAGGCGTGCTAATGGCTTTGCATGAAGCTATACCAAATCTGCTAAGGATCTTCTTAATATACTTCTATTGATTCAAAAACAGCTTACCAGAATTTCTTTCACGCCTAATCTCCATTCCAAGAATTCTACCAGTTGGACCAAGATCCTTCATATCAAATTCTAATTTTAATGTGTCCTTCAGCTCCTGTATCACTTCGATATTTTTCGTAGCTATAAGAATATCATCAACATACAATAACAAATAAACATGTGTACTCTTATCAAGAGTTTTAACATATACACATGAATCATAGTTGCTGCATCTAAAACCAACTTTAACTATAAAGGCATCAAACCTTTTGTACCAATGTCGTGGTGACTATTTAAGTCCATACAAGGACTTCTTTAATTTACACACCCAATCATATTTACCTTTCACCACAAACCTTGTTGGTTGTTCCATCCAAATATTTTCTTACAACTCACCATGCAAGAAGGCCGTCTTTACATCTAGTTGTTCCAATTCTAAATTCTGTGTTGCAGCATAGATAACAAAATTCTAATAGATGTATGACGTACAACAAGAGCAAATACCTCATTGAAGTCAACTTCTTCTCGCTGTGAATAACCTTTGGTGACTAATCTTGCCTTGTGCTGCACACCTGCGTTGCCTTGAGTCCCAATCTTCTTCTTATAGACCCATTTGCAACCAACAATATTTGTGTTCTTTGGACGTTTCACCAATTCCCAAATCTTGTTCTTATGGAGAGATTGGAGTTCCTCCTCCATAGCAGACATCCAAAGTCTAGCTTCTGAATCTTTCAATGCAGCTTCATATGTAGGTGGATCAATAGAATCCTCCACCTCAACTGCTACTTGTAAGGCAAAAGCAACCAAACTATCGTAGCCATATCTAATTGGAGGTCTAACGTCTCTTCTAGGACGATCTTTGCCAATGGTTCTTGGTGGTGGTTGCTCCACCTCTTCCTCCTCAACTTCATTTTCCTAAGTTTCAGATGAGATTTCTCTAACTAGTCGTTTTGTTGCAATAAATACTCATTTAACTAAACGTTAAGTTAACGTGTGTTTTTATTGAAAAGCATGATATGTTTTAAAGTTATATCTTCTCTATCATGAACAGTGCATGTTTAGACAACTCGTTAAGTTAGAGTGTTATTTGTATAGAGATCACGTGAGAACTCGTTAAGTTAGAGGCTTAAAGGTTAAAATAGGTCACGTGAGAACTCGTTAAGTTAGTGAGTAAAAGAAGAGACAAACTCGTTTAGTTAGTGTTGTACACATGGTGAAATTATAAGTTACAAATGTTATATTATATCACGTGAGGTGCACATGTTTAACTTGTTAAGTTAACATAACTAAACGTGTTGAGTTGCTATATTGGACACTAAGGCAACGCGTTAGGTTAGCATTATAAAAACTTAAGTTGTTATTTTTGCACGTGGTAAAATTCATATTATAAAAACATTTGTTTATTACTAGTTCATTGAGTTATCGTAACACCACGGAGATGGTTCGTTGAGTTAGTGTAACACCACAGACTTAGTTCGTTGAGTTAGCTATAGTACTTGTCACGTGAGTTGGCACATGAGAAATTCGTTAAGTTATATATCTACTTGTGTTACTCGTTTAGTTAACATTAAAATAACGACTTCTTATTACACTTGATGAAAGATTTTGGATGAGAAGGTTTATTTTGCAGGAAATTTTTTAGAGATCTAGGATTGATGATTAAAGAAAATTCGAAATGTAAATGTGGGTCAAAACGTGTGTATTTCAATGAAGGAAAAAGAAAAGACGTGAAGAAGTGGAAGACCAATAGTGATTAAACGTGGAGGATATGCATGAAATGAAGATACAATATAAAAGGTATAGAATTCCCGTTGATCAGTTATCTCTGCACACCAAACGAAAAATCTTTTCAGGGATCAAAAACACATCTTCGGGGAAAAGCTCTCAAATGAAAGAAAATTCAGTGAAGTAGAAAATGTCAGATTTATATCACTAAAGATTTGAAGTATCAGAAGAAAGTAAATTCGGTGAAGTAGAGAAAAACTAGATATTCGTCATTGAAAAATTGCTGAAGAAGAAAGAGAAGAAGAAGAAGAAAGATCTCAAACAAGGAGAAATGTTTTAAATTCCGCAAATTAGTTTTCTCTATTTGTAGTTATGAAATTGAATAGATGAAATATAGTATCGATATATAATTGCATCTACAATTTTTGTTGAGAATTGAATTGTATATTGTAATTAAAACCTTGAATAAAAATGATTTTATGAAAACAGTGTCTCGACTTGTTTTTGAGTTTTGAAGTTTCATTTATATCGAAAATGTTGAAAAACACAATTCACCCCCCTCTTGTGTAGCCATACGATCCTACAAGTGGTATCAGAGCTTTGTTAATAATCTTTGATATAAAATCGATACCAACTTATTTAATATCATTACTTATTCTGCCTTCCTTGTTTTTAAACAAAAATTAATATCTAAGCATACATTTAACTTTCTTGATTTAAGGCTCAAGTTGTTTTAAAGTTTTAAACTGTTTAAAATTAAAAAGGTTCAAAAATATATGGTAAGATGGCTACTGGAAATGGTAATTTTTCTTTATATGAAGGTCAAAATCTTAATCGGCCTCCTTTATTTGATGGAATGCATTTTGAATATTGGAAATATAGGATGACAGTCTTTCTTCAAAGTATAGATCATAAGTTGTGGTTCATGATTTCTAAACCATATACTTCGTTAAATACTCTTTATAATACTTGGACAATTACTGGAAAAGAAAATGAAACTCTAAATGCTAAAGGCTTAAATATGTTATTTTGTGCATTAAGTTATGAATAGTTCAGTAAAGTGTCAGCATATAAATCTGCTTATGAGGTGTGGCATGCATTAGAAGTTTCACATGAAAGTACTTCTCAAGTTAAAGAAACTAAGATTAACATGTTAATTCATAAGTATGAACTCTTTAAGATGCATGAAGACGAAAGTATTTCTAAGATGTTTTCCAGATTTCTTGATATCATAAACTCTTTAAAATGCTTAGGTAAGAAGTTTGTGTTAGGAACATATGGGTTCACCAAAGAAGGGGTCAATGGAAAACAGTGTGAATTTAAGACTATTTTTCACTTTACTAACTAATTTGATTAATCAATTTGCACAAGTAATAATCAAATATAAATATCATGCACAGCGGAAATAAAGTAGGAAACACAAGGAAATTTTAAGTGGTTCACCAACTCGGCTACTCCACCCCTAAGGGTCACTTGGGCTTCACTAAGTGTCTCAACACTTACACACTTGCACACTTACTTTCAGGTCGAAGCAAGAACCAACCACATAGAAGTTTTCAGGTATAAACTCCAGAAAACCAACACTTAGAAGTTTTCAGGTATAAACTCTAGAAAACCAACCTCTTGAGTTTTCAGGTCGAAACTCAAACCAACAACTGAATGAAGCTTTAAGGTTGAAGCCATGAACCAAATGATCCTTCTTGGATCAAACTTTCAACGCAAGGAGAGCTTTAAAAATCTTCTTGTAAATCCAACTTTCAATCGATTCTATGTTGAACTGAATTTGAGCTTTCTTCTATATCAGTAATTGATTTGCAATGTATACTGTATTTCTATATGTAATTGTATCTGTAATCCCACACTTTAGCTCTACTGAATATTGAATGATCTATCTATATTTATGCTTGAATATCCAACGATCATATTTTCTCCTCAATGGATTTATTCTGCTGTACTTGATTTGACTTCAGTCCCAAATATGGTAAGTTATCGTTCTATCTAATGTTCAATAAGTAACCTTCCGATAATCTTTGGCTTTCGGATGGTTATATAAATAACTTGCCAAAATGCATTCATAACTTACCGATTCTTTACTCATATCCTGTTACCTGTGTCACGTGAGGATTTTAAGTTACTCACGTGAAATGTCAGGTGTTCGGAGACTTGTATTTTAACTCACCGAAAAGAGCTCCTGACTTTCGGATAGTTAACTACAGTAACTCTCCAATTTTTCTTTTAAGCCTCCGACTGCTGTCTCTTCAATTCTGCACGTGCATAAAAGAATAACTTAAGTTTCGGATAGTTGAGAATGTAACTCATCGAAACTTCCCATTTTTCGGATAGTTATCTTTCTAACTCTCTGAAAACCCATTTGAGCTTCTGTTTGGAATTCTGCATGTGGGAAATTCAATGACTTAAGTTTCGGATAGTTAAACTGTAACTCACCGAAAAACTCAAATAGTTATCTAACTCTCCGAAAAGAAAACTCGGATAGTTATCTAACTCTCTGAAAAGTCCTTTAAGCTTCCGTTCTGTATTTCTGCACGCGGTTAATTGAATGACTTAACTTTCGGATAGTTATACCTGTAACTCTCTGAAAAAGTCGGATAGTTACCTTTCTAACTCTCCGAAAAGTCCTTTAAGCTTTCGGATAGTTAACTCCTTAACTTTCCGATCATTCAATCTTTCTTAACTGTCCAATCATTTAACTCTTCGAAGGCTTTGTAAATTCAGATAGTTATCCTTCTTACTATCCGATGGTATTTCTGCTGCTTTACTCTTTGGATACTTAGACCTATAACTGTCTAATTTTCCTGTAGCTCAATAGTAGTATCTTTTGGAACTTTCTCCATCTGTTCATCTACTTTCTGATATTTTACTGAGCTATCATATCTATGAAATACAATTTGGTTTCCTCACATAGGTTTTTGCATTATCAAAATACTAAGGTCCTAACAATCTCCCCCTTTTTGATAATAACAAAATCATTTACATTAAATTACATGTATTTCACTCCCTAGATTGTTGCTATACATTCAATCACACAGAAACTAAGTAAAGCAAAGATTTACAATTAATATAATACAATGAAGTTAATTTCTCGCCTTGTCTATGTGCTGGGAAAGTTCCCCCTGCCTTCTATGTAATATTCTATATTCTTCTCCCCCTTTTTGTCATTAGATAAAAGGAGTTCCACAATTTTCTTTTGTTGAATTTTCTTCTCCCCTTTTTGTCATTAAATTTGTATCTGATGATATACCAATTTTCTAATCTCTATAATCCTGTCAGATATCAACTTGTGAAAAGAATCAAATGCATCAATATCTTCAAATACCAATTTTTGATTTTCCATCAAATGTAAACTGTTCACGTGTAGATCTCAAATGTTGAGATATTTTCATCATTGCAGTCTATTTTCTTCTTTTCCTTTGATGTTGTGCTGCTTTTCTTCTTTCTTATTCGAGCACAGTATCAATTGAAGTGTCAATTTCCTTAATCCTTGTCTGATGCCAGTTGTTGACATTCTATCATCTGAGAAGTCAGTAATTGCTCTCCTGATTTGTGATATTTCTTCCTTTGTTTTGTGTAATTACTGCATCATCTGTAAAAACTGAAAATAGTGAAATGCCAATAGTTAATATAGCAATTTATAAATATGCAGTTAATATTTGTAATTTCTGCCACATGCTCTCCCCCTATTTGTATGGAGGTTCTCTGATTTATAATAGCAAGCTATAGGCTCTCCCCCTATATGCATGCCCTCTTTATACACTTTTATTTTGCACTAAAGTAACATTCTAAATTCTCTTCATATAGTAGGTTCTCCCCCTACTTATATGCTTTTCCTTGTAGACAAATTTGTTGCACCTATTCTGCAAAATGAATGTCATATATGATACCAATTGAACTAAATACCAATTGTTAATCAAAAAACATCATAAAAGATTTTCAATCAATTAGCTTCTGACTCCAATTCGTTTATCTTCTCTTGGATCTTTATTTCAAGTGGTTCTTCTATTTGGAGAAGATAATTTGAAGACTGTAATCTGTCTACTATAGATTTTGGTTGTCTTATGATGAATCTGATTTCATTGCTTTTGTAGTCATTTAACTTGGCTCGTGCAAGCCTTGTTTCCTTTAAAGAACATGATTCAATCATTGATGCTACTTTTGATGCCAATTGTTAATTTCAGAATATCATAACTGATTCTTAACTGATTGCCTTCTAATTACCAACTATTTAGCTTCTTAAACTCTCTCTTCAATAGATTCCTTCAAAACATATGCAGAGAGCAATTTGTGACTGTAGTCTAGCTGCTGCAGATTTTGCTCTCCTTGAGCATCAAGATTTTAGACACAATTTCCACTCAGTCTAAGTGAGCACTTTCTACCAATTTATGGTGCATCTTGTAATACCAAATTTTTATTGTCATAACTGGTTTGGAGCTATAGATCAACTACTCCCCCTAAACCATATAATCCTGTAATTCAAATAGAAATAGATTTTGGTACCTATACTTTCTTGGGTCCATAAGTGTTAGTCTTGATAATATTTAGTTTATTACCTTTTGGCAGCTACATTGAACCAGATCTTCTTTTGATGGCAAACACTGTTGTACCATCTCTATAAGATCGGATAACACCACCACAGTAGAGTATTTCCTGTGGAGTAGCATACCCTAGGCCAAATCTATTTGAGCCATGTCTCTATGAACCAATGATTTGATCTAATCTTTTCTGTCCATTGGTAAATTTATGCATAGTATTTTTCAGATCAGTGATTTTTGATTTCAAATTTTCATTTTCATTTATCAATTTATCATTATTGCATTTTGTATCTTCAGCATGCAAATTTTCAAGTTTAGTATGTGCTTCTTCTAAGCATGCAATTAAATGCTTAATTTCCTTTTTATACTTTTCACATTTAACATATAAGCTGTCAACAGTAGATAAAAGAATATTTACATCTAGATTATCATTGTCTACATCAGAATCACTTTGAGATGAAGTGGAGCATACCTCTTGTGTTATATAGCACACGTTTGCTGGTACCTCTTAATTTGAATTGGATGAGCTACTAGAAGAACTACTATCATCCCAAGTAGCCTTCAATGCCATTTTCTTTTTGTAGCTCCTCTTCTTCTTCTTCATTTCTTTTTCTTCTTCTTGTTGTAGTGGACAATCAGGTTGTATATGTCCTTGCTTCTTGCATTTAAAGCATATTGGTGCATTGCTTTTTGATGTGCTAGCTTGATTCTTTTTCTTCATCCATTTTCTGAATTATCTAGCTAGTAGCACAACTTCATCATCATCCAAGCTTTGAAGTTCCTATGTTGATGGAAAGGCTAGTTCTTTCTTTGTTTCAGTTTTCTTTTTACCACTACCTTCCTCATCTTTCCATTCTTTCATTTGAACTTCATGGGCCAGCAGGTTGCCCATTAGATCCTCTACTGAGTATTTGTTGAGGTCTTTGGAATCTTGTATTGATGTGGACTTTTGCTTCCATTCCATAGTTAAGCTTCTGAGGATTTTTTGTACCTATTTACGGATAGAAAATTCCTTTCCCAAACCTCTTAAGCCATTAATAATCTCAGTGAATCTTGAAAACATATCAGTGATAGTTTCATCATCAAGCATTTTAAATAATTCAAGCTTTCTAAGTAAAATGCTGATTTTAGTGTCTTTCACTTGGTTGGTTCCTTCAAAGGTTATTTGAAGAGTGTTCCAAGCCTCGTGAGCAGATTTACAAGTTGAAACTTTATTATATTGTTCAGCAAATAAGACACAATAAATAATATTCAGCCCTCGAGCATCCATTTGGATGATTCTCTCATCCTCCTTAGTGCAGTCATCCTCATAACTAGGTGGAATAGGTGTTCCTAGAACAACCATTTTCCATAAACTCACATTTGAGCTTCTGAGGAAACATTTCATCCTGTTTTTCCAGTAATTATAATTACTACCATCAAACAGGGGAGGACGATAGATGTTCTGACCCTCTCTGTGAAAAGATGCCATGATCTCAAATAGTTAAATCTACAAAAAGAGATCAACCTACTCTAATACCAATTGTTAGGAACGTATGGCTTCACTAGAGGGAGGGTGAATGGAGAACAGTGTGAATTTAAGACTATTTTTCACTTTACTAACTAATTTGATTAATCAGTTTGCACAAGTAATAATCAGATATAAATATCATGCACAATGAAAATAAAGTAGGAAACACAAGGAAATTTTAGGTGGTTCACCAACTCGGCTATCCACCCGCAAGGGTCACTTGGGCTTCACTAGGTGTCTCAACACTTACACACTTGCACACTTACTTTCAGGTCGAAGCAAGAACCAACCACATAGAAGTTTTCAGGTATAAACTCTAGAAAACCAACACTTAGAAGTTTTCAAGTATAAACTCCAGAAAACTAACCTCTTCAGTTTTCAGGTCAAAACTCAAACCAACAATTCAATGAAGCTTTAAGGTTGAAGCCACGAACCAAATGATCCTTCTTGGATTAGACTTTCAGCACATGGAGAGCTCTAAAAATCTTCTTGTAAATCCAGCTTTCAATCGATTCTATGTTGAACTGAATTTGAGCTTTATTCTATATCAGTAATTGATCTGCAATGTATACTGTTTTCTATATGTAATTGTATCTGTAATCCCACACTTTAGCTCTACTGAATATTGAATGATCTGTCTGTATTTATGCTTGAATATCCAACGATCATATTTTCTCCTCAACAGATTTATTCTACTGTACTTGATTTGACTTCAGTCCTAAATATGGTAAGTTACCGTTCTGTCTGATGTTTAGTAAGTAACCTTCTAATAATCTTTGGCTTTTAGATGGTTATATAAATAACTTGCCGAAATGCATCCATAACTTACCGATTCTTTACTCATATATTGTTATCTGTGTCACGTGAGGATTTTAAGTTGCTCACGTGAAATGTCAAGTGTTCGGAGACTTGTATTTTAACACATTGAAAAGAGCTTCTAACTTTCGGATAGTTAACTACCATAACTCTTCAATTTTTCTTTTTAGCCTCTGACTACTGTCTCTTCAATTCTACACGTGCATAAAAGAATAACTTAAGTTTCGGATAGTTGAGAATGTAACTCACTAAAACTTCCCATTTTTCGGATAGTTATCTTTCTAACTCTCCAAAAACCCATTTGAGCTTCTGTTTGGAATTCTACACGTGGGAAATTCAATGACTTAAGTTTCAGATAGTTAAACTGTAACTCACCGAAAAACTCGAATAGTTATCTAACTCTCCGAAAAGAAAACTCGGATAGTTATCTAACTCTCCAAAAAGTCCTTTAAGCTTCTGTTCTGTATTTCTACATGTGGTTAATTGAATGACTTAACTTTCGGATAGTTATACCTGTAACTCTCCAAAAAAGTCAGATAATTATCTTTCTAACTCTCTAAAAAGTCCTTTAAGCTTTCGAATAGTTAACTCCTTAACTTTCCGATCATTCAATCTTTCTTAACTGTCCGATCATTCAATCTTTCTTAACTGTCCGATCATTTAACTCTCTAAAGGCTTTGTAAATTCGGATAGTTATCCTTCTTACTGTCCGATGGTATTTCTGCTACTTTACTCTTCGGATACTTAGACCTATAACTGTCTGATTTTCTTGTAGCTCTATAGTTGTATCTTCTAGAACTTTCTCCATCTGTTCATCTACTTTCTGATATTTTGCTAAGCTATCATATTTGTGAAATACAATTTAGTTTCCTCACATAGGTTTTGCATTATCAAAATACTAGGATCCTAACAGTTTGAATAGAAGGATTTGGTAAGGAAAATTCTCAGATCTCTAAGTTTCAAATGGTCTCAGAAAGTAACATCAATTGAGGAATCATGAGATTTAAATGTTTATACTATAAATGAACTTATTGGAAATTTAACAACTTATGAAGTTTAATTAAATGAATCACTGAGTCACAACAAACTAAAAATGAAGAAAAAAATAGTCTTCGAAATTAATTCAGATTCTGATATCTCTACTGATTCTGACGAGGATTTGATTTTGCTGACTAGGAAATTCAAGAAAGCATAGAAAACTAGGAAACAGCAAATGAACAAAAATAATAAACCCTCAACGTCAAAATCACTAAATGACAAGAATTCTTCATTTAGAAAGTATGTATGTTACAACTATAAGAAACCTGGACATCTTTCTCTAGACTATCCTATAAGGAAAAATAAAAAGCATAGTAGGACAAATCAAAAGAAGACGGCATAGAAAACTCAGAAAAAGTTTTACAAGAAAAAGGCTTTGAAGGTCACTTGGGATGACACGTCTGAAGAGTTTGAATCTGAGGAATCATCATCAAAATCTTCACATTCAGAAGAAGAACAAGAGTTAGAAGATGTTGCTCATGTGTGCTTCATGGCAAATAAGTTTGACGTAATATCTGATCCTGAAAGTCATTCAAATTTTAACTTTGATGAATTATTATGTGCTTATCATGCATTATTACAAAAACTTAAAGGTTGTAAACTAGAAAATAAGAATATCAGAAACTCTTTATCCATTGTGGAAGAAGAAAATAGTTTCCTATCTACCACTTTAGAAAAGTTTAAATGTGATAATGAAAATCATGCTAGAGATTTGCATAAATTTAGATTTAATGAATGTGTCTTGCATGAACAAATACAGAATACAAATGCTGAAAAATTAAAGATAGAATCTGAAAATGAAATATTGACAAACAATATAAATAATCTTGAGGTAGAGATTGATAAATTAAAAATGAGAGAGCTAGATTTAAATTCTACCATTGAAAAATGGAATTTAAGTCAAACTAAGTTAGACAAACTAACTAATACCCCTACTGTGTCATATAAATTTGGCTTAGGATTTGATTATCCTGAATATCCTAAATCTCAAGCCAATAAAGGATTTATTAACTGTAGTTCAAGTAAATCTAAGACTAAAATTCCTTTTATCATGAAATAAGGAAATAAATATGTAGAAGTAGATACTTCAAGGGATGAATCATGTAGTAATAATATAAATCAATGTGATTTGTCTAAATGTACTTCTAACATGACTATTAATGTTTCTAAAAATCTTGTTTCTTGTTCTAAAAATTTAGTTTCTAATGTTTCAAAAATATCAGACTATAGTAGTAAACTGAAAATTCAGAAACCTGAGCATGTAATTCAAAACTCTAGTGTTAGACCAATTACTCATCTGCATGTGATTTATCTGAAAATTTTTGTGCAAAAAAAGATTTTGTCGGTACTGAAAATTCAAATACAAGTACGAAATCTTGGTATGAACTTACTGAAATGTATGAACATGACCAAAATAGATTAACATTTGATAAAAATCAGTTTGGTTTTGGTCATATTACATCTGAAAATAAAAGAATGATTATAAGAACAATAATGCTATATGTGAGTATGAAGCTAATGATAAGTCATTAGTACTTACAACTAATAAGAATGTAAATGATAATGTTAAACTGCTTTTAAACAAAAGGAAGAAATATATATTTAATTAACTTGGTCCTCAACAACATTGGGTACCAAGAAAAAGTTTTTCTTAATTTGTTTTACAGGAGGAAACAACATCAAAATGGATCTTGGACAATGGAGCATCAAGTCACATGATCGGACAAAAAAGTCTACTAAAAAGTTTTACAAATACCACAAAAGGAAGTGTAACATTTGGAAACAAAAGCAAGGATAAAATCATAGGTACGAGCAATGTTCAAATAACTTTGACTTGTGTTATTTCGAATGTACTATATGTAGAAAACCTAGGATTTAATTTACTGAGTGTTATAAAACTAACTGAGAATGGATATTATGTAGTGTTTGAAGATAATGTATGCAAAATTATTGATAAAAATACAGATGAACTTAAGTTTATTGCTAAAAGAAAAGGTTCTGTATGTATTTTATCTTTACCTTCTAGAGTAGTTGATTTAAATTCATGTTTGCTAGTTGAAACTAGTGATGCATATCTGTGGCATAGAAGGATCGAGCATATAAATATGAAACTGTTACATAAACAGTCTAGAAAACATTTAGTGAGAGGTTTACCAAAGATTAAATACTCAAAGGACTTTATGTGTGATGCATGTGAGTTAGGTAAACTTTATAAAAACTCTTTTAAATCCAAAACTAATATATCAAGCAAGAGAGTCTTAGAACTTATACATATGGATCTATTTGGACCAACAAGAATCATGAGCCTTGGTGGTAAACAGTATGTATTTGTTTTAGTAGATGACTTCTCTAGATACACTTGGGTATATTTTCTAGCATCTAAGACAGAAGTTTTTGAAAAGTTTAAAATGTTTTGCAATCATGATCAAAGTGAACAAAATGTCTCTGTTCAAAAACTTAGGAGTGATCATGGTACGAAATTTGATAATGATCAAATGGATAATTATTGTAAAGAGCATGGCGTTGATCACAAATTTTCTTTTCCAAGAGCACCATCTCAAAATGGTGTTGTTGAGAGAAAGAATAGATCACTTTAGGAAATGGCCAGAACTATGTTAAATGAACATAACTTACCTCAAAATCTTTGGGTTGAAGCGGTGAATACAGCTTGTTATGTTATTAATGGAAGTTACTTAAGACCTCATGTTAATAAAACTCCTTTTGAAATTATGTTTAATAGGGTTCCAAAAATTTCCTATATGAAACCATTTGGCTGCAAGTGTTTTATTCTTAATACTAAGGATAAAAGGGATAAATTTCAAGCCAAAGCGGATGAAGGAATTTTTGTAGGTTACTCTACTAGAAGTAAAGCCTATAGAGTATATAACAGGACTTCTAGAACTATTGAAGAAACCTTACATGTAAGCTTCAATCAAAATTCTTTTACAGAATCTCAATCTAAAGCTGATAATGATGATATGATCAATTTCCCAAAAGATTTAGAGATCAATAAAGAGATTGAAGATTTATTTGAGAAAATCAAAAATATGAACTTAAATGATCAAACTAATGATGAAAGTGATGGACCTTCAGATGTTGATGAGAATATTGAGGAAAATCAGAGAAATTAGCGTTATTCTTCATCACATCCCATTACTCAAGTCATTGGTAATATTAATGAGAGAGTTAAAACTAGAGCTTTAGTTAACTTAAATAGTTTGTGTATGTTTGTTTCTATGGTAGAACCAAAGAATATAGAAGAAGCATTATCTGATGAAAATTGGATAGTGGCAATGCAAGAAGAATTAAATCAATTCATTAGAAATGATGTTTGGGAATTAGTCTCTCCACTAGAAAATTAGTCCATAATAGGTACAAAGTGGATCTTTAGAAACAAAACTAATGAGACTGGTCAAGTTATAAGAAACAAAGCTAGATTAGTTGCACAAGGGTATACACAAGAAGAATGATTAGATTATGATGAAACATTTGATTCTATGGCTAGGTTAGAAAGTATTATAATATTATTGGCCTATGCTTGTTATATGGATTTTAAATTATATCAAATAGATGTAAAGAGTGCATTTCTAAATGGTTTAATTAATGAAGAAGTCTATGCAAAACAACCACTTGGATTTGAAGATATTAAAAATCCTGACTTTGTGTATAAATTAAAGAAAGCCTTATATGGTTCGAAGTAAGCACCTAGATCATGGTATGAAAGATTATCGACTTTTTTAATAGAACAATGTTATATCATGGGAAAAGTAGATCATACTCTATTTATCAAGAGAGATGGTAAAGATCAGATTGTTGTTCAAATATATGTGGATGATATAATCTTTGGAGCAACCTTTGATAAATTGATAAAAATATTTTTTGAAGAGATGGCTAGTCAGTTTGAATTTAGTATGATAGGAGAACTTTCATATTTTCTAGGACTTCAAATTAAGCAAATGGATAAAGGTATATTTTTAAATTAGGAAAAATATCCAGATGAAATGCTTAAGAAATTTAATTTTAATGATACAAAGATTCGAGGAACTCCTATGAGTACTTTAAAGTTAGATATTGATGACATAGGAAAATCAATAGATCAAAGAAAATATAGAAGTATGATTGGTTCTTTACTTTATTTGACTACTAGTAGACTTGATATTATGTTTGCTGTGTGTGCTTGTGCTAGATTTCAATCTAATCCTAAAGAATCACACTCAATTGCAGTTAAAAGAATATTTAGATATATACAAGGAACTAAAAATTTCAAACTTTATTATTCTAAGGATAGTTCAATAGATCTTATAGGATATACTAATATTGATTACGTAGGATCTAAATCTGATAGAAAAAGTACTAGTGGCACATGTCAATTATTGGAAAATAATTTGGTGTCATGGTTTAGTAAAAAGCAAAACTGTGTAGCACTTTCAACTACAAAAGCTAAATATGTTGCTGTTGCACTCAGATTCTATGGATAAGGCAAACTTTAGAAGACTTTAGATTATCTTATGATACAACTAAGATTTATTGTGACAGTAATTCTGCAATAAATCTTTCCAAAAATCCTGTATTACATTCTAGAGCAAAGCATATAGAGGTTAGACATCATTTTCTAAGAGATAACGTAATTAAAGGAAAAATTAAATTAGGATTTGTGTCTAGTAAAAATCAATTAGCTTATATATTTATAAAACCTCTAGATGAAAATAAATTCTGCAACATAAGATTAAATTTGGGTATTTATAGGTTATGTGATGTGTAAAATGCTTAAACTTCATAAAAAGATAAATTTTGTTGATGATGTTGTTCACCTCATAGATATTATATACTTATCATAAATATCTAAGTAATATCTAAACTGCTGCATATGATACTATGTATTTATTGTAAAATCATAGTAGTATCTTATTGATTTTACGTAGTTTATCAATTTTAATGGTTTTCACAATTTTAAGTGGAAGTGTAAATGAAAAACATTAAATACTTCTGAAATTCTAAAATTTTGATTAAGTGATTTTCTTTGGATCAATGACAGTACATATGATCATGCATGAATTTGACTTGATTGATTAAACTTGTAGAGTAATTTATATGTAAATCATCTTAAACTGTTAATCAAAAGTATGAGCTTATTGAAACTAATTCATATTTTCAGTAAAATCATAGACATAAAAATTGTATGAGATTTGTGTTTTATTGCATCTGTATTAATGGAATACATATATATTGTGCTTAAAATTAAAAGTTCTTACAAAGTGAAAATCTTTGAGAATTTTTTGATCAGTTTGATCACGAGCCTTTTGTACTTGAGAAGATAGGTATGTAAGGATTGTTGTCCTGAAAAAGGATTCTTTAAATCTGGCAACCTAAGGTCCTAATCAGATCTGGGATTGTTGAAATGAAAGCTCATTACATGGGTACATTAGAAAGCTCTTGTATGATTCAAGCTTTTCAAACTAACTTTTAAAGAAAATTATCAATATTTACTGTTTTGAAAAGAAATAGTTGTTTCATTAATTACAGATATCTTTAAATCGAATATAGTTTCTACCAATATGACTATTGATTTGTTGAATCAACATTAGTACTTTTGAAAACGTTTATTTGAGATACATTCTTTTATTCTCCTTGAATTAATCATATTAAGTTAAAAGTTGTGTTTTGATTTATATATAGTGAAAATTGATTCTGGAAATCATTCTTGATGAATTCAGGATAACGGAAGTTTCTGAAAAGAAAATTTAAAGTATAGTTATACTTAACATCTATTGTTATACAAGTATATTTTATATGTTATTGAATATATTTGAAGTATATTTGTAAGGGGAGGATTAACAATGTCCAAAACAGATTAATATAATTCAGAATACAAATCTTGGTTAATCTGAGTTTAGTTCCCTTAAGATCTTGATGAAACAATTTTAAAAGACAAACAAACTATTTTAGATTCATAAGAAGAGAATGTTAGAATAGTTTACAATGTTCTTAAGATAATGTTAAGTGTACTACTTAGACGTTATGTTGTGTAAGGTAACGTGTAAAACTGCCTCTAAACAACATTTTACTCGTTAAGTTAGTTAACTCAACGAGTTATGTTTACTGTTTTCGGGTATCTCAATTGAATAAATATTATTCAATATTCATTTAAAATCCAAACCTGACTTTTATACACATTGTGTTATTCGCCTAAAATCCTATTTAAACACTTATTACATGGGCACTTATGTTATTCATAAACCTTTGTCTGAGAATCTTTCTCGCTTGTTGCTGTTACAACCTGCGACAATGGTCTCCAAGTTCTACAACGGTCGTGGCAGAGGAAAAGGCAAAGGTAGAGGAGATGCAAAAGGAAAAGAAATAGATACTAATGAAGTTCCACGCACTTGGTTTAAGAAAATACTTCAAGTGGACAAAAGGTTAGCAAAAATTTATAGTGAATACTTCTTTCCTGAAGGAATACTGAATGAAGTTAGATTAGAACTTCATAACACTGATGCAAGTATTAAATACATGGGTATTCGAAGCAAGTTTGATAAGGAATACCGAATGAAATGTGTTGAGATTGCATTTCTCGAACAGTATGCAAAATATATAAAAAAAGGTGTAGGTTCATCAAATATAATTCCTCAAACTCCTCTAAGTGGTACACGACTACAATCATTTGAGGAAGAACATGAATCTGCTATACCTACTCCTTTGTATTCAAAAGAAGTAGAATCAAATATTGTTGTAGATAAAAGAAAAGTTGAAAAACTTCGAAAGGCGAAGAACTTCGAAAGGCCATAGCAATAGAAAGTGCATTCGAAGAATTAAAGCAGAAAACTTTTATGGAATAATTTCAAAAGAAAACAAAAATACTTGAAGAGGAGAAATAGAAGTATTATAGAAGAAGAAAAATCAGAAAAATTATGTTTGAGGAAACAAAGTCTATTGAAAAAGAAAGATCAAATGAGCATTTATTTCCAAAGGATAGTGTATGTCTAGACATTGTACCTTTTAGTGCATCTGATAAAATCATTAGTTTCGAGCATACTGAAATTGATGAAGATAATGAGACTTTATTTTCTCTTGCTAGAAAACTTGAGAAGAAATCCAAGTCAAATATGAGCTCAAGTTTTTCTATTAGTTCAAGTCCTAATGATGTAGAAATTGAAAAATTAGAGCATTAGGAAACTAACATAGAACAAGTTAATGCAGATATAATTGACAATGTTGAGGTAGTAACTAGTTCATAGGCTGAATTGTCTAGAGTAGCAGATATTGAAAAAGTTAAGACTCTAGAAGAGCTAAATGTCAACCAACCTTCTTTAGAATCTATAGAAGCAGAGTCTGAGAATTCACAACATGTATCAATGGAGATATCTGTTGAACAAAATGAACAATTACAAACAGATACACCGATTGTAGAATTTGTGGAAAAATTGAACTCTAATCATTCTATAGAGACTAAACAAATGAATGCTGAGCATATTGAAGATGTTCCTTACAATGTTGAAGCTAAAGAATCAAGTTTACATACGTAGCTTCAAGAAAATATTTTCACAGAGGAACAACATGACATTCATTTTGAAGAAGAGGTTCCTGAAGATGAATTAAACTTTGAATCAAGGCTTCAAGTATCACCTTCTTTATGTACAATATTACAAATTCAAGGTAATTCAATTTATTTTAGATTTGAGGAAGTAGTGCAGAAATACAATAATTTGATTACATGTCAGATTCTACATGCTCGACCAATAAAATTTAGAAATGTGATTGATATAAGAGATCTATTTGAGTATCAAGGCCTCATTCAATTCTTGCTAGTTGGAACGAAATGGAAGCAATACAAAGAGCTTATTGCAACTTTTTATAGCAATTTGGTCAAGAATGGAAATATATTGAAAACTCAAATAAATAAACAGGAGTTCATATTAGCTCTTGAATTAATTTTTGATGTTTTGGGATTAAAGAATGAAGGTGTTGTTATTACAAACAGATTTGACATGGTTAGACAACTGGAATGGGATGTTCAATCTTTATCATAGATTCCAAGTGTATATATAGAAATGAGACTCATGGAAAATCTGAATGTAGAGGCAAGGTTTATTGCAAATATATTGCATACCAATTTATTTCAGAGAGTCGAACACAATATGGAAGTCAGTAGAAGCTATTTATATGCAACTTATGGTCTACTGAATAGAATTCAAATCAATTGGTTTGATGTTTTCATTTATCAACTACAGCAAATGAGTTCAAAGTTATTTTTTGGTGATGCTGTATGTAGACTCCTTGCAAGCTAATTAAATTTATCCGACTGGCCCTCTGAAACTAAAGGCATGAGAGCTTTTAGTGTAAAAGATTTGCAAAAATTCCAAGCCTTGCATCAACCTCAACAACAACAACAACCAACAGAATGTATAGAACAGATTCAACCACAACAGCCAAGTTATTCAGTTCAAGTAGAACAACAACCTCAACTACCTCCTGACCTAGATGATGTGCTTAACGACATCAGAAATGATATTAGGCATCTAGGAGATAAAATATGTAATGCTATAAGTGATATACTTAGGAGGAATAGATAACTGTATGTTTGCTTGTATCTAAATACTAAATGTAATGTTTGTATTTATTGTTTGATTCATTGAACAATACATTTTTCTGTAAATGGTTCAATTCTTATTTATGTTTACATAAAGTTTCGCTGTAAATATATCTCTTGGTTTATATACTATATAATCATCTTTTTTGTTAATGACAAAAAGGGGGAGAAATGTTAAATGTTATAAATTCAAAAGAAGAAGATGATTATGATATTAATTGCATATATTATAAAGGGAGATGATATTTAAGTGGTTATTGTAATTTGATAGATGAAAATGTAATCTAAAAGATATTTATATGGTTATTATAATCTAAAAGATACTTATGTAATTATTGACATTTGAAAGTTTTATCTCTAAGAGGTGAATTTGAAACAAACAATAGAAATAAGCTTAAGTGAACTTAAGTCAACAAACTTGTTTGTTGAATTTAAAAGTTAACCCAACAAAGGTGCTTTGTTGAGTTAAATATATTTCAAAATTATTATAATATGGTTTTGTCATCATCAAAAAGGGAGAGATTGTTGAGTATTTTGTTTTGATGATGTGTGCTAAATGAAAGTAATCATATTTGCTCAATTACTATTGCTTGTGAAAAGAAATTAAAAAAATCAATTAATATAGAAAAAGTTTACTAATATAAATACTTGTCTGTATTAGATATGAAATTATACTAAGTTAATAACTAGTCGTTTTGTTGTAGTAAATTCTCATTTAACTAAACGTTAAGTTAACGTGTGTTTTTATTGAAAAACATGATATGTTTTAAAGTTATATCTTCTATATCATGAACAATGCACGTTTAGACAACTCATTAAGTTAGAGTGTTATTTGTATAGAGATCACGTGAGAACTCGTTAAGTTAGAGGCTTAAAGGTTAAAATACGTCACGTGAGAACTTGTTAAGTTAGTGAGGAAAAGAAGAGACAAACTCGTTTAGTAAGTGTTGTACACGTGGTGAAATTATAAGTTACGAATGTTATATTGTATCACGTGAGGTGCACATGTTTAACTCGTTAAGTTAACATAACTAAACGCATTGATTTGCTATATTGAACACTAAGACAACACATTAGGTTAGCGTTATAAAAACTTAAGTTGTTATTTTTGCACATGGTAAAATTCTTATTATAAATATATTTGTTTATTACTGGTTCGTTGAGTTATCATAACACCACGGAGATGGTTCATTGAGTTAGCATAACACTACAAACTAAGTTCGTTGAGTTAGCTACAGTACTTGTCACGTGAGTTGACACATGAGGAACTCGTTAAGTTAGAAACGTTAAGTTATATATCTACTTGTGTTACTCATTTAGTTAACATTAAAGTAACGACTTCTTATTACACTTGATGAAAGATTTTGGATGAGAAAGTTTATTTAGCAGGAAATTTTTCAGAGATCTAAGATTGATGATTAAAGAAAATTCGAAATGTAAACGTGGGTCAGAAAGTGTGTATTTCGATGAAGGAAAAAGAAAAGATGTGAAGAAGTGGAAGACTGATAGTGATTAAACATGGAGGATATGCATGAAATGAAGATATAATATAAAAGGCATAGAATTCTTGTTGATCAATTATCCCTACACACCAAACGAAAAATCTTTTCAGGGATCAAAAACACCTCTTTAGGGAAAAGCTCTTAGATGGAAGAAAATTCAGTGAAGCAGAAAAGGTCAGATTTATGTCTCTGAAGATTTGAAGTATCAAAAGAAAGCAAATTCGGTGAAGTAGAGAAAGACTAGATATTCGTCACTGAAGAATTGCTGAAGAAGAAAGAGAAGAAGAAGAAGAAAGATTTCAAATAGTGAGAAATGTTTTAAATTTCGCAAATTAGTTTTCTCTGTTTGTAGTTATGAAATTGTATAGATGAAACATGGTATCGATATATAATTGCATCTACAATTTCTAAGGAGAATTGAATTATATATTATAATTAAAACCTTGAATAAAAATGATTTTATGAAAACAGTGTCTCGACTTATTTTTGAGTTTTGAAGTTTCAATTATAATCGAAAATGTTGAAAAATACAATTCACCCCCCTCTTGTGTAGCCATATGATCCTACAAAGTTAGTAGAAGTTGTTTATATGCAACTTATGGTCTCCTGAACAGAATTCAAATCAATTGGTTTGATGTTTTCATTTCTCAACTATAGCATATGAGTTGAAAGTTATTTTTTGGTGATGTTGTACGTAGACTTCTTGCAAACCAACTAACTTTATCCGACTAGACCTCTGAACCTAAAAGCATGAGAACTTTTAGTGTCAAAGATTTGCAAAAATTTCAGGCCATGCATCAATCTAAATGACAACAACAACAACTTGACTGTATAGAACACATACAACCTTAATGGCTAAGCTATTTAGATCAAGTACAACAGCAACCTGAGCTACCTCCTAACTTAGATGTTGTGCTTAACAACATTAGAAATGATATTAGGCATCTAGGAGATAAAATATGTAATGCTATTAGTGATATCCTTAGGAGGAATAGATAAATGTCAAGTCATTTGTCTGTTTGCTTGTTTCTGAATATAAAATGTAATGTTTGTATTTATTGTTTGATTATTTGAACAATACATTTTTTTTTGTAAATGGTTCAATTCTTATTTATGTTTGTTTGGATTTTTTTGAAGTTTTAAATTTTTAAACCGCAAGTGCATGGCGTCTAATGAAGTATGTCGGCAAGTACGGGTCAAACCACAGGGAAATGGGGATAAACTAGGATTCTAATTACAAGAATATGACAAGCAAATACTTTCCAAATATAGATTAGACTACAAAAAAGGTAAGTCCACAGATTTTTAATTTATCGACCAATTAACAGATTAGACTAAAAATTTATTCTCAATCAGATATGTTAATGTGAACTTCAGATAAAAATTTTCACACTTAGAAACGCACGAATGTTATGACTGAAAATTCGGACATTGAAAATGATGCATAAAATTGGAAACTTTTGCACGTTAATAATAGTATCTTAAAAACCTTATAAATCCCGAATTACTCAACCAAAAATTCCAAAATCACATGCTTTGCAAAATAAACAATATGTAGATATTAATGAAATATTTATTCAAATTTTTATGCGATCTGAGTTTTGAAAAAAATGCATTAGAATCACGACAAAAGAGTCTCAGACTGAATTCTGTGCTTGATACAGTTATAGCTTCAAAATGGCATCAAATCTTTTCAGATTGCTATGAAATTTTAGAGAATCATAGAAGCCTTATAGTATCACGATTATGAATTTTTTCAGAATTTTCAGTTAAACAGAAACGCTCCAGAACAAATATGAATTCTCGAAATGAAAACAGATCAACAAAACTACAAATCTACAAACAACATGCACAACCTTCAACGAATTCTATGTTGTTTCATGCATAACAAAATGTAATATCCAGATTTCAACATCAAAAAACAACAATATATGAATATATATCAATAACAACACCTGTTTTGATGATTTTCAGATGAAAATAACAAAGATTCACGGATTCAAAAAGGAACATACAAATAAAAGCGAATCTGTTTTCTACTTTTACCCTATTACAATGAAAACTAAGAACATAAATAACTACCTATATGAAACATAAAAAAATGTGATACATCTGAAGCCAAAGAAGAGGGGAAAGTGGAGAAATGATTTGTGGAATCTCACAGATGAAGAAGAGAACCCTTGTGAAGGTAGGCATCGCTCCTCCAAGATGTGGAATGAAAGCTTTCACGTTGGAGATGACTTGTGGGATGAAGATGATGAGATCCGAGTTGAAGAGAGGTGGTGGAATGACCAGCATTCTCCTTCCTTGCTTCAAGATGTGGAGATCCAAGAGGAGGTGACGACTGGTGGTGTTGGAGGTGGAAAATAAAAGGAGCCCAAGAGAGAATCCCAAGACGTGTATCACTCTCTTTTATATAGAGAGTTTCCAAGTTTGGAGATCCATCTTTGATTCAACGATTGGGATTAAATCCCACTTGATTTTCTTTCTCCAATCTTCAATTTCCATGACCTTCTATTAAATTATAAACTTTTCATAACAATAAATGCATCAAAGTATCAAGACATCCATAAAATTCATAAATGATGCATGTTTGAAATAATTTCATACTTTAATTGTATAAAATGGGGATTGATTCTTATTAGTTAAATAATGTAATAAATGTATAATATGACTTTAATAAATCTCATGTAAATCTATTTAACCAATAATATCCTATAAAAATATGCAACATTTTAATCCAAACAATGTTTACAGAAAGTTTAGCTGTAAATATGTCTCAAGATTTATATACTGTGTAATCATTTTTTTGATTAATGACGAAAAGGGGGAGATGATTATAAATTCAAAAAGAGGGAGATGATTATGAGTTTAATTGCATATATTATAAACGGAAAAGATAATTATGTGGTTATTAAAATCTGAAAGATACTTATGTAATTATTGACATCTGAAAGTTTTTATTTCTGAGAGGTAAATTTTACACAAACAATAGAAATAAGCTTAAGTAAACCTAAGTCAACAAACAAGTTTGTTGAATTAAAAAAAAAAAATTAACCCAACGAAGGTGCTTTGTTGAGTTATATATATTTCATAAATGATTTAATATGGTTTTGTCAACATCAAAAAGGAGAAGATTGTTAAGTATTTTGTTTTGATGATGTGTGCTGAATGAAAGTAATCATATTTGCTCAATTACTATTGCTTGTGAAAGGAAATTAAGAACATCAATTAATACAGAAAAAGTTTAATGATATAAATACTTGTCTATATTGGATCTAAAATTATACTAAGTTAAATAACTAGTCGTTTCGTTACATTAATTTCTCATTTAACTAATGTTAAGTTAACGTGTGTTTTTATTGAAAAGCATGATATGTTTTAATGTTATATTTTCTGTATCATGAATAGTGCACGTTTAGACAACTTGTTGAGTTAGAGTGTTATTTGTATAGAGGTCACATGAGAACTCGTTAAGTTAGAGGCTTAAAGGATAAAATAGGTCACGTGAGAACTCGTTAAGTTAGTGAGTAAAAGAGTTGACGAACTCGTTAAGTTAGTATTGTACAAGTAGTGAAATTAAAGGTTACAAATGTTATATTGTATCACGTGAGTTGCTCATGTTTAACTCGTTAAGTTAACATAACTAAACGCATTGAGTTGCTATATTGAACACTAAGGCAACGCGTTAGGTTAGCGTTATAAACTTAAGTTATTATTATTGCACGTGGTAAATACCTTATTATAAAAACATTTATTTTTTACTGGTTCATTGAGTTATCTATAACACAATGGAGTTGATTCGTTGAGTTAGCATAACACTACAGACTTAGTTCGTTGAGTTAGCTACAATACTTGTCACGTGAGTTGGCACATGAGGAACTCGTTAAGTTATATATCTACTTGTTTTACTCGTTTAGTTAACATTAAAGTAACGACTTCTTATTACACTTGATGAAAAATTTTGGATGAGAAAGTTTATTTTGCAGGAAATTTTTCAAAGATCTAGGATTGATAAGTAAAGAAAATTTGAAATGTAAACATGGGTTAGAACATGTGTATTTCGATGAAGGAAAAAGAGAAAACGTGAAGAAGTGGAAAACTGGTAGTGATTAAATGTGGAGGATATGCATGAAATGAAGATAAAGTATAAAAGGCATAGAATTCTTGTTGATTAGTTATCCTTGCACACGAAACGAAATATATTTTTAGGGATCAAAAACACCTCTTCGGGAAAAAACTCTCAGATGGAAGAAAATTTAGTGAAGTAGAAAATGTCAGATTTATGTCATTGAAAATCTGAAGTATTAGAAGAAAGCAAATTCGGTGAAGCAGAGAAAGTTAGATATTTGTCATTGAAAAATTGCTAAAGAAGAAGAAGAAGAAAAATCTCAAACAAGGAGAAAATTTTTAAATTCCGCAAATTAGTTTTCTATGCTTGTAGTTATGAAATTGAATAAATGAAACATGGTATCGTTATATAATTGCATCTACAATTTCTAAGGAGAATTGAATTGTATATTGTAATTGAAACCTTGAATAAAATGATTTTATGAAAATAATGTCTCGACTTGTTTTTAATTTTGAAGTTTCAATTATAATCAAAAATGTTGAAAAATGCAATTCATCCCCCTCTTGTGTAGCCATATGATCCTACAATTGAGTAATTAGTTATCTTTCCCCTAAGCAAGGGATTGTGATCACATAAAAAGATGATATTGTGGGAGGTAATATATAAGATATAAAAAAAGAAAAAGGAGGGGCAGTGTACTTAAGCTTAGTTTATTTTACAGGTGTTATAACAATTCTGCCATAATGTGTGCATATAATTTTTGTTATTATCTATTCTTTACACATATTGTAATGCATTTATTTTCTTAAGTTCGAGTACTCATTGTTGAATTCTTTTAAGTTACCTAAAGGTATATCTCTATGAATTTTCTTTTGTAAACTAAATAAAATAAAAGTCAAAAAGTCTAAATTGTTAAATCTATTACTTATTTCTGTATTTAATTTTTTTTAAAAAAGAAAGATTTGAATCAAAGATTAGGGCTTGGCAACCTAGTTTAAGTACGCCATTTGAATTTAAATGAAATATTTAGGGCTTGGCAACCTGATATTAAGTATGTCATAGTTTCTCTTTATTACATTTATGTAGGAGGAGCAAACAATGAAAAACAATAGTAAATTTAATCAAGTGCAAATATTCTGGAACTTATACTAATACAAAGTTAGACTCATTCAGTTAGTTTAACATACAGTTATGTATTTCACTTGATATCTACTATTTTATCTCACATATAGATAACTAACCATTTGAGTTTTTCGTATTGTTATAGTTTATTCTTCTACAAACTCAAATAGTTAGATTTCTCTCTAAGTTTCTGTTTTAAATTCTTATATTTTATCCTTTTAAGAAACTTAAATAGTTATGCTTAAGTCTTCAACTTTTTAGCATATCCATCCGTGAAACTTGAACAGTTAACTTAATATTATTATATTTTTATGAAAGACTTAAAATATGACAATAACTATTCTAGTTTGTCGTATAGTTATGTGCTTTACTACTCATAAAACTCGAATAATGTTCGGTTTGTGAAAACTTCCTTGATTTATTTTTATACTTATATTAATAAATTCTTTTAGAAGTAAATAAACAACTTTTCACACAAATTAGATTTAAGTCCAATTTGTATTTTAACTGTAAGTGCATAGTGTATATTGTATTTGTGTGCAAGTATAGGTCGATCCCACAGAGATTGAATAAGAATTGTGTACTGTTTCAATTTTTATATTGGAGTTTATATGTGTTCAGTTAAGCACTTCGTTGAGTTATACTTAACTCAATAGATTTAGTTCGTGGAGTTATGGTTAACTCAACGGACTAACCTCGTGGACTTAAGTTATCTCCACGAGCCTACCTTTCCAATTAAATACTACTATTTATAAAGGAATTTGGCCAACCATTGGGCGGTTCCACAGAATGTAAATAACATCAATTAAGCTCTTTAATGTTAGTTAATATTAGATTTGTCATTAAGCAACACTAACATTCAGATATTTCAAATAGTAATCATTAAAATCTTTAAGTATTTGAATGAATCAATTTCAGTAAACAATAAACTATTTTCTATTTTCTAAATCAAACAAACATAAAACATTCACAATATTGACAATGATAACATTAATCACGATACAAAACAAACAATACAATACTTTAATACTAAATGTAAACACAGATAATTTGTTGTTTTTGGTAATTTTTTTTTGATATGTTCTTGAAGATGAGCGAAGGGTGAAATGTAAAAATCTCTATCGACAATAAAAACTTCTGTCACTACATGCGACGCGATTACACCACTGAAAACTTAATCACTTACAATCTTGCCTCCTCTCCCTATAGAATCACGAATCAAGAATTGTAAGATGATCTCCTCTTCAACATATTGGCATCAACCCGAAACTAAGGCTAAAAGCTTTACAGTTTCCTGAGTTATGAGTCGGTGCTTGGTGAAAATGGCTTTCCTTCTTGTGACACGATCACTCCTCACAGTGGTTGTCAGTCACCGTGTTTAGCTTAGAATCGACCCGACATCTGAAAAGTATCCTCAAAGACCTTTGATGGTTGGTGATTTTAGTGGTGGTGTGGAGCTTTAGGGAACTTCTGATGCTTCTTGTAGTTAGCGTGGTTCTTCACCTTTATACACACTTTCTTCGTCTTTCTCCTTTTCTTTTATATTTCTTTTTGTAATAACTGCTTCTACTTAAATGATCGGTTGGATTTCCTTCATTCATATCAACGACGGTGATTTCTTCTTCATTCTACGAGTGAATTCTTGTGTGATACGTGCAATCGTGGTTTTCCTTTGAATTTCTTGTTTCTACAACTGCTACAATGGCATATTAGAAAATAAATGATCCGTGGAGTTAGTGTAACTCAACAGACTTACTTCGTTGACTTAACTATAAAACACGTGCAATAAAGAAATAACTTATAAGCTACTAACACAACATGTTACTTTAGTGTATATTCAAGTAACTCAATGCATATAGTTGTGCTAACTTAACGAGTTATACATGTGTAGTTCACGTGACATAATGAAGCATTTAAATTCAGCACGTGCAATATTCTAACTTAACAAGTTTAGATATTTCAGATACTTACAAACCTAACTATCTGATGCTCAGATGCATTTCGGATAGTTACCAGATAACTTACCAAACATTCACTTAAGTCATGCATTAAGATTTCAACATGTGTACTCCAAGAAATAATAAAATATTCTTCTATTGTTTAAAACATAACTATCTAGTACATGCAATATAACTCTCCGAAATAACAGAAAATTTGGATACCTAAGAATTTCAAAGCTTGTAATTCACTAACAATTTAGAAATGTACTTAATTAACGTTAATTTCTTGAAATTATGCAGATTCTTTCATTAAAGCATATAACAGTGCAATTATAACATAATGACTTAATTCTCATATAATAAGCTAAATATTATGCAATTAACCATGATTTAACCATTAATATTATGTACTTTTTCATTCTAAACACTTCCCCCATACTTAAATTTTGCTAGTCCCTTAGCAAACTACTAAGATCTAACTAGTTGGTCTTTCTAAAGTGCTAGAATTAAGTCTTCATTTTTTTTCTTCAAAATACATAGCTCAGATTACTATAAAGATATTCTATACCTTTCAGTAATCTATTTTAACATTGTTTTCTCCTCTTCAACCTACAAATATATTTAAAACATATGTAAATTACATACAAAATATATTAGCATCACCTAGATGGTAATTATGTTAGGACCCTAGTATTTTGATAATGCAAAAACTTGTGTGAGAAAATATATTGTATTTCACAGATAAGACAGTTCAACAAAAGATCAGAAGGTAAATAAACAGATACAGGTAGTTTAGAAATTGCTGCTATAAAGCTATAGGAAAATCGGATAGTTACCAGGCTTAAGTATCTGGAAGAAAGTTAATCTTCGGTAAGTTACAGGCTTAAGTATTTGAAGAGTCAATTTAAAGTAACAGAAACACCATCGGATAGTTAGAAGAGTAACTATCTGAAAATATAAGGCCTTTAGAGAGTTTGAAAGATAGTTGGTTGAATGATCGAAGACTTAAGGAGTTAACTATTTAGAAGTTCAAGGAAATGGGAAAGTTAGGAAAGCTAACTATCCGAAACTTAAGTCATTCAATTACCCACATGTAGAAATCCAAACAAAAGCTTAAAAGGATCTTTCGGAGAGTTAGAAAGCTAACTATTTACAAGAAGTTTCGAAAGGTTACATATTTAACTATCCGAAACTTAAGTCATCCTAATATGCACGTGTAGAAATAAGAAAGTAGTCGGAAGCTTAAAAGAAGAAAATTGAAGAGTTACTATAGCTAACTATCTGATAGTCAAGAACATTTCGATGAGTTACAGTTATAAGTATCTGAACTTAAGACACGTCACGTGTATGACTTAAATCTCACGTGACAAAAGAACTTAAGTGGATTTTCAGTGAGTTACAAACATCCTTCGAAAAGTTATACAGCTAACAATTCGAAAGTCTAAGAAAATCGAAAGGTTATCTTGAAACACCTTTCCAAATGGTAACTTACCATATTTAGACCTGCAAATCTGTAAGTACAACAGAATAAATCCGTTGAGGAGAAAATATGATCATTAGATTTACAAGTATTTATACAAATAGATCATTCAATATTCAGTAGAACTAACAAGTGAAATTACATAGACAATCACATATAGAGATACAGTATACATTGCAGATCAACTACTATTACAGAAGAATGCTCAATCCAGATTAACTACAACAAGGAATCGATTGAAAGCTGGATTTACAAGAAGATTCTTAAAGCTCTCCAAGTGTTGAAAATCTGATCCAAAAAGGATCATTTGGTTCGTGGCTTCAACCTTAAAGCTTTATTCAAGTTGTTGGTTTAAGTTTCGACTTGAAAACTCAAAAGGATGGTTTACTGAAGTTTATATCTAAAAACTTTTGTGTGGTTGGTTAGAGCTATGACCAGAAAGCTCAAGTGAATGGTTGGTTCTTGCTTCGACCTGAAAGCAAGTGTTTGTAAGTGTTGAAACACTTAGTGAAGCCTAAGTGACTCTTGGGGGTGGACTAGCCGAGTTGGTGAACCACCTAAAATTCCCTTGTGTTTCTTACTTTTATTTCCGCTATGCATGTTTATTTACCTATTCAGTACTTGAGCAAACTATTTATTTAAAATTGGTTAATCAAGTCAAAAATAGTTTTAAATACACATCGATCACCATTCACCCCTCTCTAGTGAAGCCATGCGTTCCTAACAATTGGTATCATAGTAGGTTGATCTCTTTTCTATAGATTTAACCATCTAAGATCATGGCATCTTTTCATAGAGAGGGTCAGAACATCCATCGTCCTCCCCTGTTTGAAGATATTAACTATAATTATGAGAAAAATAGGATGGAATGTTTCCTTAGAAGCTTAGATGTGAGTCTATGGAAAATAGTGGTTCTAGGAACACCTATTCCACCTAGTCATGAGGATGACTAGACTAAGGAGGATGAGAGAATCATCCAAATGGATGCTCGAGGGTTGAATATTATTTATTGTGCCTTATCTGCTAAACAATATAATAAAGTCTCAGCTTGTAAATCTGCTCACGAGGCTTGGAACACTCTTCAAATAACCTTTGAAGGAACCAGCCAAGTGAAAGACACAAAAATCAGCATTTTACTTAGAAAGCTTGAATTATTTAAAATGTTTGATGATGAAACAATTACTAATATATTTTCTAGATTCACTGAGATTATTAATAGCTTAAGAAGTTTGGGAAAGGAATTTTCTATCTGTGAACAGGTGTAGAAAATCCTTAGAAGCTTAACTGTGGAATGGAAGCAAAAGTCTACATCAATACAAGATTCCAAAGACCTCAACAAATACTCAATAGAGGATCTGATGGGCAATCTGTTGGCCCATGAAGTTTAAATGAAACAATGGAAAGATGAGGAAGGAAGTGCTAAAAAGAAAATAGAAACGTAAAAAGAACTAGCATTTCCATCAACTTAGGAACTTCAAAGCTCGGATGATGATGAAGTTGTGCTATTGGCTAGAAAATTTAGAAAATAGATGAAGAAAAAGAACCAAGCCAACACATCAAAAAGCAATGCTTCAATATGCTTTAAATGCAAGAAGCAGGGACATATACAACCTGATTGTCCACTGCAACTAGAAGAAGAAAAAAAATGAAGAAGAAGAAGAAGAGCTACAAAAAGAAAATGGCATTGAAGGCTACTTGGGATGATAATAGTTCTTCTAGTAGCTCATCTAGTTTAGATGAAGAGGTACCAGTAAATGTGTGCTATACAGCACAAGAGGTATGTTCCACTTCATCTCAAAGTAATTCTAATGTAGACAATGATAATCTAGATGTAAATATTCTTGTCTACTATTGACAATTTATATGTTAAATGAAAAAATTATAAAAAGAAAATTAAGCATTTAACTGCATGTTTAGAAGAAGCACATACTAAACTTGAAAATTTGCATGTTGAAAATAGAAAATGCAATAATGATGAATTAATAAATGAAAATGAAAAACTGAAATCTAAAATTACTGATCTGAAAAATGTTGTGCATAAGTTTACCAATGGACAAAATGGATTAAACAAAATCATTGGTTCATAAGGACATAGTTTAAATAGATTTGGCCTAGGGTATGCTACTCCACAAGAAATACCCTACTATGGTGGTGTTATTCGATCTTATAGAGATGGTACAATAGTGTTTGCCATCAAAAGAAGATTTGAATCAATGTGGCTGCTGAAAGGCAATAAATTGAATATTATTAGGACTAACACCTCTAGACCCAAGAAAGTATAGGTACCAAAATCTATTTCTATTTGAATTATAGAATTACATTATTCAAGGGGAGCAGCAAATTTATAGTGTCATATTATTATCTGCAAATGATCAAAATCTAAAGATCAATGGAATGATCAAATAGAAAAGGTTGAAAAATTTGAAAATCAGTTATGAGAGCAACTATTTGGAACTACAAGAGGCACCATAAATTAGTAGAAAGTGCTCAAATAGATTGAGTGGAAATCGTGCCTAAAATCATGATATTCAGGGAGAGCAAAATCTGCAACAGTTAGAAACAAGTATTGTTAGAAAAAGAGGAATCTCTTAAAGAGAAATCAGAAGCTAAACAGTAAAGGATCAATTATGATGTTTTGAAATTAACAATTGGTATCAAAAGTAGCATCAATGATTGAATCATGTTCTTTAAAGGAAATAAGGTCTGCACGAGCCAGGATGAATGAATACAAAAGTAAGGAAATTAGATTTATCAAAGGATAAGAAAAATCTATAATAACCAGATTATAGTCTTCAAATTATCTTCTGCAAATTGAAAGAACCTCTTGAAATAAAGATCTAAGAGAAGATAAACGGATTGGAATCAGAAGCTAAATGATTGAGAATTATTTATGATGTTTTTGATTAACAATTGGTACCTAGTTTAGTTGGTATCATAAATGTCATTTTGCAAAACAGGTGCAACAAATCTATCTATAAGGAAAAGCATATAAGTAGGGGGAGAACCAACTATATGAAAGGAATTCAGAATGTTGCTTTAGTGCAAAAAGAAAGTATATAAAGAGGACATCCATATAGGGGGAGAGCCTATAGCTTGCTATTAAAAATCAGAAAACCTCCATACCGATAGGGGGAGAGCATGTGACAGCAATTACAAATATTAACTACATATTTATATATTGCTACATTAACTATTGGCATTTCATTGTTTTTCAATTTTTATAGATGATGTAGTAAGTAAACAAGACAAAGGAAGAAATACCAAAAACCAAGAGAGCAATTACTGACTTCTTAGAAATTGATATGTCAACAACTGGTATCAAACAAGGATTGAGGAAATTGACACTTCAATTGATATTGTGCACGAATAAGAAAGAAGAAAAGTAGTACAACATCAAAGGGAAAGAAGAAAATAGACTGTAATGATGAAAATATCTCAATAATTGATATCAGCACACCAACAGTCAACATTTGATGCACAATCAAAATTGGTATTCGAAGATATTGATGCAATTAATTCTTTCAACATTTGATATCAAATAGGATTATGAAAATCAGAAAATTGTTATGACATCAGATATTACATCTTAACAAAAAGGGGAGAAATTTGGGAGCAAAAGAAAATTCAATAAAAGAAAGTTATGGAATGCCTTTTATCTAATGACGAAAAGGGAAAGAAGAATAAAGAGAATTACATAGAAGGCAAGGGGAGTATTCCCAACACACAGTTTGGGGGAGAAATTAACTCCATTATATTGTATTTAATGTAAATCTTTGCTTTACTTAGTTTCTATGTGATTGAATGTATAGAAACAATCTAGGGAGTGAAATACATGTAATTTAATGTAAAACATTTTGTCATTATCAAAAAGGGGGAGATTGTTAGGACCCTAGTATTTTGATAATGCAAAAACCTGTGTGAGGAAATATATTGTATTTCACAGATAAGACAGTTCAGCAAAAGATCAAAAGGTAAATAAATAGATACAAGTAGTTCAAAAATTACTTCTATAGAGCTATAGGAAAATCAGATAGTTACTAGGCTTAAGTATTCAGAAGAAAGTTAATCTTCAGTAAGTTACAAGCTTAAGTATCCGAAGAGTCAATTTAAAGCAGCAGAAATACCATCAGACAATTAGAAGAATAACTATCCAAAAATACAAGGCCTTCAAAGAGTTTGAAAGATAGTTGGTTGAATGATCGAGAGTTAAGGAGTTAACTATCTAAAAGTTCAAGGAAATCAGAAAGTTAGGAAAGCTAACTATTCAAAACTTAAGTCATTCAATTACCTACATGTAGAAATCCAAACAGAGGCTTAAAAGAATTTTTCGAAGAGTTAGAAAGCTAAATATCTGAAAAATAAGAAGTTTTAGAAGGTTACAGATTTAACTATCTGAAACTTAAGTCATCCTATTATGCACGTGTAGAAATAAGAAAGCAGTTGGAAGTTTAAAAGAAGAAAATCGAAGAGTTACTGTAGTTAACTATCCTGTAGGATCATATGGCTACACAAGAGGGGGGGTGACTTGTGTTTTTCAATATTTTCTGAAATATAATTGAAACTTTAATATTCAAAAACAAGTCGAGACATTGTTTTCATAAAATCATTTTTATTCAAGGTTTCAATTACAATATACAATTCAATTCTCCTTAGAAATTGTATATGCAACTATATCTCGATACCATGTATCATCTAAACAATTTCATAACTACAAACAGATAAAACTAATTTTTGGAATTTAAAACATTTCTCCCTGTTTGAGATCTTTCTTCTTCTTCTTTTTCTTCTTCAGCAATTCTTCAATGACGAATATCTTGTCTTTCTCTACTTCACCGAATTTGCTTTCTTCTAATACCTTAAATCTTTAGTGACATAAATAATACCTTTTTCTGCTTCACTGAATTTTCTTCTACTTGAGAGATTTTCCCCGAAGAGTGTTTTTGATCCCTGAAAAAGATTTTTCTTTTCGTGTGTAGGGATAGTTTGATCCTTGAAAAGATTTTTCGTTTTGTGTGCAAGGATGGTTTGATCAACGAGAACTCTATGCCTTTTATATTGTATCTTCATTTCATGCATATCGTCCACGTTTAATCACTACTAGTTTTCCACTTCTCCGCGTCTTTTCTTTTTCCTTCATCAAAATACACACATTCTGACCCACGTTTACATTTCAAATTTTCTTTGATCACCAGTCTTGGATCTCTGAAAAATTTCCTGCAAAATAAACTTTCTCGTCTAAAAACCTTTCATTATTGTAATAAGAAGTCGTTACTTTAATGTTAACTAAACGTGTAACACAAGTATATATATATAACTTAACGTTTCTAACTTAACGAGTTCCTCATGTGCCAATTCACGTGACTAGTAATGTAGATAACTCAACAAACCAGCTTAACTTTTCTTTCGGAAGGTTAAACGATAACTCACCGAAAACAGTTTAAGTTTTGGATAGTTATAGTTGTAAGTCACCAAAAAACTCTTTTTACCATAAAACTAGTGAGACATGTGTCAAGACCTGAAAACATGACTTAAGTTACCTTTCGGATAGTTACGACTGTAAGTCTTCGAAAAACTTTAACTCACCGATTTAGCAATAAACAAATGTTTTTATAATAAGATTTTTACCACGTGCAAAAATAACAACTTAAGTTTATAATGCTAACCTAACGCGTTGCCTTAGTATTCAATATAGCAACTCAACGCGTTTAGTTATGACACGTCACGTGTATGACTTAAATCTCATGTGACAAAAGGACTTAAGTGGATTTTCAGTGAGTTACAAACATCCTTTGGAATGTTACATAGCTAACTATCCGAAAGTCTAAGAAAATCGGAGGGTTATCTTGAAACACCTTTCCAAACGATAACTTACCATATTTAGACCTGCAAATCTGTAAGTACAGTAGAATAAATCCGTTGAGGAGAAAATATGATCATTGGATTTACAAGTATTTATATAAATAAATCATTTAATATTCAGTAGAGCTAACAAGTGAGATTACACAGACAATTACATACAGAGATATAGTATACATTGCAGATCAACTACTGTTACAAAAGAATGCTCAATCTAGATTAACTACAATAAGGAATCGATTGAAAGCTAGATTTACAAGAAGATTCTTAAAACTCTCCAAGTGTTGAAAGTCTGATCCAAAAAGAATCATTTGGTTTGTGGCTTCAACCTTAAAGCTTCATTCAAGTTGTTGGTTTGAGTTTCAACCTGAAAACTCAAAAGGATGGTTTACTGAAGTTTAAAATTGAAAACTTCTGTGTGGTTTGTTAGAGCTATGACCAGAAAGCTCAAGTGAATGATTAATTCTTACTTTGACCTGAAAGCAAGTGTTTGTAAGTGTTGAAACACTTAGTGAAGCCTAAGAGACTCTTAGGGGTGGACTAGTCGAGTTAGTGTACCACCTAAAATTTCCTTGTGTTTCTTACTTTTATTTATGCTATGCATGTTTATTTACCTATTCAGTACTTGAGCAAACTGTTTATTTAAAATTGGTTAATCAAGTCAAAAATAGTTTTAAATACACATTGATCACCATTCACTCCCCTCTGGTGAAGCCATACATTCCTAACAAATTATATTATCATTTTTTTTCTTTTTAAACATCTATTATCCTAAATTTTCCAATATGATTTCTAGAATAAATTTCAACTACATATGAATCAAAACACAATCCAACTCAATATGATTAAAACAAGTAGAATAATGAATTGTATCTCAAATAAACATCTTCAAAAGTCTAATCTAGATTCATACTTTAGTAATATTAGATAACAGAAAATATACTCGATTCAAAAGATTTCTATATTTCACAAAACACTTTTATCTTTTCAGAACAGTATATACATATTTGTACTTTAAAAGTTAATTTGAAAAGCTTGAATCGTACAAGAGCTTTCTAGTGTACCCATGTATTGAGCTTTCAGTCAACAATCCTAGATCCAATTAGGATCTTAAGTTGCCAGATTTAAAGAGTCCTTTTTCAAGTCAACAATCCTTGCTTACCTATCTACTCAAGTACAAAAGGCTCGTGATCAAACAAATCAATAAACTCTCAAAGTTTTTCTCTTTTTTTTCTTTTCAACATAGTATATATACGTATTTCATTAATACAGATGTAATAAAACACAAATCTCATATAGTCCTACTTCTATAATTTACTGAAAACATGAATCCATATTAATAAGTTCATACTTTTTCTGTAGTTTAATAAGATTTACACAAATCATTCTACAAGTTTAATCAATCAAATTAAATGTATCCTTGATCATATGTATTTCATTTAATCTAAAAATCAACATTTTAGCTCTTTTAGGATTTCAGATAATTTACTGAGTTTCAATTAAGCATTCTGATTTCTTTTTTTTTTAAATCGTGAAACTATTAAACTCATATAATTCAGCAAAAACATAAGATACTATATCTAGATTTGTATTAATAGTAAAATTTGTAGCATCTTATATAAGATTCTAAATATAACATTCAAGTAGTTACAGTTCTTAAAAATTTGATAGTTTCAATTATCAGATAATTACAGGAAATTTCGGTTAGTTACAGCAAATTCATAATAATAAAAAATTTTCAATTACCACAGCAATTTGCAGCACAATCCTAGTTTCTCTAATTAACAAAATTACTTGGATTTAATCTAATTACCTCCCCCCCATACCTACACTTTACATTGTCCTCAATGTAAAAGATTTTACAATAAATGTAGTAAATGTTAGCAGGCATGAATATTGTTTCATTGACTTAGCACCTAACTCAACGAACTTAATTCATTGAGTTAATGAATAACTCCATGAACTGTGTTTGAATGTAAATTCAGGATAAGTAATTAATTACATACCTTGTTCTTTTGTATCTCCTTCAATATCTTCCAACTTTTGATTCTAAAAAACTTTTCATTCACACATAAAAGCATAATATATAACAAAATAACATTTAACAACAAAACATATATTGTTAAATCAGTGTCTTGTGTGCAACTCAGGCTTCTATGCCTTTGGTGGCTTACAAGCAAGCCAATTGGTTTTCCAGAATAAATACCAACAAACTTGATTAATATTTTGTTTTTTTTCTAAAAATCAATGTAGAGTACACACAACATTAAAAATACAAAATCATAGTTTAAGAACATGATTGAAAAGTAGTGACAAATGGAATAAATGTGTCAGTCTAAGCAAACTTTTTAGGCATAATTCTTCTTGCTATTAATTCTGTTTTAATGCAATCTACTTTCCTTTTTAACTTGTAAACTTGTAGTATGTTATCAATACTAAATATAAGTGTATTACCATTAATGAAATGAAATGAAGAAATGGATCCTTTTCTGTTCCAAGATAATGTAGTTATTTCTATTTTTACATATATTTCAATATATTCCTCTTCCCACTTCCATTCATTTTCATAATCCATATTTGAAATTTCCTCAATTCATCCCGCCATCTTATCAGACATAAAGTAGGATCATCATATTCATTATACCATACTCCTAATTGAATTTTATCATGTTCTACAAATGGTGGTTTAGCTATATCACTAGGTATAGGCAATATTTCTATAAAGTCATCATCATAACTATCTATGCTTACTGTGTATAAATCAGATCTAAATGCAACTGATATATTTGTGACTAAATATATCTATCCATCAAGTATGACATGTTTGTTGTTAATTAATGTTTTTTGTCCTAGATATATCATAGTATTTTCAGTCCAAGATCTATTCAGAAAATTATACACACTTAAACATAAATCTTCATCCTAATTTCCAATTGGTCTCTAATAATACAATTTTTCAAGAATGGTCAAATTTTTATAAGAAAATGCTAAAGCTAACCCACAATTTTCAATTGGTACTTCAAATCTATTAGGCCTTCCTATATTCCATTCTTCTCTAGTGATAGGATTTCTAATCAAAATATCGGGTAACAGAATTACATACCTTGGTTTGGTTCTGTAAATAATTAATCCTTCATCTATCCCCATAATATGATCTATTCCTTCTAATGTATTGGGTGGAATTCCAACAATTTCTTCCATATTCAGATATTCATAGCTGATTGAACTACGATTAAATGACTTCCACAAAAATCCATCTCTAATATTAGTTATCTTTGCATCTTGTAGTGCATGAAAATATATTTCTCTAACACATTCTTTAATTTCCTTTGACACACAACACAATATACACAGATCTTTAGCTGATAAGTTACTCAGTACTTCCCTCAATGCATCTAGTGGTAATTTCATCAATTCCATCTGTTGTGATTTTGTATAACATAAACAAAATTTAAGTAGAGATAAAATTAACATAGCTACTTACATATCCTCTTGGAGTTAGGTCATAACTCAACAAACTAAGTTCGTTGAGTTAAGTAATAACTCTACAATATTACTAACTATAATTAAACTTAAATTTTTTTCTTTTTATATTTTCTACTTACTATATTATACATAGTTACTTCAGTTATACTACTTCATTCAGCTTCCCTCCCATAGGAGGTATCAATTTCATTCACAGTTCTATTGACAAGGTTAGGCACCACTTGCATTAGCAATCATCTAGTATGTCTAACTTATTTTGATTTCTTTTGTCTAGGGGGTATATTTCTATTCATATTTTGATTTTGAATGGCAGCATTTCCAAATACATGATCTAGACAATTGTTTAATTGTTGAATTATCTTTTCTAACTTCTCTATTCTATATCCTTGTTCAATTAATGCTTCATAACTTATATTTTTGTCATTTATATTTTCTCCTCCCTAGAAATTGCTATTTCTCCAAGATAGGTTCGAGTGATTTCTCCAATTAGGTTTATAAGAATTTCCAAAGTTATCTTTTCTGGTTCCTAGCATAAATAATATCTAAGTCATTAATGTTTGCATTCTTTTCTACTAACTTTTGATTTAATGATAACTCTTCTATTTTCTTTGTTAACTCAGTTAATTTAACTTCAAGCATAGTGCTTGAATCTATTTCATGCATTCCCCTAGGTCATATTCTTTTATCTGGAATAGTTTCAGCTAAGTTTTCCCATTGTGTAGTTCTTTTTACAAAGTTTTCTAAGTATGCCTATGCTTCTTCACTACATAGTTTTAGAAATCCATTCTGACAAGTAGATTCTAATAAAGATTTCGTTGAAACATCTATGCCTTCATAAATTATACCTATTAATTGTGCTTTACTCATTGCATGATGTAGGCATTGAGTTAGTAAATCTTTAAATCTTTCAAAATATTTCCAGAATGATTCTCCCTATTTTTGGTTACACATTAATATTTCCTTTTCTTTTTAATTGTTTGATGTGTTGGATAATATTTTTCTAGAAAAATAGAGCAAAATTCAGTCCATGCAGAAATTGAATAAGGCAACAGAGTATATAACCATCTCTTAGTTGTGTCTTTTAAAGCAAAAGAGATATATCTAAGTTTAATAGCATCAATACTCATGTTCGGCATTTTCATCATTTGACAAACTTTGATAAATTCTCTAAGGAAATAATAGGCATCTTCTCTTTCTAATCCATGAAAGTGTAGCAATTGACTAATATAATTAGATTTCAATTCAAACCTATCTCCCTCAAAGTTTGAAAATGAATACATGAAGGTTCATCAAATAATTCAGGATATAAAATTTCCCCTAATGGTTTTTCTACTAGAGCAATCATATCTTCGTTCTCTTTTAAAGAAAGGTTAGCTACACCCTTAAGGATTTCATTAAAGTCCAATTCATAAAGTATTTCAGTACACCTCTATGTTGAATAATCTTGTCTAGGTGTTCTTACTAATCGTTTAGTGCTAGGAGAACAGATCCATGTGCTCATAAACTTTTAACATAAAGTAAAATAGCAAAAGATTAATTACATACCTATAACGGTGTTTGTTACTTCTGTTTTTACTTGTTTTTATTTGTCTTTATGCCTATATCAATTACTCTTAGAAGTAAACAAACAGCCTTTCACACAAATTAGATATTAATTCTAATTTGTATTTTAACTGCAAGTGCACAATGTATATTGTATTTGTGTGCAAGTACAAGTCGATCCATAGAGATTGAGTAAGAATTGTGTACTGTTTCGATTTTTTATATTAGAGTATACGTGTTCAGTAAGCACTCCATTGAGTTACAGTTAACACAATGGACTTAGTTCGTGGAGTTATGGCTAACTCCACGAACTAACCACATGGACTTAAGTTAACTCCATGAGCCTATCTTTCCAGTTAAATACTATTATTTATAGAGGAATTCGGCCAACTGTTTAGAATGAAAAAGTGCATATTATTAACGGTTAAATGATGATTAATTGCACAATATTTAACTTATCATATATGAATTAAGCCATTAAGTTATAATTGCACTATTATATGCTTTAATTGAAGAATCTACTTAATTTTGGGGAATTAATGTTAATTTAGTACATTTCTGAACTGTCGGTAAGTTGTAGGCTGTGAAATTCTTTAGTATCCGAATTTTCTGTTATTTCGGAGAGTTATATTGCATGTACCGGATAGTTATGTTTTAAATGCTAAAAGAATATTTAGGTAAACAATAACAACTCGTTGAGTTACAGGTTTAAAGGTATAAAAAGATCACGTGAGAACTCGTTGAGTTAGCGAGTAAAAACCTTAAGTTATATATTTGAACTCGTTAAGTTAGATTTACGCACGTGTTGAATTTAAATGCTTTAGTATATCACGTGAGATGCACATGTTTAACTCGTTAAGTTAGCATAACTGTACGCGTTTAGTTACATGAATACACACTAAGGTAACGCGTTATGTTAGCGGCTTATTTCTTTATTGCACGTATTTTATAGTTAAATCTATTTTCTAAAATGCCATTGTAGCGGTTGCAGAAACAGGACAGTTGAAAGGAAAAATCACGTTTGCACGTATCGCGCAGGGAAAAGAAATCATCGTCGTTGATATGAATGAAGGAAATCCAACCGATCATTCAAGCAGAAGCAGTTACTACTAAAGAAATATAAAAGAAAAGAAGAAAAAAAGAAGAAGGTGTGATCGATGTGTGATCGATGGATGGATAGTGTGTGTAGAGGAGGATGAGCGTCGCAATTCTCTGAAGTACCACACCAACCACCATAATCACCAACTATCGAAGGTCTGTGACGATACTTGCCTGATGTCGGGTCGATTTCGAGCCAAACACAGTGCTTGACAACCACTGTAAGGAGTGATCGCGTCGCGGGAAGGGAAGCCATTTTCACCAAGTGCCGACTCATATTTCAAGAGATCGTAAAGCTTTTAGCCTTGGCTTCGGGTTGATGCCTATATGCTGAAGAGGAGATTATCTTACAATTCTGGACTTGCGATTCTATAGGGAGAGGAGACAGGATTGTAAGTGATTTAATTTTCAATGGTGTAATCGCGTTGCAAGTAGTGTCAGAAGTATTTACTGTCAAGTGAGATTACTTTACATTTCACCTTTCGCCCATTTCCATGTTCACATCAAAACAAAAATACCAAAAGCAATTTATCTTTGTTTGTATATTGTATTTGAGTATTGTATTGTTTGTGTTGTATCGTGATTAATGTTATCTGTATCAGTTTTGTGATTGTTTTATGTTAGTTTTAATTTTACAGTTTACTGAAATTGGTTCGTACAAAAGACTTAAAGATTTTAATGGTTACTCTTTGAATCATCTGAATGTTAGTATTGCTCAATGATAAATCCAATGTTAACTAACATTAAAAAGCTTAATTGATGTTATTTACAATCTGTGGAATCGCCCAATGGTTGGCCAAATTCCTCTGTAAATAGCAATATTATAAAGAAGAGACAGGCTCGTGGAGTTCACTTAAGTCTACAAGGATAGTCCTTTAAGTTAGCCATAACTCAATGAACTTTGTCCGTTGAGTTAACTATAATTCAACGGAGTGCTTATTGAATATAAATTTGAATTGTTAACAATCAAACAGTTCTTAAATTCGTCAGCAATTCCCTGTGGGATCGACCTGTACTTGCACACTGATACAATAAACACTGTGCACTTGCAGTTAAAGTACAAATTGGAATTAATATCTAAATTGTATTAAAGGTTGTTTGTTTACTTCTAAAAGAAAGAATAGGCATAAAGATAAATTAACTAAGTAAAAACAGAAGTAACAAATCTAAGTTTTTCTAGTGTAGTGTTGGGAAAACCAAACAAGTTTTATGGCGCCGTTGCCAGGGAATTGAATTGATATAAGCAACTGTTAGAGTTATTTCATTTTGATAGCCAGAGTTGTGTGTTTTCTTTTGTAATAGAGAATATGGCATATGCTTATGCTCAAAGATTTCTGAAACCTGTAATTAGCATATGTGAATTCTACAATTATGAAGGACACGACATTTCTGACTGTTTGAAATTGAGACGTTTACAGATGGTTAGATCCCATGAACAACAAATGAATTATCCTCAATATAATAGAGCCGAGTATGAGAATCCTATAGTTTACCCAACTGATGGTCAGTATAGAATGTGTAATATGATGAGAGACACTAAAGTTTGGGATAGCTATGACAGACTGGAGCATAGTATAGAGCAAAATTTGGACAAACTGGAATACTTTGTGTGTCAACAACAAGAAGTCAACCAGTTAAACTATAAGGAATCATATTCAGAACCTAAACAAGATATAATTTACGAAACTGAAAAAGCCATAAAGAAAATTGATCAAAAATTGAATGCAATGAAATTAGATGATCTGGAAACAAAATTAAAAGCATTAAATGAAAATGCAATGAAAATACAAGTTATGCAATAGGACAATGAGAATTATAATGTTATAAACCTGCATAATTTACAAAATATACAGCAAACAGAAAACACTAATGTAAGAGAATTTAAAGAATGCACTTTAAAACTAAAAACAATTGAAGATCATAATCACGAAAATGATATGCAAAAACATCATGAAAATAATGAAAATCTGGAAGATGTATGTGTAACATTAAGATCTAGAACAGATATACCACAAGAACTCAAAATGAAAATGATATGAAGGTGGACAAGAGTAAAAATCAAAATGATAATGAAAATGTAATAGCTGAAAATCTAGAAATCACTGAAGAACAATCTGAATCTGCGATTGAAGCTAAAAATGATCAAACAAATCAACTGAAAGAAAAAGAGTCTTTGAAATCAAAATCTTTAGCACCCTATCCTGAAAGATTACAACAAACAATTCTTGAAAGACAAAAGAAAATCAGAGAAATTTTTGAAAAAGTACAAGTTAACATTCCTTTGTTAGATCTATTGCAGAATATGCCACCTTGTGCAAAATTTCTGAAGGATTGGTGTACTAAGGAAAGAGAGCGAAAAGTTCTTAGAAAGGACTTTTTAGCTGAGCAAAGTAGTTCCCTATTTCTGCCACAAATTCTTAAAAAGTTATCTGATCCTGGAATCCCTGTTATATCATTCACAATAGGAAATACCATTCTAGAAAGAACCTTAATAGACTTAGGTGCAGGTATAAATGTTATGCCAAGTGATATATTTGCATCCTTAGGATTAGAAGGCTTAACTCCTACTAGTACGGTTATTCAATTAGTTGATAGAAGTATAAGATACCCTAGAGGAAAAATAGAGGATGTCTTAATTAAAATCAAGAATTTTATATATCCTATTGATATTGTAATTTTGGATTCCCAACAAATTAAGCATAAAAATAGTGATACATCTTTAATTTTGGGAAGGCCATTTTTAGCAACATCAAGGGCTATTATAAATTGTAAAACTGGAGTAATGAAGTTAGCATATGGTAATGAGGATACTCAATTAAATATTTTCAAACCAGAAAGCTTTGAGGAGTTAGAAATGTCCTTACATACCATAGACTTTTTAGAGGATGAAGGAGATATGTTAGATGATGTGATTCAAGAAAAATTAAATAGGCAAATCAATTCTGAAACTTTAGAAGAAAGTGAAAGCATAAATATAGAAGGAGATTAGGAAGAAATTAATTTAAAAAATGATGATGTTCAATTAGGAGTTCTAACTTCTAATGGGTAGCATTTAGAATTAAAACATTTACCTCCTGAATTAACTTATATATTTCTAGAAGATAAACGAACTTGTCCAATCATCATTACTTCAGATTTAAAAGAAGATCAAATAGCTAAATTAAAAGATGCAGTAAAAAGTTATAAAGAAGTAATAGGATGGACTATGACTGATATAAAAGGGTTAAGTTCAACTTTATGCTATCACCACATATATTTAGAAGAGAATGTTAAACCTGTTAGAATTCCTGAGAGGAGAATAAATCCAAACCTTAAAGAAGTAGTCAGGAGGAAGAAGAAAGAGCAAAAAATGAAGAGGCTGAAAGAAGCCATTTGGACAAAAATAATTTCACAGATTCCACTAAAGAGCAAGAAACTCTTCAGCAAATTATGGAAAGAATTCAAGACAGAGTGGAGAGTTCTGCCGGCTCACCACCACAAACAGAAGCAAAAGCAAAAATTCAGGAATCTAAAGAGAATGTCCAAATGCAGCCTATGCTAGAGGAAGAACAAGTACAAACCCCTCTAGAGCAACAAAGTCACCTTCTTAACCTGACTGAAATAACAATTTTGAATGAAGTACATTTTTGTAGTCAGGAAGCTTATACCAAATACCAAGAAATAAGAGGTTACGATATTCTTTACAATAGACCAGTAAATTAGGATGGAATGCATGAAATCAAAGATCTATTTGAATTCCAAGGTCTACTACAATTTATATCTCAAGAAAGAGGGCATGTAGTATATGAAAATTTAGTGCCCTGTATTTATGCAAATTTGAGAGAAAGAGAAGGAGGATTAATTTCAAATGTGGAGGAAGTTGATGTACAGATAACACTAGAGCTTCTCCACAACATATTTGGTTTAAAGAATGAAGGAACAAAAATTTTGGAAGATACAACTGCAGTTGAATGGACTGAGCAGCAAATTAAGGATTGTTTAGTTATCAATCCTAGTGTGCCATTATTAAATAGATTGAAGCATTTAAATGGTAAAGCACACATGGTAGCTAACATTCTGATTAAGAATGTCTATCAACGACAAGGCCATGACATAGAATTAAGTCAATTTGTCAAATGGGTCACGTATGCAGTTGTAAATAAGATCCAAATAAATTGGTCTGTAGTTTTTATCTCCAAGCTGAAAACAGTGAAGAAGAAATTATTTTATGGAGATTTGATTCCACTGCTGATGGTGGATTGTATTGATTTCACTAAATGGACATCAAAAAAGATCAGATCTAGAACTATTTCAGTGAAAGAATACAGAAATTTTGTAGCTGCAGAATTAGCTGTACCTTCTAGAGAAATTGCAGGAGCAGTAGAGGGGATAAATCAATTAGAGCAACAATTAGAAAAACTCCAGAATGAAGTAGATGAACTTAGGCATAAAGATTAAATTGTATTGTTCGTCTACTTGTGTAAAATAGTATGAAATTGTATGGTGTACTTGTAATGTAATTGATTCATATTAATAAATATAATTTTTTAGATGCAATTTTCATACGTGTTTGGATGTGAAATGAATGGAATTTATTGAATATTATGTAATTTGTGGAACTTTATGAATGAATATGTAATAGATTTACAATTTGCTGAATGACAAGATAACTACTTAAAAATTTCTATATGTTATAAGGTAAAATGTAAATTCTGCATAACATAAAATGACCTGCAAGTTAAATATTTATATAATGTTCAGATTTAAATGTATTTTAATCAAAATGAGGCATTAATGACATAGATTTAACTTTATTACAGTTAGCAGAATGATAGAGCAAATAAAAAAAAACAGAATAGAAACACTTACGAGAGTGAAGCTTAGAAGTTGCCAAGTGTTAACTCAACGAAGTAAGTCCGTTGAGTTAACCGTAACTCCACGAGGTCAGTAATATAATATAAGTCACTCCGTTGAGTTATCTGTAACTCAACGAAGTTAGTCCGTGGAGTTAGCAACAGTAACTAACTATGTTTTGTTGAGTTTTTTGTAACTCAACGAAGTTAGTTCGTGGATTAAGCAGAATGGTTATTCTTTTAACCACGAACGAAATTTCATCGGTTTAGCGGTTACCAAAATTTGAAATTAGTAGTGGTACACGTACCCATAAAAATAGGAACCACGATGCACATTGCAAGACACGTTCTTGCAATGAAATTTATTCACTTTATGGATGCACAGTATATATATGAAACAGAATGTTATTTACGAGTTACCAGCACTTTCAAAAGAAAGGAGAAAGTGTTGGAGGAATTGGAAGGAGAAGCAGCTGATTCAAGTTCATCCGACAACAAATATTTATAGAATGGAAAGCTTCAGACTGGTATGTAATCAATCTTCTGCTATTTATTTATGAGCACATGGACTCGTTCTCCTAGCACTAAACGATTAGTAAGAACACCTACCCAGGAATTTTCATTGCAGAGGAGTATTGAAAAATTTTCTGAACTGAACTTTAACGAAATTCTTTGGGGTGTAGCTAACCTTTCTTTAGAAGAGAACGTAGAGATGACTGCTTCAATAGAAAAACCATTAGGAGAAATTCTGTATCCTGAATTAATTGATGAATCTTCATGTATTCAATTGCCAAACTTTGAGAGAGATAGGTTTGAACTGAAATCTAATTACATTAGTCAATTGCCACATTTTCATGGATTAGAAAGAGAGGATGCCTATTATTTCCTTAGAGAATTTAACGAAGTTTGTCAAATGATGAAAATGCCAAACATGAGTATAGATGCTATTAAACTTAGATATATCCCTTTTTCTTTAAAAGACACAGCTAAAAGATGGTTATATACTTTATCGCCTGATTCAATTTCTACATGGACTGAATTTTGCTCTATTTTTCTGGAAAAATATTATCCGACACATCAAACGATTAAAAAGAAGAAAGAAATATTAATGTGTAGCCAAAACCAGGGTGAATCATTCTGGAAATATTTTGAAAGATTTAAAGATTTACTAACTCAATGTCCATAACATGCAATGAGTAAAGCATAATTAATAGGTATAATTTATGAAGGCATAGATGTTTCAACGAAATCTTTATTAGAATCTACTTGTCAAAATGGATTTTTAAAATTATGTAGTGAAGAAGCATGGGCATATTTAGAAAACTTTGCAAAAAGAACCGCACAATGGGAAAATTCAGTTGAAGCTATTGCAGATAAAAGAATATTGCCAAGAGGAATGCATGAAATAGATTCCAATACTATGCTTGAGGTGAAATTAAATGAATTAACAAAGAAAATAGAAGAGTTATCATTAAATCAAAAGCTAGCAGAAAAGAATACAAACATAAATGACTTAGATATTATTTATGCTAGAAACCAGAGAGATAACTTGGGAAATTCTTATAATCCTAATTGGAGAAATCACCCAAATTTATCTTGGAGAAACAACAATTTCTAGGGAGGAGAAAATATAAATGAGAAGAACATAAGTTATGAAGTATTAATTGAACAAGGAGCTAGAATAGAGAAATTAGAAAAGATAATCCAACAAGTAAACAATCGTCTAGAATTTATATTTGGAAATGCTGCAATTCAAAATCAGAATAGAAATATATCACTTAGACAGAAGGAACCAATGGAAGTTAGACCTACTAGAGGATTGCCAATACAAGCTATACCTAATCCTATCAATAGAACGATTAATGAAATTGATACCTCTTCTGGGAGGGCAGTTGAATGAAGCAGCATATCTGAAGTAACTATCTGTATGTATATATGTTTTATTTTTAGTTAATAGTATCGTAGAGTTAATTTTTAACTCAATGAACTTAGTCCGTTGAGTTATGCCTTAACTCCATGAGGGTGTGCAGTAGTTATGTTAATTTTTGTCTCTGCTAAATTTTTGTTTGTGTTATATAGAATCGGCAAATGGAATTGATGCAATTATTATTGGATGCACTAAGAGAAGTATTAAGTAACTTGTCAGCTAAAGATTTGTGCAGGCTGTGTTGTGTATCAAAGGAAATTAAAGACTGTATTGAAGAAAAATATTTTCAGGGACTACAAGCTGCAAAAATGACTAAGATTAGGGAATGATTCATATAGAGGTCATTTAATCGTAGTTCAAATACCCATGAATATCTAACTATGGAAGAAACTACTAGAATTCCACCCAATGCATTAGAAGGAATAAATCATATTATGGGGATAGATGAAGGATTAATCATATACAAGACGAGACCAAGGTATACAAGTTTATTATTACTGGATATTTTGATAAGAAATCCTATAACTGGAGAAGAATGGAATATAGGAAGACCTAATAGATTTGAAGCACTAATTGTAAATTGTGGGTCAGCTTTAATATTTTCTGATAAAAATTCGGCAATTCCTGAAAAATTATATTATTGGAGACCTACAGGAAATTGGGGTAAAGATTTACGCTTAAGTGTGTATAATTTTCTAAACAGATCTTGGAATGAAAACATTATAATATATCTAGGACAGAAATCATTAATTAACCAAACACATGCCATACTTGATGGATATATCTATTTAGTCACGGAGATATCATTAGCATATGGATCTGATTTATACATAGTGAGCATAGACAGTTATGATGATTATATAGAAATTTTACCTGTACCGAGTGAAATATCTAAACCACCATCTGCAGAATTTAATGAAATTCAAATAGGAATGTGGTATAATGAAAAAGATGATCCTACTTTATGTTTGATAAGATGGTGGGATGAACTAATGAAATTTCAAATATGGATTATGGAAGACATAAATGAATGGAAGTGGGAAGAGGAGTATATTGAAATAGATGTAGAAATAGAAACTGCTACATTACCTTGGAACCAGAAAGGATCCCTTTCTGCATTACATATCATTAATGGTAATACACTCGTATTTGGAATTTATAATATATTGCATGTTTACAAATTAAGAAGGAACAAGAACTACATTAAAATAGAATTAATAGCAAGAAGAACTATGCCTAAAAAGTTTGTTTGGACTGATACATTTATTCCATTTGTTTCTATTTTTCAATCATGTTCTTAAGCTGTGATTTTGTGTGTTTAATGTTGTGTATTCTGCATTTATTGTTAAAAAAAAAAATTATAGTTTTCATTTTTATTTTATTAAAAAAAAGAAAAAAAACAAACAAAATATCAATCTAGTTTGTTGGTATCTGTTTTGGGAAACCAACTGGCTTGCTTGTGAGCCACCAAAGGCATAAGAGCCTGGGTTCCACATAAGACACTAATTTATTAATATCTGTTAAATGTTATTTTGTTTTATATTCTGTGTTTATCTAGGAATCAAATGTTTTTCAGAATCAAAAATCAGAATATGCAGAAGGAGATACAAATGGAACAAGGTATGTAACCAATTACTTATCCTGAATTTTAAAACTGTATTCATGCCTGCTACAATTACTGTACTTATTGTCAAACTCTTTACATTAAGGACAATGCAAAATGTAGGTATGGGGGGGAGGTAATTAAAGTAACAGCCATGTAAGTTTGTTAATTAAAGAAATTAAAATAGTACTGCAAAGTTTTGAGGAAATTGAAAATTTTATGAACTTACTGTAACTATCCGATAATTGAGACTGTAAAATTTTTTATAAACTGCTTGAATGTTATATTTAAAAGGCTATATAAGATGCTATTGAATTTAATAGTTATGCAAATCTAGATATAGTATCTTATGTTTTTTCTGAATTTCATGAGTTTAACAGTTTCACAATTTTAAAATGAAATCAGAATGCTCATTGAAAAATCAGTAAATTATTTGAAGTCCTAAAAGAGTTGAGATGTGAATTCTAGATTAAATGAAACACATGATTAAAGATACATCTAATTTGACTGATTGAACTTGTAGAATGATTTATGTGTAGATCTTATTAAACTACAGAAAAAGTTTGAGCTTATTGTTATGAATTCATATTTTCAGTAACTGATAGAAGCAGGACTATATGAGATTGGCGTTTTACTGCATCTGTATTAATGAAATACATACATATATAGTATGTGATTAATGTTTTGTTTTGTGTTGGTAGTTTTGATTGAAAAAAAAATAAGAAAAAAAAATAAATTTGAGAGTTTATTGACTTGTTTGATCACGAGCCTTTTGTACTTGAGCAGATAGGTATGTAAGGATTGTTGACCTGAAGAAGGACTCCTGAAATCTGGCAACCTAAGATCCTGATCAGATCTGGGATTGTTGATTGAAAGCTCGTTACATGGGTACATTAGAAAGCTCTTGTATGATTCAAGCTTGTCAAATTAACTTTTAAAGTACGAAAAAAAAGAAGAAAAAATAATAAATACATATACTGTTCTGAAAAGATACAAGTGTTTTGTGAAATACAGATATCTTATGAATCGAGTATATTTTCTGTTATCTAGAATTGCTGAAATATGAATCTGGAATTGACTTTTGAAGTTGTTTAATGGAGATACAATTCTTTATTCTACTTGTCTTAATCATATTGAATTAGATTGTATTTTGATTCGTATGTTGTTGAAATTTCTTTTAGAAATCTTATTGGAAAATTCAGGATGTCAAATGATGAAAAGAAGAACAAACGATAATATAATTAACACCTACATGATGATGATATACTTTGTATGTAATTTACATATATTCTAAGTATCTTTGCAGGTTGATTACAGAAACATACAGAATATATTTTTATGCTAAACAGAAGAAAAACAAAAGGGGAAGAATTAATTCTAGCACTTTTAAAGACCAATTAATTAGATCTTAGTTTGCTAAGGGACTAGCAAAATTTAGGTATGGGGGAAGTGTTTAGAATGAAAAAGTGCATATTATTAACGGTTAAATGATGGTTAATTGCACAATATTTAGCTTATCATATATGAATTAAGCCATTATGTTATAATTGCACTATTATATGCTTTAATTGAAGAATCTGCTTAATTTTGGGGAATTAATGTTAATTTAGTATATTTCTTAACTGTCGGTAAGTTGCAGGCTGTGAAATTCTTTAGTATCCAAATTTTCTGTTATTACGGAGAGTTATATTGCATGTACTGGACAGTTATGTTTTAAATGCAAAAAGAATATTTAGGTAAACAATAACAACTCGTTGAGTTACAGGTTTAAAGGTATAAAAAGATCACATGAGAACTCGTTGAGTTAGTGAGTAAAAACCTTAAGTTATATATCTGAACTCGTTAAGTTAGATTTATGCACGTGTTGAATTTAAATGCTTTAGTATATCACATGAGATGCACATGTTTAACTCGTTAAGTTAGCATAACTGTATGCGTTTAGTTACATGAATACACACTAAGGTAATGCGTTATGTTAGCGGCTTATTTCTTTATTGCATGTATTTTATAGTTAAATCTATTTTCTAAAATGCCACTATAGCGGTTGCAGAAACAGGACAGTTGGAAGGAAATACCACGTTTACACGTATCACGTAGGAATTCAATCGCGCAAGGAAAAGAAATCATCACTGTTGATATGAATGAAGGAAATCCAACCGATCATTCAAGCAGAAGCAGTTACTACTGAAGAAATATAAAAGAAAAAAAGAAGAAGGTGTGATCGATGGACGGACAATGTGTGCAGAGGAGGATGAGCATCGCAATTCTCTGAAGTACCACACCAACCACCATAATCACCATCATCACCACCATAATCACCAACCATCGGAGGTCTGTAAGGATACTTGCCTGATGTCGGGTCGATTCCGAGCCAAACACAGTGCCTGACAACCATTGTGAGGAGTGATCGCGTCGTGGGAAGGAAAGCCATTTTCACCAAGTGTCGACTCATATTTTAGGAGATCGTAAAGATTTTAGCCTTGGCTTTGGGTTGATGCCTGTATGCTGAAGAGGAGATTATCTTGCAATTCTGGACTCGTGATTCTATAGGGAGAGGAGACAGGATTGTAAGTGATTTAATTTTCAATGGTGTAATCGTGTTGCAAATAGTGTCGGAAGTATTTACTGTCAAGTGAGATTACTTTACATTTCACCTTTCGCCCATTTCCATGTTCACATCAAAACAAAATACCAAAAACAATTTATCTTTGTTTGTATGTTGTATTTGAGTGTTATATTGTTTGTGTTGTATCGTGATTAATGTTATCTGTATTAGTTTTGTAATTGTTTTATGTTAGTTTTAATTTTATAGTTTACTGAAATTGGTTCGTACAAAAGACTTAAAGATTTTAATGGTTACTGTTTGAATCATCTGAATGTTAGTATTGCTCAATGATATATCCAATGTTAACTAGCATTAAAAAGCTTAATTGATGTTATTTACAATCTGTGGAATCGCCCAATGGTTGGCTGAATTCCTTTGTAAATAGCAATATTATAAAGAAGAGACAGGCTCGTGGAGTTAACTTAAGTCTACGAGGATAGTCCATTGAGTTAGCCATAACTCAACGAACTTTGTCTGTTGAGTTAACTGTAATTCAAAGGAGTGCTTATTGAATATAAATTTGAATTGTTAACAATCAAACAGTTCTTAAATTCGTCAGCAATTCCCTATGGGATCGACCTGTACTTGCACACTGATACAATAGACACTATGCACTTGCAGTTAAAGTACAAATTGGAATTAATATCTAAATTGTATTAAAGGTTGTTTGTTTACTTCTAAAAGAAAGAATAGGCATAAAGATAAATTAACTAAGTAAAAACAGAAGTAACAAATCCAAGTTTTTCTAGTGTAGTGTTGGGAAAACCAAACACCAACCATTGGGTGGTTCCATAGATTGTAAATAACATCAATTAAGCTATTTAATGTTAGTTAATATGAGATTTATCATTAAGCACTACTAACATTCAGATATTTCAAATAGTAACCATTAAAATATTTAAGTATCTAGAATGATTCAATTTCAGTAAACTATAAAATTATTTTCTATTTTCTGAATCAAACAATCATAAAACATTCACAATACTGATAATGATAACATTAATCACAATACAAAACAAACAATACAACACTTTAATACTAAATGTAAACACAGATAAGTTATTGTTTTTGATATTTTTGTTTTGATATGTTCTTGAAGATGAGCGAAAGGTGAAATGTAAAAATCTCTATCGACAGTAAATACTTCCGTCACTACATGCGATGTGATTACACCACTAAAAACATAATCACTTACAATCCTACCTCCTCTCCCTATAGAATCGTGAGTCCAGAATTGTAAGATGATCTCCCCTTCAGCATACTAACATCAACCCAAAACCAAGGCTAGAAGCTTTACAATCTCTTGAGATATGAGTCAGTGCTTGGTGAAAATGGCTTCCCTTCCCGTGATGCGATCACTCCTCACAATGGTTGTCAGGCATCGTGTTTGGCTCATAATCGACCCGACATTAGGAAAGTATCCTCACAAACATCCAATGGTTGGTGATTATGGTGGTGGTGTGGAGCTTCAGGGAACTTCCAACGCTACCTGTAGTTAGCACGGTCCTCCACCTCTACACACACACCCTTTCTTCATCTTTCTCCTCTTCTTTTATATTTCTTTCTATAGTAACTGCTTTTGCTTAGATGATCAGTTGGATTTCCTTCATTCATATCAACAATAGTGATTTCTTCTTCATTCCACAAGTAAATTCCTACGTGATACGTGTGGTCGTGGTTTTCCTTTGAATGTCTTATTTCTGTAACTACTACAATGGCATATTAGAAAATAAATGGTCCATGGAATTACAAATAACTCAACGGACTTACTTTATTGATTTAACTATAAAACACGTGCAATCAAGAAATAAGCTGCTAACATAACATGTTATCTAAGTGTGTATTCATGTAACTCAACGTGTACAGTTATGCTAACTTAACGAGTTAAACATGTGCATCTCATGTGTTATACTAAAGCATTTAAATTCAACACATGCATAATTCTAACTTAACGAGTTCAGATATTTCGGATAATTAAAAATCTAACTATCCGATGCTTAGATGCATTTCGGATAGTTAGCAGATAACTTACCGAAAATCCACTTAAATCATGCATTAAGGTTTCAACATGTGTATTCCAGGAAATAATAAAATATTCATTTAAAACATAACTATCTAGTACATTAAACATAACTCTCTGAAATAATAGAAAATTCGGATACTTAAGAATTTCACAGCCTATAATTCACCGACAGTTCAAAAATGTACTAAATTAATGTTAATTCCCTGAAATTATGCAGATTCCTTCATTAAAGCATATAATAGTGCAATTATAACATAATGGCATAATTCTTATATGATAAGCTAAATATTATGTAATTAACCATCATTTAACCCTTAATATTATGCACTTTTTCATTCTAAACACTTCCCTCATACTTAAATTTTGCTAGTCCCTTAGCAAACTAAGATCTAACTAGTTGGTCTTTCTAAAGTTGCTAGAATTAATTCTTCATTTTGTTCTTCTTCAAAATACATAAATTAGATTACTATATAGATATTCTGTATTTTTCAGTAATCTATTTTAATTTTTTTTTCTCCTCTCCAACCTACTAATATATTTAGAACATATGTAAATTGCATACAAAATATATTAGCATCATATAGGTGTTAATTATATTATCATTTTTCTTCTTTTCAACATCTGTTATCTTGAATTTTCCAATATTAATTCCAAAATAAATTTCAACTACTTACGAATCAAAACACAATCCAATTCAATATGATTAAAATAAGTAGAATAAAGAATTATATCTTAGATAAACAACTTCAAAAGTCTATTCTAAATTCATACTTCAATAATCTTAGATAACAGAAAATATACTCGATTCAAAAGATATCTATATTTCACAAAACACTTTTATCTTTTTAGAACAGTATATGCATATTTGTATTTTAAAAGTTAATTTGAAAAGCTTGAATCATACAAGAGTTTTCTAGTGTACCCATGTATCGAGCTTTCAGTCAACAATCCCAGATCTAATCAAGATCTTAGGTTGCCAGATTTAAAGAGTCTTTTTTTCAAGTCAACAATCCTTACATACCTATCTACTCAAGTACAAAAGGCTCGTGATCAAACAAGTCAATAAACTTTCAACGTTTTTTCTCTTTTTTTTTTTTTTTTTATCAACACAGTACATATATACGTATTTCATTAATACAAATGTAATAAAACACAAATCTCATATAGTCCTGCTTCTATTATTTACTGAAAATATGAATATATATCAATAAGCTCATACTTTATCTGTAGTTTAATAAGATTTACACATAAATCATTCTACAAGTTTAATCAATCAAATTAAATGTATCCTTGATCATATGCATCTCATTTAATCCAAAAATCAACATTTCAGCTCTTTTAGGATTTCAGATAATTTACTGAGTTTCAGTTAAGCATTTTATTTTCTTTTTAAAATCGTGAAACTCTTAAATTCATAAAATTCAGCAAAAACAGAAGATACTATATCTAGATTTGTATGAATAGTAAAATTTTGTAGCATCTTATATAAGATTCTAAATATAACATTCAAGCAGTACCATAAAAAGTTTCAATTTCCAAAGAACTTTTGCAGTACCATTCTAATTCCTCTAATTAACAAAATTACATGGCTGTTAATCTAATTACTTCCCCCCATACCTACATTTTGCATTGTCCTCAATGTAAAAGATTTTACAGTAAATTCAGTAAATGTTAGCAGGCAGGAATATTGTTTCGTTGACTTAGCACCTAACTCAACAAACTTAATTCATTGAGTTAATGAATAACTCCATGAATTGAGTTGAAATGTAAATTTAGGATAAGTAATCAATTACATACCTTGATCTTTTGTATCTCCTTCCATATCTTTCGATTTTATTTTTTTTCTAAAAAACTTTTCATTCACAAATAATAGCAGAATATATAACAAAATAACAAAACATAACTTGTTAAATCAATGTCTTGTGTGGAACCTAGGCTCCTATGCCTTTGGTGGCTCACAAGCAAGCCAATTGGTTTCCCAAAATAGATACCAACAAATTGGATTGATATTTTGTTTTTCTTTTCTTTTTCTTATAAAATAAAACTAAAACTAAAATTTTTCTTTTTCAAAAAATAAATGCAAAATACACACAACATTAAAATTACAAAATCACATTTTAAGAACATGATTGAAAAGTAGTAACAAATGGAATAAATATGTCAGTCCATGCAAACTTTTTAGGCATAATTCTTCTTGCTATTAATTCTATTTTAATGTAGTTCGTTTTCCTTTTTAGCTTGTAAACTTGTAGTATGTTATCAATACTAAATATGAGTATATTACCATTAATGAATTGAAATGCAGAAAGGGATCCTCTTCTATTCCACAATAATGTAGCTATTTCTATTTCTACATCTATTTCAATATATTCCTCTTCCCACTTCCATTCATTTAGGTCTTTTATAATCCATATTTGAAATTTCATCAATTCATCCTACCATCTTATCAAACATAAAGTAGGATCACCATATTCATTATACCACATTCCTAATTGAATTTTATCATATTCTACAGATGGTGATTCAGCTATATCACTAGGTATAGGTAATATTTCTATAAAATCATCATCATAACTGTCTATGCTTACTATGTATAAATCAGATCTAAATGCAACTGATATATCTGTGATTAGATATATATATCCATCAAGTATGACATGCATGCTATTAATTAATGCTTTCTGTCCTAGATATATCATAGTATTTTCAGTCCAAGATCTATTCCGAAAATTATACACACTTAAGCATAAATCTTCATCCTAATTTCCAATTGGTCTCCAGTAATATAATTTTTCAAGAATGGTTGAATTTTTATCAAAAAAGATTAAAGCTAACCCACAATTTTCAGTTGGTACTTCAAATCTATTAGGCCTTCCTATATTCCATTCTTCTCTTGTGATAGGATTTCTAATCAAAATGTCGGGTAACAGAATTGCATACCTTGGTTTGGTTCTGTAAATAATTAATCATTCATCCATCCCCATAATATGATCTATTCCTTCTAATGTATTAGGTGGAATTCCAGCAGTTTCTTCCATATTCAGATATTCATAGCTGATTGAACTACAATTAAATGACTTCCATAAAAATCCATCTCTAATCTTAGTCATTTTTGCAGCTTGTAGTCCATGAAAATATTTTTCTCTAACACAGTCTTTGATTTCCTTTGATACACAATGCAATCTGCATAGATCTTTAGCTGACAGGTTACTTAGTACTTCCCTCAATGCATCTAGTGTAATTTCATCAATTCCATTTGTTGTGATTCTGTATAACATAAACAAAAATTTAACAGAGACAAAATCAACATAGCTATTTGCTTAACCTCATGGAATTAGGTCATAACTCAATGGACTAAGTTTGTTGAGTTAAGTAATAACTCTACGATATTACTAACTATAATTAAACTTACACTTTTTTTTTCTTTTTATATTTTTCTACTTACTATATTATACATAGTTACTTTAGTTATACTTCTTCATTCAGCTTCCCTCCCATAGGAGGTATCAATTTCATTAACAATTCTATTAACAAGGTTAGGTATTACTTGCATTGGCAATCCTCTAGTAGGTCTAACTTCCATTGATTCCTTTTGTCTAGGGGGTATATTTCTATTCATATTTTGATTTTGAATGGCAGCATTTCCAGATACAAGATCTAGATGATTATTTAATTGTTGGATTATCTTTTCTAACTTCTCTATTCTAGATCCTTGTTCAATTAATACTTCATAACTTATTTTTTTATCATTTATATTTTCTCCTCCCTAGAAATTATTGTTTCTCTAAGATAGATTCAAGTGATTTCTCCAATTAGGGTTATAAGAATTTTCAAAATTATCTTTCTAATTTCTAGCATAAATAATATCTAAGTGATTAATGTTTGCATTCTTTTTTGCTAGTTTTTGATTTAATGATAACTCTTCTATTTTCTTTGTTAATTCAGTTAATTTAACTTCAAGCATAGTGCTTGAATCTATTTCATGCATTCCCCTTGGCAATATTCTTTTATCTGTAATAGCTTCAGCTAAGTTTTCCCACTGTGTAGTTCTTTTTGCAAAGTTTTCTAAGTATGCCCATGCTTCTTCACTACAAAATTTAAAAAATCCATTTTAGCAAGTAGATTCTAATAAAGATTTTGTTGAAGCATCTATGCCTTCATAAATTATACCTATTAATTGTGCTTTACTCATTGCATGATGTGGACATTGAGTTAGTAAATCTTTAAATCTTTCAAAATATTTCCAAAATGATTCTTCCTATTTTTGGCTACACATTAATATTTCCTTTTTCTTTTAATCGTTTGATGTGTTGGATAATATTTTTCTAGAAAAACATAGCAAAATTCAGTCCATGCAGAAATTGAATCAAGTGACAAAGTATATAACCATCTCTTAGCTATGTCTTTTAAAGAAAAAAGGATATATCTAAGTTTAATAGCATCTATACTCATGTTCAGCATTTTCATCACTTGATAAACTTCGTTAAATTCTTTAAGGAAATAATAGGCATCTTGTCTTTCTAATCCATGAAAGTGTGGCAATTAACTAATATAATTAGATTTCAATTCAAACCTATCTCCCTCAAAGTTTGGCAATCGAATACATGAAGGTTCATCAACTAATTCAAGATACAGAATTTCCCCTAATGGTTTTTCTATTGGAGCAGCCATATCTTCATTCTCTTTTAAAGAAAGGTTAGCTACACCCTTAAGGATTTCGTTAAAGTCCAGTTCAGAAAATATTTTAGTATGCCTTTGTGTTGAATAATCCTGTGTAGGTGTTCTTACTAATCGTTTAGTACTAAGAGAATGAATCCATGTGCTTATAAACTCTTAACATAAAGTAAAGTAGCAGAAGTTTAATTACATACCAGTTTGAAGCTTTGTTTTCAGTAAATAGTTGTTGACGGATGAAGTTGAATCAGCTACATCTCCTTCCAATTCCCCAACGAATTTTCATTCCTCTCCTTAAGTGCTGGTAACTTGTAAATAACATTCTATTCTCTACTTATAATGCACGTCCATAAAGCAAATGAATCTCGTTGCAAGAACGTGTCTTGTAACGTGCAGTGTGGTTCCTATTTTTATGGATACATGTTCCACTTCTAATTTTAAAATTTTAGTAACTACTAAACCCATGAAGTTTTGTTCATGGCTAAAAGAATAACTATTTAGCTTAATCCACGAACTAACCTCGTTGAGTTATAGTTAACTCAATGGACTAGCTTCGATTACTATTTGCTAACTCCACGGACTAACTTCATTGAGTTACAGTTAACTCAATGAAGTGACCTTATATTTTATTACTGACCTTGTGGAGTTAAGGTTAACTCAACGAACTTACTCCGTTGAGTTAACACTTGGCAAATTTTCTAACTCTTACTCCTTATATTAACTTCTATTTTATTTTTTTTTTCCTGCATTTTGTCAACTTAAATAAAGTTAAATACATGTCATTACTACAGTGTTCTAATTTAAACTCATTTAAATATGAACATTATATGCATATTTAACTTACAATTCATTTCATGTTATGCAAAATTTACATTTTACTTTTCAACATGTAGATACTTTCAAGCATTAACCCATTATCTTGCATTTAATCCTATCATTCAGCAAATTTGTAAATCTTTTAAACAGTCTTGCACATTGTTCAAACAGCTATATAATATTCAAGATAGTTCTCTATTATATCATTCTCAAACACGAATGAAAAATACATCTGAAAAACATTCATTCATTTATATGAATAGTTTACATTACAATCAATTAGATATTTTTCATACAAATATAAGTACAAGTAGACGAACAATACAATTTATTCTTTCTTCCTAAGTTCATCTACTTCCTTCTAGAGTTTCTCTAATTGTTGCTCTAATTGATTTATCCTCTCTACAGCTCCTATAATGCCTCTAGAAGGTTCAGCAATCTCAACAACAACATAATTTCTGTATTCTTTCACTGAAATGGTTTTTGATATTATCCTTTTGGATGCCCATTTCATGAAATTAATACTATCCACCATCAGTAGTGGAATTAGATCTCTATAAAATAGTTTCTTCTTTACTGCTCTTAATTTGGAGATAAAAACTGCAAACCAATTAATCTAAATTCTATTCACAACTACATATGTGGCCCACTTGACAAATTGACTCAGTTCTATATCATGGCCTTGTCGTTGGTAGACATTCTTAATCAAAATGTTAGCTATCATGTGTGCTTTACCATTTAAGTGCTTCAATCTATTTAATAATGGCACACCAGGATTGATAGCTAAACAATCCTTTATTATTTGTTTTGTCCACTCGATTGTAGTTGTGCTTTCTAGAATTTCTATTCCTTCATTCTTTAGTCCTAAAATGTTGTAGAGAAGCTCTGGTGTTATCTGTACATTAGCTTGCTCCATGTTGGAAATTAATCCACTTTCTCCTTCTCTTAAATTTGCATAGAAGTAGGGTACTAGATTCTCATATACTGCATGCCCTCTCTATTGAGAAATAAATTGCAGTAGATCTTGGAACTCAAATAAATCTTTTATTTCTTACATCTCGTCTCAGTTTACTAGTCTACTGTAAATGATATCACAACCCCTAATCTCTTGATATTTATTATATGCTTCTTGACTCCAAAAGTGCACTTCATTCAAAACTGTTACTTCAGCCGAATCAGGAATTTGAATTTGTTGCTTAGAGGGGTTTGTTCTTGAATTTCCTCTTCCATGTGCTGAACTTGAATTGGTTGGAAATGCTCTAGAGATTTCTACATTTTTGCTTTTTCTTCTGTCTATGGTGGTGAGCCGGTAGAACTCTCCACTCTATCTTGAATTCTTTCCAAAATTTGCTGAAGAGTTTCTTGCTCTTCAGTGGAATCTATCGAGCCATTTCTTTCTTGTATAATATGCTCTTGTTCAGCTTCTTGTTCAGTTTCTGTTCTTTCTTCTTCCTCTTGACTACCAATCTGCATTGTCACTATTCTTTCTGATTTTGTGGAAGATTGGGATGGAGTTATGGGTAAATCAGCTTCTGCCCTAATTTCTGTTTCTTTTGTTTGCACAGGCTGCAAATTAGGTTCAGCCTGTTTTTCTTCTTCTCTCTACTCTTGCTGCTACTGCTCTTGCTCATCCTTAGAATCAGATAGCAGGTTTACAAAAATTGGCTCTACAGGCCCTACTGATATTGCTGGCTTCGGTTTAATCTCTTCTTGATGTTCAGGCACTATCTTTTTTCCTTTCCTTCTTTTGATTAATTGTGCCTAGTCTTCCTCTTCCTCATCTAAGATTAAATCTACTAAAATAGGCTCTACAAGCCTTCGAGCTGTAGGTACTAACTCTTCTTGTTTAACTTTTTCTATAATTGCTAGTCTCGAAGGACCAGCTTCAACTCCTCTTGTAGTAGGTATGGCAGTGGCTTCTTGATGCTGTTCAACTTTAATTTTGAATTAGGCCTTCAACTTTTCTGCAACCCTCTTTTTACAACGTGCATCAAACACTAGATGTGCTATAGCTACTACCAAATCTTCTAGTTCTCCTTGGTTTTTTCCAACTTGAACCAATTCTTGAAATTCTCTTAATTCTTCCTCAATAGAAGGCCCCACAAATGCTGCTCTTTCTAACGGCCTTGGTGGTGGAACTGAAGATTCGAGCTACTGTTCCTTAGGGACAGATCTTTCAGTAGTTGGTTCCTCTTATTCTTGAGTTGCCTATTCTTCATTTCCTTTGTTGCTCCTAGATTGCCCACTTAGCCTGTCTACCTATGCGTCTTTTGATCTAGAGTCGGGACTTACGTTGGATCAATTCTAGGGCAACTTCATTATTTGGCTTGATTTTTCTCTCTGTTTAATGCAACTTCTGTAGCTACTTTGATTCTTGTTTCCATAATCTAAGGTATTTGTATGCCTAAATCCACTAACACTTTCCTCTAATAGAAAAGGTCAGATTCTACCTTTTGTAGCTCTTTTTCTCGTGTTGTATTTTTGATCTTCTGCCTTGTGTGCCATTCTTCCGATTCTTTAAGAAATTCTGACATGTCAACTGCTTTCTCCCAGAACTTGGGTGTCATCTTTCTCATCTTTCATTAAAGCATATAATAGTGCAATTATAACATAATGGCTTAATTCTCATATAATAAGCTAAATATTATGCAATTAACCATTAATATTATGCACTTTTTCATTCTAAACAAATAGTTATCATAAGTCTTCGAGTTTTCTCATTTTTACTTAGCTAGTAGTTACTTTCTTTACACAAATAGTTATGCTAAGTCTTTTACTTTGTAGGTTGTAAAAATCATACAATTATTGTAAGCATTCAAGTTATTTATCAGTAACGGATCTTATATTTATGATTTCAATGATTGAATTCGTTTATCCATTTATAAACTCGAAGAGTTATAAATGTTTTACTGACAACCTTTCATGTTTCTACCTTGGTAAAACCCTAGTTTCACAATCTTTACTTTCACTAAGTTCTACAGTGAAGATTAATCGACAATGTCAGGACATGAAAGAGGACATGGTAGAATGACAAAAGTGCAAAAAAGAGAGATAAAACTTCAAAAGATAGAAAGTGAGATCAATGACTTTTACTCAAGGTATACTTTTTCAAATGAAGTACTACATGAAATTAGAAAAGTTGTTCAAGACGAGAAAAATTTCTGTTGAAAATTTATTAGAAACTATGTTGAGACATAGTTTAGACTAAAACAGACCAAACTTTCCATGTTACAAATATGGAAAAGAACATTACAACCTAACCTTGAGGTTGTTACAAGTTCTAGACAAGTAGTAGAAAAATCGATACAATCTATTACTTATTATGAAAAGAAATGGGGACCCATGATAGAAAATGCCAATAGGGAATTAGAATCTTTGTATTCCCAGCATTATTTCCCGCCTACTGTTTTAGACAAAATACAAAAGTTTATTAATGAATAGAAAACTGCCATTTGGAAGATAGGCCTTTGAAGTGAAGGACAAAAAGTTTATCAACTAAAAATGGCTGAGGTTGAGAGCTTAAAACTCTATATTCCATTGTTGCAACCTAGGCATCATGATGAAGGATCGTCAAGACCATAGGTGCCTTTAAAAAGAGAAATAAAGCAAACATTAGAACCTTCTAAACAACCTGAGACACTACAGACATATAGTCGGAAAAAGAAGAAGACAATAGAATATTTTGGATTAACTACAGGTGTACAAGGTATATTGCAGCAAAGAGAAGAATCTTTGAAAAATGGAAAACTATATTCCATTGTACAAGTTGGACAGAATTTTGTTTCAAGAATCTCAACAGATGTGACAAATATCGGATTACAAGTATATGCTTTAAGGTGTTGTGTCACATTAGTGCATAATGTTACTTTTCATACACTGGATGGTTTTTCACATCATGCTACAAGCCAACATTCTTTTCCTATGGAAATAGAAAATGTAGGAAATTTTGATGATATATATATAGATGATATCAATTATGATGACATTTTTGATGACATAGACATTGAGTCTATGAATTTTGAAGATATTTCATCTAAAGAGGAATGTATAGATACTTTTCCTCTTATTGTATCTCGAATAGAAACTTTTAATTTTTGGTACAGTTGCTTATACTACATTTTATACATCTAGTTATGTCTGTTACAGTATATAATATATTTATTGATAACTATATATAATCAGCAAAATACATAGTTACAAATAGAATGACATTGTTGATGTCTCATTTATAGAAATTTTAGAATTACAGAATGATTCTATTACACAGACAGATATAGAACATTCTTTTACATAGAGATAGTTGTTTAATAGATCACTTATAGAAATAAATGTTGCTGATTCAAAACATACTACATTGACTGTTGATAATGATATAGAAATGTTAGTTGTTGATATGTTTGAAGAAGATCAAATAGAAGTAGCTTAGTATATTATTCATACGACCATACCAAATTCTTCAAACATTTTTACAAGTTTTTATAGAAACTTCTCAGTTTTGACAGATCTGAACATGAAGATGCTGCTAACAACATTGAAACAAGTCCCAGGTCAAAAAATCATGACAAGAAAATACCTAATCTTGAACAGAATTTAGAAAAAAATACATTATTATGGTTCAGAAATAGATCCTGTTTTGAAAAATTTCAAATGTATAAAACTTTCATAGTTTTATATTCAAGACCAGTTAAGTTTGAAGGGATGGCAAACATAAAAGAAATATTTGAATTTCAAGGCTTGTTGACTCTACTTCCACAATAGCCAAGCCATCTTGTTATACCAAAAATTGTAAGTTGCTTTTACTCAAACTTAACAGTAGAAGATGGTATTCCTATTTCAAATATCCAAGAATTAGATATATATTTAACTCCAGAAATACTTTATCAAGTACTTGGATTGAAAAATGAAGGAGTTAAATTATCAGAAAGAAAATAAGTTTATCAATTAGGATAGGACATTAAAAGTTTAGCCAAAGATTCGACTGCCAACAATCAAATGAGATTACTAAATGATTTAAATGGCCAAGCACATTTTATTGCAAAAATATTGCATGCTTCACTATTTTCAAGGTTTGGTCATGGTGCAAAGGTTGGCAGATGCTGTCTTTATGCTACATATGCGTTGATTAACCATATATAGGTGAACTAGTATGATATTTTTATTTATCATATTTTAAACTTATAGAGTAAATTATTTTATGGTGATACACTTTTAAGAATTGTGGCAAGTCAAATGGATATTACACCTTGGCCATAGAAAAAATTAAAGTCAAGATCTTTCTCTACAAAAGAACTTCAAAAATACCAGGAAATAGATACACTTGTAATTCGACAGCAACAACAACAACAAGATAGGCTAAATCAGTCACAACAGCAACAACAACAGTCCACACAATTTTCAAAAAAACAACATACAGGTATACATACAAATATACATACAGATATAAATACGGATTTCTCATAGCAACCATCATAGGCTTCACAAAAAACTTCAGATTTAGATCAAGCACTATTTGATCAGATAAATAGAGTAAGTATAGAAATTGCACAAAAAATTTTAGATACTTTGTTAAATATTTTTCGAAGACAAAGAGGCTTGTGAATATACACAAATTATTGTTAGGATCGGTAGGCTCACCAGAGGGGGGGGTGAATGGTGAAAGTGTGTAGTTTTAAAATTCTTTTAATGTTGAATCGAATGATTCAACAAAAATGTAATGACATGAAGCTAATAATGCAAATCAACAGAAATAAGAAACACACAGCAAATTTTTAGGTGGTTCACCAATTTGGCTAGTCCACCCCCAAGGTTCACTTGGGCTTCACTAAGTGTTTCAACACTTACACACTTGCTTTCAGGTCAAAGCAAGAACCAACTACACAGAAGTTTTCAGGTCGAAACTTTAGTAAACCAACCTCTAGAGTTTTCAGGTCAAAACTCAAACCAACAACTGAATGTAGCTTTCAGGTTGAAGCCACGAACCAACAACTTTAATTCTTCAATCAGAGTTTTTGCGCACAAAGCTTTTTCTACAGTAGATCTTTGGAATATGCTTCACTATTTGCAGACTTGAGTGTAAATGGAATTTGGAGTGTAGCTCTACATATCTCTGTTGTCTGTATTTTGTATATATACCTGATATATACAACGATCATATTTTCCTCCAACGGATGTATTCTACTGTACTTGATTAGCCTCAAGTCCCAATACAGTAAGTGACCGTTTAGAAGATCGTTTCAAGATAACTTATCGATTTTCCTATTCTTTCGGATAGTTAGCTAAGCAACTCTCCGAAGGGTAACTATAACTCACCGAAAGATCACTTAACCTTTATTGCCAAGTAGGATTCCAAAATATTTAAATGTGAGTTGTCATTCAATCGGATACTTATAACTGTAACTCACCGAACAGTTATATACTTGTCGGATAGTTTGACTTTGTCAACTTTCCGATTGCTTTAATTTAGCACGTGCATAAGGGTTAACTTAAGTTTCGGATGGTTATCCCTGTAACTCACCGAAACGCTTTAGTATTTCGGATAGTTATCTTTCTAACTCTCTGAAAACTTATTTGCACTTCTTTCTGGAATTCTACACGTGGGAAATTCAATGACTTAAGTTTCGGATGGTTAAACTGTAACTCACCAAAACTCTTTTTGAAATTTCGGATAGTTAAACTGTAACTTACCGAAACTCTCTTGAAATTTCGGATAGTTATCTTTCTAACTCTCCGATTTTCCCTTTTAAGCTTTCAACTACCGACTTCTCCATTTTGCACGTGCATAATAAAATGACTTAATTTCTAGAAAGTTATGCCTGTAACTTACCGAAAAACTTGAATAGTTATCTAACTCTCCAAAAAGAAAACTCGGATAGTTATCTAACTCTCCAACAAGTCCTTTAAGCTTTCGTTCTTTATTTCTACACGTGGTTTATTGAATGACTTAACTTTCGGATAGTTATACCTGTAACTCTTCGAAAAGTCCTTTAAGCTTCCAGATAGTTAACTCCTTAACTATCCGATCATTCAATCAACTTAACTGTCTGATATAATAACTCTTCGAAGGCTTTGTAAAATTCGGATAGTTATCCCTCTAACTGTCCGATAGTCTTGCTGCTAATTTATTCTTCGGATGCTTGAACCTGTAACTATCCGATTTTACTGTAACTTTAAAGCAGTATTATCTGGAAACTTTTCCATCTGTTCATCTACATGGAATTTGTTCTATCTGCCTTCTGATCTTAAGCTGCACTGACTTAACTATGAAATATAATATGATTCCTCACATAGGTTTTGCATTATCAAAATACTAGGGTCCTAACAATCTCCCCCTTTTTGATAATGACAAAAACCTTTACATTAAATTACATGTATTTCACTCCCTAGTGTATTACTATACAATCAGTCACACAGAGAAAAATAAAATAGGAATTTATCAATACTATACTAACGAGAAGGGATTCCTCCCCCTGACTTTGAGCTAACTTCTCCCCCTATCTGTGTGCTGAGTTTTTCTTTTAGTGCTTGCTGGAAATACTGTAAGTAACCAAATTTCCAAAATCTTCTCCTCCTTTTTGTCATTATATAAAAAGGTGAGGACTGTAAAACTAAGTTTCCTGATATTGACTATATCCTGCACGAGAAGGTTAGTAGAAAAACAAGCTCCCATATGGTGAGCTTGATGAAAAAAAAATTTAAAGATCTTGTAAAGAACATATTCCTAGATTTCGTCTAATATGATTAAAAGTTGATTCATTTAAAGGTTTGGTGAAAATATCTACAAGTTGATTTTCTGTTGGCACAAACTTAAATGAAATGTTCCCTTTCTCCACATGATCTCTCAGAAAATGATGTCTGATCTCGATATGCTTGGCTCTGGAATGAAGTACTATATTCTAAGATAGACTGATTGCACTACTGTTATCACAAAATATGATTGAATTCTGAATTTTCAGTCTGTAATCTGCTAGAGTTTGCTGCATCCAAAGGATTTGTGCACAGCACAATCTAGTTGCAATATACTCGGCTTCAGTAGTAGATAAAGCTATAAAATTTTGTTTCCTACTGAACCATGAGATTAAAGAACATCTAAGTAATTGACAAGTACCACTAGTGCTTTTTCTATCAGATCTGCTGCCTGCATAATCTGCATCACTATAGCCTATTAAAATCAAACTACTGTCAGCTGAGTAGAATAATCCGAAATCTTTTGTTCCTTGTAGATATCTAAAAATCCTTTTGACAGATTTCAAATGTGATTCCTTTGGTGATGCTTGAAATCTAGCACACAAGCATACACTGAACATAATATCTGACCTACTAGTTGAAAGGTATAATAGGGATCCAATCATACCTCTAAATTGCCTTTGATCCACTACAACACTTGAATCATCCATTTCCATTTTAATGCTTGAACTCATTGGAGTATTTGCGGATTTGATGTTTTCATAGCCAAATTTCTTCAACATCTCTTTGCAGTATTTTTCTTGGTTGACAAATATACCATTATGCATTTAATGAATTTGTAATCCCAAGAAAAACTTCAATTCTCCCATCATGCTCATTTCGAATTTATTTTTCATTAAATTCTGAAATTCATGACAGAGATCTTCTGAAGTGGCTCCAAAGACTATATCGTCAACATATATTTGAACAATCAACATATGCATATCAAAAGTTTTGATAAACAAAGTGTTGTCCACTTTGCCTATAGAAAAATTATTTTCAGTTAAATTTTTTTTCAATTTCTCATACCAAGCTCTAGGTGCCTGTTTCAAACCATATAGAGTCTTTCTCAGTTTGTATACATGGTCCGGCTTGAGTTCATCTTCAAATCCAAGAGGTTGTTTAACAAACACTTCTTCTTGAATTTCTCCATTTAAGAAGGCACTTTTCACATCCATTTGAAACAATCTTATCTTCATACTACTTGCAAAGGCAAGCAACATTTTGATAGCTTCAATCCTGGCTACAAGAGCAAAAGTTTCTTCATAGTCAATACCGTCCTACTGATTGTAGCCTTGTGCAACTAATCGAGCATTATTTCTGAGAATGTTACCATCTTCATCTAATTTGTTTTTGAAAATCCATTTAGTTCCAATGATGGATTTTCCTGCAGGTTTTTCTATTAGTTCCCACACATTGTTCTTCTGGAACTGATTTAATTCTTCCTACATAGCCATTGTCCAGTAGGTATCCTTACAAGCTTCATCTACTGATTTTGGCTCTATTTATGACACAAATGCACAAAAATTGCAGATATCTTGTGCTTTGCTTCTGGTTTGTACCCCTTTAGATATATTTCCAATAATTTGTTCCTCGGGATGAACAGATCTAAACTTCCAACTGTTATGATTCTGATATCTATGGTTGAGATTCTGGTCTAACACTTGTGAATTGGTATTCTGCTTGCTTTTATCATCTTCAAGGTATTCATTTTCACTATCATCATTAATGTTGAGTATTTTTGTTTTGATGATGTGTGCTGAATGAAAATAATCATATTTGCTCAGTTACTATTGCTTGTGAAAAGAAATTAAAATCATCAATTAATACAGAAAAAGCTTACTGATATAAATACTTGTCTGTATTGGATCTGAAGTTAATAACTAGTCATTTCGTTGCATTAATTTCTCATTTAGCTAAACGTTAAGTTAACGTGTGGTTTTATTGAAAAGCATGATATGTTTTAAAGTTATATCTTCTGTATCATGAACAGTGCACGTTTAGACAACTCATTAAGTTAGAGGCTTAAAGGTTAAAATAGGTCACGTGATAACTCATTAAGTTAGTGAGTAAAAGAAGAGACAAACTCGTTAAGTTAGTGTTATACACATGGTGAAATTATAAGTTACGAATGTTGTATTGTATCACGTGAGGTGCACATGTTTAACTCGTTAAGTTAACATAATTAAACGCGTTGAGTTGCTATATTGAACACTAAGGCAACGCATTAGGTTAGCGTTATAAACTTAAGTTGTTATTTTTGCATGTGGTAAAATTCTTATTATAAGAACATTTGTTTATTACTGAATCGGTGAGTTAATGTTTTTTCGGAGACTTACAGTCGTAACTATCTGAAAGGTAACTTAAGTCATGTTTTCAGGTCTTGACACGTGTCTCACTAGTTTTATAATATAAAGAGTATTTCGGTGACTTACATCCGTAACTATCCAAAACTTAAACTATTTTCGGTGAGTTATCGTTTAACCTTCCGAAAGAAAGGTTAAGCTGGTTCGTTGAGTTAGCATAACACCACAGACTTAGTTCGTTGAGTTAGCTACAGTACTTGTCACGTGAAATGGCACATGGTGAACTCGTTAAGTTAGAAACGTTAAGTTATATATATATACTTGTGTTACTCGTTTAGTTAACATTAAAGTAACGACTTCTTATTACACTGATGAAAAACTTTTGGACGAGAAAGTTTATTTTGCAGGAAATTTTTCAGAGATCCAAGACTAATGATTAAAGGAAATTCGAAATATAAACGTGGGTTTGAACGTGTGTGTTTCGATGAAGGAAAAAGAAAAGACGTGGAGAAGTGGAAAACTGGTAGTGATTAAACGTGGAGGATATGCATGAAATGAAGATACAGTATAAAAGGCATAGAGTTCTCATTGATCAAACCATCCTTGCACACAAAAAGAAAAATCTTTTCAAGGATCAAACCATCCCTGCACACCAAAAGAAAAATCTTTTTCAAGGATCAAAAACACCTTCTCGGGGAAAATCTCTCAAGTGGAAGAAAATTCAGTGAAGCAAAAAAGGTCAGATTTATGTCGCTGAAGAGTTGAAGTATCAGAAGAAAGCAAATTCAGTGAAGTAGAGAAAGACAAGATATTCGTCACTGAAGAATTGCTGAAGAAGAAAAATAAGAAGAAGAAAGATCTCAAACAGGGAGAAATGTTTTAAATTCCGTAAATTAGTTTTCTCTATTTGTAGTTATGAAATTGTTTAGATGACACATGGTATCGAGTTATAATTGCATCTACAATTTCTAAGGAGAATTGAATTGTATATTGTAATTGAAACCTTGAATAAAAATGATTTTATGAAAACACTATCTCGACTTGTTTTTGAGTTTTAAAGTTTCAATTATATTTCAGAAAATATTAAAAATACACAATTCACCCCCCTCTTGTGTAGCCATACGATCCTACAATTAATCTTCATCTTTTTGAAATTCTGGAACAGATCTTCATCAAACTGAACATTTATACTTTCCTCCACTCTTCTATCTTCAGCAAAATATACTCTGTAAGCTTTGCTTCTCGAGGAGTAACCAACAAGTATGGCAGGTTCAGACTTAGCATCAAACTTGTCTTTAGCATTTCATGTATTTAAGACAAAACATTTGCATCCAAATGTCTTAAAATAGCCAACATTTGGAGTTTTATTGAACCAAATTTCAAAGGGTGTCTTATTCAATGTGGATCTAATGTGAGTTCTGTTGGAAATGTGACAAGTTGTTCCTACAGCTTCTACCTAGAGAAATTTAGGTAGATCCGTGGCATTTAACATAGTTCTAGCCATTTCTTGCAATGTCCTATTTTTCCTTTCCACAACTCCATTTTGAGTAGGAGTTCTAGGACAAGAGAATTCATGCAGAATTCCAAATGAATTGTAGAGGTTTTCAAATTCATAGTTTTCAAATTCCCCTCCATGATCACTTCTAATTTTCTTCACTATTAGTTCCTTCTGATTCTGAACTCTTATGCAGAAATTCCTGAACTCATTGCAAGTTTCATTTTTATGTGTCAAAAATATTACCTAAGTTAATATGGAGAAATCATCAACAATAACAAAGGTATATTTTCAACCCTCAAGACTTGATACTTGAGAAGGACCAAACAAATCAAGATGTAGTAATTCTAATGGCCTTTTGGTGGACACAACATTTTTGCTGTGAAGAGCAGTTCTCTTCTACTTCCCTAGCATATACTCACTACACACTCTATCCTTCTTAAAAGTGAGTTTAGGCAGACCCCTAACAAGATCACCTGTGGATAGCTTTTTGATATTCTTCATACTGATGTGACCAAGTCTTCTATGCCACACCCAATCGTCTTCACCAATTGCTACCAAACAGGAATTGCTTGCAGAATTTTCACATGGAAAGTTTAATGTATATATTGAGCAATTTCTAATACCAGTAAATTTTGTTTCATTTGTGGCAGGATCAATAATGTAGCAGTTTTTAGCATTAAAAGAAATAGTATAGCCTTTATCACATAATTGTCCTACACTTAACAAATTTTGTTTTAAACCATTTACATGCAAGACATTCTCAATTATACCATTTTTAGATATAATATTTCCTATTGCAGTTATTTTACACTCTTCATTATTTCCAAACTTAGCAGATCCTGAACTTAAGTTTTTAACTAAGTTAAGAAAACTTTTCTTACCTGTCATGTGCTTTGAGCATCCACTGTCCACAATCCATTTAGTTGAACGTGCTTGAAACTCCTTGTCACCCTGCAAATCATACTGAAATTAAAGCTTTTGGTACCCAAATCTTCTTGGGTCCAGTAGAGTTAGTCCTTAAAACATTAAATCTATTGCCTCTTGGTAGCCACATATGACTTGATCTTTGTTTGATGGCAAACATAGTGGGCCATCTCTATAAGATCGAATCACTCCACCACAATAAGGTATTTCCTGAGGTGCAGCATACCCTAGGCCATATTTATTCTCATTTGATCGTTGAGATCCTATTATTTTATTTAATCCTTTTTGTCCTTGAGTAAATTTACATATAGTATCTTTCAGATCTGATATAGTAGTTAATAGATTTTTATTTTCATCTTTTAATTTACAGTTATCACAACTATACTTATCTAAATTTGATTTTAGATTTCTATTTTCAACTATAGTTGATTCTAATTCAGCAAATGAATTTTCTAAGCAATGATTTAATCTTTTAATTTCTTTTTTAAAATCTCTACACTTCACATATAAATTATCTACAGTAGATAGAAGACTACTTATGTCTAACTCATCATGCTCATTTTCTGAACTAGAGGAAGTAGACCATACCTCTTGTGCTGCAAAACAAACATTGGCTGCTGCTTCTTCTTCAGAATCTGATGAACAGCATGAAGAGCTACTATCATCTCACGTAGGTTTGAGAGCCATCTTCTTTTTATCCTTCAATCTCTTCTTCTTATCTCCTTGATCCTCTTCTGTCTGAAATGGACAGAAGGTCTGTATGTGCCCTTGCCTTTTACATTTGAAACATGTAGGGACCGTTCTTTTAGAAGAGCTAGACTTATTCTTTTTCTTCATAAACCTTTTGAAGTTCCTTACCAACAACATGATCTCATCATCGTCTGAGTTTAGAGCTTCCTCTGTGGATGGAAATGCCATTTCCTTTTTCTTTTCAGCTTTCTTTTCAACAACTCCTTCTTACTCTTTCCAGTCCTTCATATGAGCTTCGTGGGCCAAAAGATTGCCCAACAGTTCTTCAACTGTGTAGTTGTTGAGATCCTTGGAATCTTGAATAGATGTGGACTTCTATTTCCACTCAACAGTTAAGCTCCTTAGGATCTTCTGTACCTGTTCACGTGAAGAGAACTTCTTTCCCAAGCCTTTCAGACTGTTAATGATTTCAGTAAATCTAGAAAACATTTCAATTATGTTTTCATTATTATTCATTTTAAACAGTTCTAGTTTTCTCAAAAGAATACTAATTTTTGTATCCTTGACTTGGCTTGTTCCTTCATGAGTAACTTGAAGGATTTTCCAAGCCTCATGAGCAGATTTACATGCAGATACCTTATTATATTGATCAGCAGTTAGTGCACAATAAATGGCATTCAGCCCTCTAGCATCCAACTAGATGATTTTCTCATCCTCCTCAGACTAGTTCGTCACATCACTAGTTGAAAGTGTAGTTCCAAGAACAACAGTCTTCTAGAGTTTAACATCTGAACTCCTAAGGAAGCACTCCATTCTATTCTTTCAATAGTTATAATTGGAACCATCGAATAGAGGAGGTTTGTGGATGTTTTGACCCTCAGCAAATTGAGCCATAAATCCAGATGGTTAAATCTTATGAAGGATTAACCTTGCTCTGATACCAATTGTTAGGATCAGTAGGCTCACTAGAAGGGGGGTGAATGGTGAAAGTGTGTAGTTTTAAAATTCTTTTAATGTTGAATCGAATGATTCAACAAAAATGTAATGACATGAAGCTAATAATGCAAATCAACAGAAATAAGAAACACATAGCAAATTTTTAGGTGGTTCACCAATTTGGCTAGTCCACCCTCAAGGTTCACTTGGGCTTCACTAAGTGTTTCAACACTTACACACTTGCTTTCAGGTCAAAGCAAGAACCAACTACATAGAAGTTTTAAGGTTGAAACTTCAGTAAACCAACCTCTAGAGTTTTCAAGTCAAAACTCAAACCAACAACTGAATGTAGCTTTCAGGTTGAAGCCACAAACCAACAACTTTAATTCTTCAATTAGAGTTTTTGCGCACAGAGCTTTTTCTGTAGTAGATCTTTGGAATATGCTTCACTGTTTGCAGACTTAAGTGTAAATGGAATTTGGAGTGTAGCTCTACATATCTTCATTGTCTGTATTTTGTATATATACCTGATATGTACAACGATCATATTTTCCTCCAACAGATGTATTCTACTGTACTTGATTAGCCTCAAGTCCCAATATGGCAAGTGACCGTTCAGAAGATCGTTTCAAGATAACTTACCAATTTTCTTGTTCTTTCGGATAGTTAGCTAAGCAACTCTCCGAAGGGTAACTGTAACTCACCGAAAGATCACTTAACCTTTACTGCTAGGTAGGATTCCAAAATATTTAAATGTGAGCTGTCATTCAATCGGATACTTATAACTGTAACTCACTGAACAGTTATATACTTGTCGGATAGTTTTACTCTGTCAACTTTCCGATTGCTTTAATTTAGCACGTGCATAAGGGCTAACTTAAGTTTTGGATGGTTATCCCTGTAACTCACCGAAACGCTTTAGTATTTCGGATAGTTATCTTTCTAACTCTTTGAAAACTTATTTGCACTTCTTTCTGGAATTCTGCATGTGGGAAATTCAGTGACTTAAGTTTCAGATGGTTAAACTGAAACTCTTTTGAAATTTCAGATAATTATCTTTCTAACTCTCCGAAAACCCATTTGAGCATCTGTCTGGAATTTTGCACGTGGGAAATTGAATGACTTAAGTTTCGGATAGTTAAACTGTAACTCACCGAAACTCTCTTGAAATTTCGGATAGTTATCTTTCTAACTCTCCGATTTTACCTTTTAAGCTTTCAACTACCAGCTTCTCTATTTTGCACGTGCGTAATAAAATGACTTAAGTTCCAGAAAGTTATACCTGTAACTTACAGAAAAACTCGAATAGTTATCTAACTCTCTAAAAAGAAAACTCAGATAGTTATCTAACTCTCCGACATGTCCTTTAAGCTTCCGTTCTGTATTTCTGCATGTGGTTTATTGAATGACTTAACTTTCGAATAGTTATACCTGTAACTCTTTAAAAAGTCCTTTAAGCTTCCGGATAGTTAACTCCTTAGTTGTTTGATCATTCAATCAACTTAACTGTCTGATATAATAACTCTCCGAAGGCTTTGTAAAATTCGGATAGTTATCCCTTTAACTGTTTGATAGTCTTGTTGCTGATTTATTCTTCGGATGCTTGAACCTATAACTGTCCGATTTTACTGTAACTTTAAAGCAGTATTATCTGGAAACTTCTCCATCTGTTCATCTGCATGGAATTTGTTCTATCTGCCTTCTGATCTTAAGCTACATTGACTTAACTGTGAAATACAATATGATTCCTCACATAGGTTTTGCATTATCAAAATACTAGGATCCTAACAATTATGTATTGTCTGATTTATTCATTGTAATTTGTTACCAAAAATTACTTATGTACAAAAATTGCATTATGTAAACTATTTACTGCATTTAATGTTATACACTTGTTTTCGACTATTCTTGTTTGAAACAATTTTATTTAAACAGTTTATTCTTATCCATGAAAATTTATGCTTGTTTAAAAATTTCTTTTTGAACGATATATACTTAGCAAATTTTTCTTCCTTACATGTTGTTTACTTTTTTATAATGCCAAAATGGGGGAGAAGAAAAATTATTTGACTTATTAGGTTTTGACATCATCAAAAAGGGGGAGTTTGTTAGGAATTTTATTTTGATGATAAATGCTTTATTAAAGTTTATAAATAAGTCTAAATAATATTTTCTAAGTATAATAGTCACATAATGAAATGTTGACAAGTTATCAAAAAGTTTCATTTAAAATTTCAGATAGTTAACTTTCGGATAGTTATATTTTTAGATAGTTAAAGTTTTCGGATAATTATATTTTCAAATAATTAAACTTTCTAATAGTTAATGTTTTCTTTTAGTCGAAGAGTTATATTAAAAACTCGTATAGTTAAGTTATCTGCACATGTGTTTCTAATGTCTTAAGTTTTCACATGTTTTCCATGTGCATTCGATAATAAAAATAGAAGAGTTAGATAACTGTTCGAGTTTTTATACACATGGGTAGATAACTATTCGAGTTTTATAAAATGACTAATTAATAGATAAGTTTTCTTTGTTCAATCATGTATTTTGCAAGTGCAAAAACTCGAAGAGTTATAGATAAGTGTTCGAGTTTTTACAAGACTTAAAGGATAAGTGTTCGACTAAAGAGGTGACTTAGAAGATATTCTACAAATCTCCAAGAAGATAAAGTTTCGGTGAATCTACGAGTGGAAATCGTGGAAATTCAAAATGATAGTGGAGATAGTGGAAATTTCAAAATAGAGAGTGGGCATAGTGGAAATTCAAAAAGATAGTGGAAATCATGGATAATTTGAATTTGAAATTAGTATGTGGATTATGGATTAAGTAGATGAACATGCTGAACATGAAGTTAGAGTTTGACTATTAAAAATAGAGAGTACGAGCTACATTACAATCATCCTAATCCCCAATCACAAACTAAAAAACCAAGTTTGAATATTCAACTACATATCAAATCCAAAAAAATTCTCCAACATTAGAAGAAGTTTGAAATTCCAAGCAATTTCAAAAAAGGAGCTGCAAATGCAAGAAGTCTAGAAATTCAATAATTGGAGAAGAAGAGATACAAAAGCTAAGCAAAAAGAAGGAAAATGTGCTACATGCATAAAGATCAGGTTTTATACAATTCGAAATTAGCTTAGAATAATGACTTTATTTTATATTTGAATTGTATATTGGACTTTATTATATCAAAACCGACAAGAAGGGAATTGAGCTGAAAAGAAATTGTAAATTCTTTCTTTGAAGTTTATAAAGAATAGAATTTTATTTATGAATGTTTTGTGCTCTTGTTTTATCCGTTGGTAATTTAATTACTAAAAACACAATTCACCCCCCTCTTGTGATACAACGATCCTACAACTAGGTTCTTCTTAGCTAACTTATCTAGTTGCTTCATATGAATATGACCTAGTCTACAATGCCATAACCATGCATTATCTAAATTATTTGCAATTAAACATGAATTAGTAGAAGAGACATTATCAGGTAATTCAGAAAACAAACATCATTCTTTCTATGAGCAGTAAATTTGACTTCATTAGATTTTTCATCTATAACTATACATTTCTTAGATTTAATTAATACCATAAAACCTTTATCTTCTAATTGGGTAATGCTAATTAAATTATGTTATAAATTTTCAACAAGTAAAACATTGTCAATGATCATTTTATTATTTACATACACAAATCCAATTCTAATGATCTTACCTTTTTGATCATTTCCAAATCTTACATTTCCTCTATCAATTTTCTTTAGGTCTTTTAGGATAGATTTATCTCCTATGATATGCTTTGAAGTATCACTGTCCATCACCCAACGTGACCTAATTTTGACTTACAAGAACAGTCATGATCACATTATTTGGTATCTATATTTTCTTAGGTCTATTTCTATTAGTAGAAAATATTTGAAATCTATTTTGTTTAGAAATCCATGTGTTATTTTGATTAGCAAAATTTCTTTTTAACACATAGATAACTTTTTCTTTATTGATAGTTTTCAAATAGCCATTTCTATAGTCTATTTTATAGCTATTTGAAAAATTAACAGAAACATAGGTTTTTGGTGGTTCATAATTAAAACCTATACTAGTTCTATCACCAAATACTTTATAACTATTTATAATATTGGTCAATTTCTTATCTCTCTTAGTAAAAGCTCCTAATTTGAATTTCAATCTACCAATTTCTCTTTCTAATTGGTATATGTCAGATTTTGAGCTTCATTTTTCTTCATAGTAATTTTTAAATTTGTCATTCAGTTGAAAAGTTTCATCTTGTAACTTTTTGTTTTCTAAGGATTTATTTTTTAGTTCTTTAACAAGTTCTAAGTTATATTTTTCAAGTTCAAAAACTTTATCATGCATATTAGAACTAATAGCAACAAATTTATTTTTCTTTAGTGCAGAATTTTCAACTTTCAATGAAGTAATTTCCTTTTTTAACTTAACAACTATTTTATTACTATTAGATAATTTCCTTTTCAAAGTAGAATTTTCTAAAATAACATTTTTCAATTCATCAAGTAATTCATTATAATCATTTTGATTTATATCAAACACATCAAAATCATTATCAAAAATAATTAAATCAATTGTTTTGGAATGAGAAAATACCTCATCAATTTTGGCCATAAAGCAGACATTGGCTAATTCCTTAGTTTCAAATTCAATTTATGATCCTTCAATACTTGAATCAATAGAGACTTCAAATCCTATAGAATCATCCCAAGTTACTTGAAAAGCTTTCTTCTTTCTTGGGCCATATCTTCTCTGATTTAACTTCTTTTCATGGAATTTCTTTTTATCAAAATTCCTTTTCTCATCTTTCTTCTCATAAGTGCATTGACTCTAAAAATGTCCATACTTATTACAATTGAAACTCTTAGAAGCAGATTGCTTCCCCTTATCATGGCTTTTTCCTTTCTTCTAAAATTTTTTGTATTTTTGGATGACACAAGCCAATTATTCTAGAAATTCATTTGCAGATTCTTCAATTTGTTATTGAGCTTTCAGAGCAAGCTCCTTTTTCTTTTCATCCTTCTTTGAGGTTTCTCCTTCCTCTTCTTTCCAATCATTTAATTGTGTCTCATAGGCTAGCAAATTGCTGGTGAGATCTTCCAAAGTGAAGGTCCTCATGTCTTTGGAATCTTAAAGAGAGGTAGCCTTAGGTTTCTAATTTTTATTTAGGCTTTTCAAGACTTTGATAACCTATTCCTTCATGGGAAATTCTTTCCCAAGGTTTTTCAGTGCATTTATGATTTCCAAGAATCAAGATATGAGATCATTAATACTCTCATTCTCTTTCATCTTGAACATTTCATATTTTCTTAGTAGGATGTTGATTTTAGTATCCTTAACTTCATTTGTGCCTTCATAAGTAATTTCCAAGGCACAAGTCAGTGCATTCATTTCCTTTGCATCAATTTGAATCTTCTTCTCATCTTCATCAATCCACATGTCCTTTGGAATAGTTGGAAGTTGTATTCCACGAACAAGTACTCTCCATACCTTCACATCTAGGGATTTAAGAAAGTTAGTCATTTTATTTTTCCAAAATCCATAATTGTTACCATCAAATAGTGGAGGTCTGTGAACATGTTGACCCTTTGCCATTAATCTCAGATTTGTTAAATCTATCACAGAGATAACATTGTTTTGATATCACTTGTTAGGATCAAATGACACCTAGAGGGGGGTGAATAGTATCCTAGTAAAATTTAATTACTTTGAAATTTTTCTCCAAACCAAAAGACACTAATGAACCCTAATTAGATTGATTTTAAAACAATAAGCACAATGCAAGAATAAAGTAACATAGGTATTTTATAGTGGTTCCCTAAATTGGATAGCCCACTCCTCAAGGTCACAACCTTGAGAATTCATTAAGTGGTTTTAAGGTTAAGCACAAACCTAAAATAAGTTGCTTTTGCAGGCTAAGCAACAACCTTTACAAATGTTATTTTTTATGAGATAAATAATAACCCTACAACTGTTGTTTTTACAAGCTAAACAATAACCTTACACAAAGCACCAACTTTGTGCACTTATGACCCTAATCTTGAGCAAAGTGAAGTATCACACTTCACTTTTCGGAATTTTTAAAAAACAAGTTTAAGCTCAAGAGTCTATGACTCAAAATCAAAATAATTCAAAACACACAATAGAAATGAAAAACTCTTGTGAAGAGTTGATTGTTGAGGCTTTAAGAGAAATCTGGATTGATCTGCAAGATTTAATCTTTAGTGGTTGTTACAAATGGATCTTCCAAAAGATTGTAGAATTGCTAAAACCTATTTCTCCTTCTATGTGTTCTGTATCTTAATTTTGTTGTTTGTGATACTATTTTTCTATTTTCTCCAAGATTTCTATTTCTGGAAAGGACTCTAAAATAGTTAAATTCCTTGTGCATCAATCCATTTCTAGTAATGCTCAATCAACATTAAATCAGATCTACAATCAAAAAGATATCTTACTAAACCAATAAGTTAATAAATAGCAATAGCAGATTCTATAAAACAAAATCGTCGAAGGCTTTCAGAAAATCAAAGATTTAGAATAAAAACCTTCTGATACTCAAAAGCATTTTAGATAGTTTAAAGTAAACCTTCTAAAGGGCCACTTAGGTCATGCGTTTAAATTAAGACACATGTCCTAAAAATAATAGTATAAAACTTTAAAGTCAAACTATCTAATGGTGAAATAGTGTTTTAGATACTTGTAGAAGGTAACTCTCTAATACTTAAAGCATTTTGGATAGTTATATTTGTAACCTTCCGAAAGACAACTTAAGTCATTTGTTAAGAGCATGACACTTGTCCTTTAGGAAGTAGTAAATGAAATACATTTAAAACATTGAAAACAAAACTGTCTAGAATATAAAACTGAACTCTCTAAAAACAAAGACATTTTGGATACTTAGCAATAAAACAACCCGAACATAGGGAAAGAACTAAACTCACTGATAGTTAAGTATTTTCGAATAGTTTTAGAGGAAACTCTTCGAACATACATAATGACAAGCCAACTATCTGATTTACCTGAATTTTCAATGACTTCCAGTGTAACTCTTTGATAATTTACTTAAGCAAAAATGAAACCTTCTAAAACCTATTTCAGAGGTTTACTGAAAATAAAGCAGTTAGGCAATCTCAATTTAAATATTATAAATGCTAAAAGCATTTGATTTAATACTAAACACCAAGTTTTGCATCATCAAAATTAACCTATAAATAATGAACTAATAGTTTTGTCATCATTAACAAGGAGGAGATTATTAAGTATTATGTTTTGATGATGTGTACAAAACGTAAGTCATCATATTTAATCAATTAATTTTGTTGTTTATAAAAGTAAATTAATAATATCGATTAATATAGAAAAAGTTTAATATTATATACTTGTCTGTAATAGATATGGAATTATACTAAGTTAAATAACTAGTCGTTAAGTTATACTAACTTTTCATATAACTAAATGTTAAGTTAACATGTGTTTTTATTGTAAAGCATGATATGTTTTTTATTACATATTTATGTATCATGTATAGTGCACATTAAGCAACTCATTAAGTTAGCGCTCTTTTTGTAAAAAAAGATCACATGAGAACTCATTGAATTATAGGCTTAAATGTTAAAAGAGGTCATGTGAGAACTCGTTCAGTTAGTAAACAAAACGTTAAGTTTTATGAACAAACTCATTAAGTTAGTTTTATGCACGTGTTAAATTTAAATTTTACGAATGCTATATTGTATCACATGAGTTGCATATGTTTAACTCGTTAAGTTAACATAACTACACACATTGAGTTGCTTAATTGAAAACTAAGGCAACACATTAGGTTAGCATTATAAACTTATAAATTTATTATTCTTGCATGTGATAAATACATTATTGTTTAAACATTTATATATATTGGTTCGTTAAGTTATTGGTAGTACAATAGAATTAGTTTATTGAGTATCACCTTACCCAATGAAGTATGTCTTGTGTATGACACATGCTAACTTGTTGAGTTAGACACATTGAGTTACAAGTCTATTCTATTTTACACATTTAGTTAGTATTAACACATCTTATTATTACGCTTAATGAAAAATTTTAGATAAGAAAATTTATTTTGTAGGAAATTTTTCAAAGGATCCAAGATTGATGATTCAAGAAAATTCAAGTAGAAAATGTGAACTAGAACATGTGTATTTCGAATTTTCAATTTGAAAATAAAATAAAAGATGTGAAGAGTGGAGATTGATCATGGATGAATGTAGAAGATATGTAAGAAATAGAAAATGATTATAAAAGACATAGAATTCTCATTGATCAAAGTATCACTGCACACTTAAAGAAATATATTTACAGGAACACACCTCTTAGGACAAAAACTTTTAGAAGAAAAGAAATTCAAATATTTCAATGAAGAGCAACATTTCAAAAATTAGTTACTAAAGATTTGCAAAAGAAGAAGAAAAGGAAAAATCTCAAATAAGGAGAAATATTTTTAATTCTACAATATAATTTTCTCTATTTGTAATTATGAAATTGATTAAATGAAGTATTATATTGTTATGTCATTACATCTAAAATTTTTGAGGAAAGTTGAATTATAAATTGTAATTGAAACCTTGAATATAAACTTTTGAATAAAACAATATCTCAACTTGTTTTAATTTTAAAATTTCAATTATAATTAAAAATATTAAAAAATACAATTCACCATCTTCTCATGTAATTTTCGATTCTACAAGAGTATTAGTATTTTTCATTGAAAAACACTATAAACCTTAGTTTATCTAGTGTTTTTTAAGGTTTAGCATCAAGCATCTACCTTCTTGACCTTAAAGTCAAGCTCACCTTCCTTAATCCAAAGAGTTTAGATTCAAGGTGCCCTCAACACAACCTAGTGAAATAAATATATAATTAAAGAATACAACTTGCACTACAATAATGGTTACAACCTTGTACTTTCTTGAAGATTGGATAAGAGTTGAGGCTTAGGATCAACTTGAAACTTGGGAGAACTAAGAATGACATTGTGAAGGCTTGGAGTTCATCTAAGTTTCTTCTTTGGCCAAGAAAATATTGCTAGCAGCTAGTTTCTGCTTTGTCTTCGACGCAAATGGAAGTCCATTTCCGACATTCTGTTATTTGTTGTATTAATGACTAATTTTTGGTAAACCCTAGTTCTATTAAAACACAGAAACGGAGATCCAATATGAAAACGGTGATCCATTTTTTACACATCAGATGGTAGTCACTCTGTTGTGTTAGAACGGTGATCCGATTGTCATACTAGTGATCCAAATTTATGGATGCAATAGCCTCAACAACCACCATCTTAATAATATCAACTATTTGAAATATCAATCATTCTTCCGTTCTGGTTCCAAGGTACTTACTGACCTACCATCTACAGAAACGGATGTCCAATCAATCACAGCGATGATCCATTTTTGCATGCATGATAATTCAAGTCTTGAAGGCAAAAAGCCCCTAGTTCTCTGTCCTACATAAACTGTGACATGTTGGATACTAATGGTAGTTTGTTTTATTTACTTGGGAGATCCTTAAGTGTTTGGTCTATATATTTCACCTAAGGGCTTAATCCTAGGTGTCCCTAAAGCAAAAGCACTTCATGTAGTATTACAAATAATCACCAAAATATAAGATATATAATGATTAATAAATATTTTTCAGTCTTCTAACATTGCTCTTGCTGTTCTAATTAAAATGGTCTTCTTTTATACAGTAACAATTTTCCTTGCTCTTGTAATAATTTATACCTACAAAGAACTTAGTCTATACAATTTCATATTTATCATTAAATTCTTCTTCATTAAAATTTATTTAAAAAATTTCTTTAATAGTTATTATAAAAGAATAAACTTTTGAAACTTAGTTGTTCCGAAACCAATTTTACTGTCACACGTAACTAAAAATCTATTCTTCAGACGAATAGTCCCACAAGAACCCACAGATATCATGGACAAACCCATAACAAGAGTCCACCAGTTTCTTATCAAAAGACGGCAAAAATACCACCAACGTCGGCTCATGTGACTCCAACAGAATGTGTGTGTCGGTGCCATGTGTCATGAAAAGCGCCGATAGAAAGGATGTGAACGGAAGCACATGGATTTTTTGTTATAGAAAAGTTTGTAATTATTTACCTATCATTTAAAATTTATATTTACTTGTACGTTATTAACAAAAAATTTCATCTTACTTAAATATCCCTGTTGTTTTGTGGTACATCAACCACAAAAATATTCCAGTAACAATAATAAATTTTTGATAACTTAAAAGTAAATATGAATTTTTAAGTGGCATACAAATACTTATTAAATTTTTTAATAATATACAATTAAAAATTCCAAAGAAAAGGATATTATACCAAGACCTTGGCACCAACTTTCAGCTTCTGAGAGATGGTAACTTTACCAAAACCTTAATAAAATGCCACACCTAATTCTGTTGCCAGGTCTCATCCTCCACCAAACCAATAGACTGACCAACACCGTAAATAATGCCAGACTAGCACTGAAAGCATATTTATGAAAAAAGATAATGATGGGGCTACACATGAGTTGCAATAGTAACCGTATTTGTAATTTTTATAAAAAATTAAAATTCACGTAAAATTCTAATCATTATGAAAAGATAGGTGAGCTAGAAGATTGGCTACTGTATTTTTTTCTTGTAATGATCATCACTTATCCTACAAGAGAAGAACCAAAAATCTTATGTTCAAATTTAGAAAAATTGCCAATATAAAAAATTACATTAAAGGGTCTTTGGTGGCATCCATTTTATAAACTTCTTTTAATTCTATAATTAAAACCTATTTATATAATTATTTAATTGATAATTATATAAGTACTTGGCAATTTGATCAAGTGTGTTTGTTAATTTGAAAATGGATGGCTGAAATTTAACAAAAATCGATGAATTTTAACACCTTTAAATTAAAGAATAATATTTATTTAATTTACGTAAAAATTATTATATATTTATAATTATTTAATAATAAATCCTATACAGTTACGCAAGAAATTTATCCCAAACAAATACCAGCGGAACCCAAGAAATTATCACGTTGGATATCTCCATGTTACAGGGTCGAGTTCACTCAAGTGAGTAAACAAAGCTCCAAAACCAGCCGACGCCAGTACTGGGGGCCATCCTTGCCTTTGCCAGCTCCATGGCATTCAATCACATCTCAGGAAAATCCAGAAAGGGAGTGTGGGAGTGGGCAACGGTGGCCTTGCAACAACCGCTGCCAACACCACCACCTCCAACTTGGCAAACAAGTGACGGCAACAACCCAACTCCCACACCACCCCAACTTCCACAACCCAGAGCCCAGATCTCTCGATTCACCACCCACACCACACCAACACAGACCACTTCCCATCTCCCACCACCACGATCGTCACGGTCTAGGGATGGCAGCAGTGGCGTTGTTGGTCCTCCTCCTTGCGAGCTGGGCTGAGATTGGCCCGGTAGTGGTTGGTGCTCAGTCCGATGCCTGCACTTCCGATCTGAGCACGTTCTTGACCGCACCCTTCAATGCCTCCGGGCTCACCTGCACCCAAGTGTGGAACGATTTCGTGCTAAGGGTATGGGTGTTTGCTATTGTTCTGTTTGATTCGACGTTGTCTCTTTTCTATTAAAGTCCTCCGTTCGAGATCTGTTTGCCCCTTCACGTCTGCCAATTGGAAAGATTCATTTAGGATTTACATGGTATACATGTAATTGGGTGGGTGAGGACAAAAACATACGTATATGATGCAATGATAGTAATTGCTATTTCTGATCATGACCATGTCCTGTTCTTGATCGAATGATGAATTTTGTGCTATCAGCACAGGAAAAGACACACCTAATCATAATTTCCAATTTCTGTATCTCTGACTCATGTCGTTTAGGTGCACGCCAGTGAGGACAATCTACATCATATAGAATGCCAAGAGAAAAGCTGTGGAACTGGATTGATATTTGATCTAAAGATTTCACTCATACTCATCTAAATTCTACTCATTTAAATTTACAGATTTTGTGTTTTTCTAAGACCAAGATATAGGACATTTTCAACACATTGACAAGTTTTGACAGTGTTCTTATAAATAAATATCTGTTAAAGAGTTTTCTCAAGTAGGGAGAAGGTATGATAAACTCTCGTTCCTTTGATGCTGCAATTCTTGTTAACATCCAACTCAGTCCTGTTGATTGGTTAGTGAATGTTCTTGTCTGCAGTACTCTTTGGTTGAAGATGACATACTGAACATCATTCTATCAACTGCTTATACCTCCGGATGGATTGCTATGGGATTTTCACCAGACGGAAGTATGGTAAACTCTAGTGCAATGGTGGCTTGGATGGGAAGGGACCGGAAACCACATGTCAGGCAGTATTATTTAGGTGGCAAATCGAGCTCCAAAGTTAAAGTAAATCATGGCAACTTAGAGACAATTTATTCTTATCCTCCAACTGCTATTCTTGCTGGCCCCAACATGTACTTAACATTCCAGTTGAAATTTCCGGAACCTGTTACTCGGAAGCATGTGCTATTCGCCTTTGGATATGAAATGCCAACTAAATATGTGTTGTCACAGCATGAAGATAAAACATCAATGCCCTTCGACTTCTCCAAAAGTAATAATTTCACTGTCCCTCATCTTCCTTTTTCAGTTTTTTTTTTTCTTTCATATTGCTACTAAACTTGCAAGAAATACTTCGTTTAAGAAACATATTAGCATTCAACCATGAAAATAGTGTTACAGCAACCAAGAAGATGATAGGTCTGTATGTATAGGTACCATATCGAAATAAAAGGAAGGTTCTCTCCTGTAAAGAATTGGTCCGTCAATATCATGTACATTTTTTGGTCAAGCTCCATTGCATTCTCACAAGAATCAACGGTTATCTTAAATTTTGGAGTTTGACCATCTTCTGTTACTTTAAATTATGAATTTATAAGTATTGTCTTTAACTGTTACTTTAGGGCTCAGATTTTACCTTGAGATGTTCTTGTGATTTGTACACCTTACCAATCTTGAACATTGATTCGATTCCTTAATTTACAGAATCTACACCACCTGCTCCCTACGCTTCATATTCCTTCAAATACCCATATAAGATGAAGAGAGTCCATGGAGCACTTGCAATAGTTGGCTGGGGTGTTCTCCTGCCCATAGGGGCTATTGTTGCAAGATATTTCAGGCAGTGGGATCCCTTGTGGTTCTACGTACATGTGGGAATTCAGTTTGTGGGATTTATCATTGGTCTTACAGCGGTGGTGGTGGGAATTTCTCTCGACAACAAATTGCATGCAAATGTAGAAGCCCACAAAAGTCTTGGAATAACCATTCTTGTGCTTGGAATTCTTCAGGTTTTTATTTGAACCATATATTTCATATATTTATTTTTTGAGTCATTTAAGATAACGGGACTTGAAATTGTCGATGTTGTCACTATCAAATGTTATCTTTAGCAATGAAAGCAAACAAGCACTAGAGTATTTTTAACAAAATATGAAATATCCTTAAAAGAAAACATAATATGAAATATGCATTTACAAATTATTACTTTCTTCAACATTGAAATTGTGTTAGAAACATATTTCCTTCTTAGTTCTGTATGAAATATTCACTCACCTAATTATTTCTTATGAACTTGATCAGGTTCTTGCATTTTTCCTTCGTCCCAATGTAGACTCAAAGTACCGTAGATATTGGAACTGGTATCATCATTGGATTGGAAGAATCCTTTTATTATTTGCAGCAGTAAACATAGTCCTTGGTATCAGAGTTGGTGGTGCAGGAGATGCTTGGAAAGTAGGCTATGGCATCAACATTTCCCTCATTTTGATTGCATCTATTGTTTTAGAAATCATGTTGTGGATTAAAGGGTCCAAGAAATCCAACATTCCAACATACTAAACAGCTTAGGCTGATTATTGTTTACTCAAAGAGAAAAGATGTTTTTTGCCCAAAATATGCATGATGAGGGAATTATTGATGAACATTCTTAAAGTCCATTGTTGTTATATTTCATTTATCTCCCAGTTCAGAAGCATTTTCACTTAAACATGTCTGTATGTGGGAAGATACATTTGTATTGTGGAGGGTCTTCTTCGTTCTACTTTGTAAATTTATTGTTCTGTGATGACCAGTGGTGGAGTTAATAAATTTTCTACCGTAGAAACAATGTATATATATTCTATTAACCGTAGAATATATATATATATATTCTATTAACTTCTAAAAAGCTTAATAATATAACTAGTCAATCTATAAGCTTATCTATATGTGCTAAAATTTAATTTTAAGATAACTTATGTTCACTATTAATTTTTCTTCTAAAATTGAATTTTCAAATTAACGATGAATATTTATATAATTATATCAATGATTAATAATTGTTTAATAAAAGTTAAAAGTTTACCATGATTTTGTAGATATGTGATAACAAAATTTATGTAACTACTTATTTCCTTTATTGTGTTTTCTAGAAAAAAATAAGGTTCCCACGACTATATTAGATGCTATATTAGGCCTATACTTACAAGAAAATTAAGATATATAAATTATATTATTTGAAAAACCAAACAAAAGGATGTCTTTCAAGGGGCAAAGAAAATGATGTCATTTTATAAAATTGATATGTTGTTTTTACAATAGAGAAGATTACTAGATTTCAAGTCAAAACCCTACTAAAAATATTTCTACATGCATTCTTTGTATCACACTAAGATATAAAATGAGTGAAAATTTTAGTATGTGTATGGATGGATGAGAGCTTATAGGGAATCTACATTTTAAACTAGGTATCGATGAAACAAAAATTACTTCAATTATTATAAATATGGACAGTAAAATATTTGAAGCACAAGTTTTGATTCTTGTCATTTACCTTAAGCTTCTTGATTTTCTTGCATCTTTTCAAGTTTGGTGGTCATATATGTGAAAATCATTTTTACATCATTAAATTTATAAATCATAATAAATTTTGTTATAATCAAATTTGTATTAACCAAATAGCTAACGTTTGTAATAGTTGTAAACGTCATAGAAATGGTTAACTTGTAATAAATGTCTATTTGGATTTAAGGAAAGTGGGAGTGAAGAGCTTTTTTTTATACTGACGTGAGAAATTCAACTTTATGTGCAAACCTAATGATTGAAAACCATGTCAATAATATAGAGGAAGTTCTTTGCCATCACTAATGTATACATCTAGGTGAAGGGAAGTTGGAAATGCATCGCAAAGAAAATTTCAAAAAATATAAAATAATATTTAAAGACTAAGAAGAAAAATAGGAGGTAGAAAAGAAAAAAAACTAATTTCAAGAGTCGAAAGAGAAGAGATGGAAGGAAATTTTGTTCATTTTACATCTAAACCTAATGATGTTAAGGAAAATCATTAAGTTGTAACTCCATGATAGCTATAAAATTAAAAAGTCACTGTGTAAAGGATCGAAATGCTACACAAGAGAGGGGTGAATTATGGTTTTCAATAATTTCAATTATAATTGAAACTTCCAAATTAAAACAATCTAAAACATTATTTTATTCAATTCTTTATATTCAAGGTTTCAATTTTCCTTAGAAATTTTAGATGCAATGATATAACATTATAATGTTTCATCTAATCAATTTCATAATTACAAACAAAGAAAACTAAATTACGGAATTAAAAATATTTCTCCTTATTTGAGATTTTCTTTTTCTGCAAATCTTCAATGACAAATATGTAACTTTCTACTCTTCACCGAAATTGTTGAATTTTCTTCCTTCTAAGAGTATTCTCTTGAGAGGTGTATCCTTGTAAGTATATCTCTTTAAGGTGTACCAGGATCTATTGATTAACGAGAATTTTATGCTACATAGAAGACTAGGTCACTCAAATTTAAAGTTATTAGAAAAACTATCTAGAAAGAATCTAATTAGGGATTTACTTAGCATTAAATACTCAAAGGAGTTTATGTGTGATGCATGTCAATTAGGTAAACAATATAAAACATCTTTTAAAGCATTAAAAGAAGTAGGAAGTAAAAGAGTATTAGAATTAATACATATGGATTTATTTGGACCTACTAGGACAACTAGCCTAGGAGGTAAACCTTATACTTCTATACTAATTGATGATTATTTTAGGTTTACTTGTGTTTATTTTCTAGCTAATAAAACTAAAGTTTTTGATATATTTAAAGTATTCTGCAATAAAGTATAGAATGAGTAAAATGTTAAGATTCAAAAACTTATGAGTGATCTTGATACAAAATTTGATAATGTTCAAATGGACACCTTTTGTGAAGAGTTAGGTATAAATCATAGGTATTTATTTCTTAGAGCTCCTTCACAAAATGAAATAGTTGAAAGGAAAAACAGATCATTTCAAGAAATGGCCAGAACCATGATAAATGAAAATAAGTCACCCTTATTTTTCTAGGTAGAAGCAGTCCATACAACATGTTACATTATAAATAGGGTATATCTAAGACCTATTATAAATAAAACTTCATATGAGATATGGTATAACAAGGTTCCCAAAATAGATTATTTAAAACCCTTTGGCTTTAAGTGTTTTATATTAAATACTAAGGAATGTAGAGATATATTCAAGTCAAATCTGATGAGGGTGTTGGTTATTCTATCACGAGTAAAACATATAGAGTGTATAATAAATCAACAAAATTGAAGAAACCCTACATGTTAATTTGTACGAAAATTCTCATTTGGATTTTAGACATGCTAAAAATAATGATGATTCTAGAATTCTCCCAACAAATTTAAATATTATTGATAGAGAAATTGAAAATTTATCTAACAATATAAGAGATACACTTAGATGATGAAAATCTTGAAGAAAATAATGTCATTCCTATAGAAAATATGGAATATTAAAGAAATTGACATTATGCTTCATCTCATCTTATTGATCAGATAATAGGTGACTCTAATCAAGGAGTTAGGACTAGGTCATCAGTAATCAACATTTGTGGTGCTTATTCATTTGTTTCTTTACTAAAGCCTAAGAAAATAGAAGATGCCTTAGATGATGAATTTTGGTATTTAGCTATGCAAGATGAGTTAAATCAATTTATAAAGAATGAGGTATGGGATCTAGTACTATCTCTTAAAAATCAGTCTGTTATGGGAACTAGGTGAGTATTTAGAAACAAAGTAAATTAGGATGGTCAAATAGTTAAAAATAAAGCTAGATTAGTTGCCTAAGGTTATAAGCAAGAAGGAATTGATTATGATGAAATGTTTAATTGATTGTGAACTTATGTTTGTTAGGCGGTGCTAGAAAACTTTGTATTTATTTTGCTTATATTAATAAATTCTTTTAGAGGTAAACAAACAACCTTTCATACAAATTAGATACTGAATCTAATTTGTATTTTAACTACAAGTACACAGTGTATATTGTATTTGTGTGCAAGTATAGGTTGATCTCATAAAGATTGAGTAAGAATTGTGTACTGTCTTGATTTTTATATTGGAGTTTATATGTACTTAGTTAAGCACTCGGTTGAGTTACAGTTAACACAACGAACTTAGTTCGTGTAGTTATAGTTAATTCAATGGACTAACCTCGTGGACTTAAGTTAACTCCATGACCCTACCTTTCCAGTTAAATACTGCTATTTATAGAGGAATTCAACCAACCATTGGGCGGTTCCACAAAATGTAAATAATATCAATTAAGCTCTTTAATGTTACTTAATATTAGATTTGTCATTAAGCAATACTAACATTCAGATATTTCAAACAGTAACCATTAAAATCTTTAAGTATCTAGAACAAATCAATTTTAGTAAACAATAAACTATTTTCTATTTTCTGAATCAAACAAACATAAAACATTTACAGTACTGACAATGATAACATTAATCACAATGCAAAACAAATAATACAACACTTCAATACTAAATGTAAACATAGATAATTTGTTGTTTTTGGTATTTTTTGTTTTGATATGTTCTTGAAGATGAGCGAAAGATGAAATGTAAAAATTCTCTATTGATAGTAAACTTTCAACACTACATGCGACGCGATTACACCACTAAAAAATTAATCACTTACAATCTTGCCTCCTCTCCTTATAGAATTGTGAATCAAGAATTGTATTATGATATCCTCTTCAGCATACTAGCATCAACCCGAAATCAAGGCTAGAAGCTTTACGTTCTCTTGAGATATGAAACGGTGTTTGGTGAAAATGGCTTCCCTTCCTGCAACGCGATCACTCCTCACAGTGGTTGTCAGTCATCGTGTTTGGCTTGGAATCGACCCAACATCTAGAAAGTATCCTCATAGACCTTTGATGGGTGGTGATTTTGGTGGTGTTGGTGTGGAGCTTCAGGGAACTTCCGATACATTCTGCAGTTAGCGCGGTTCTTCACCACCCTTTACATAGTCTTTTTCTTCATCTTTTATGTTTCTTTCAATAGAACTACTTCTACTTAAATGATCGGTTGAATTTCCTTTATTCATATCAATGATGGTGATTTCTTCTTCATTGAATTCCTACGTGATACGTGCAATCGTGGTTTTCCTTTGAATTTCTTGTTTCTGCAATTGCTATAGTGGTGTGTTAGAAAATAAATGGTTCGTGGAGTTAGTGTAACTCAGTGAACTTACTTCGTTGATTTAACTATAAAACACATGCATAATTCTAACTTAACAAGTTTAGATATTTCAGATACTTACAAACCTAACTATCTGATGCTTAGATGCATTTCAGATAGTTAGCAGATAACTTACCGAAAATCCACTTAAGTCGTATATTAAGGTTTCAACATGTGTACTCTAGGAAATAATAAAATATTCTTTAAACGTTTAAAACATAACTGTCTAGTACATTAAATATAACTTTCTAAAATAACAGAAAATTTGGATACTTAGGAATTAAAAAGTCTATAATTCACTAACAATTCAAAAATGTACTTAATTAACATTAATTCCCTTAAATTATGAAGATTCTTTCATTAAAGCATATTACAGTGCAATTATAACATAATGGCTTAATTCTCGTATGATAAGCTAAATATTATGCAATTAACCATCATTTAACCGTTAATATTATGCACTTTTTCATTTTGAATACTTCCCCAATACTTAACTTTTGCTAGTCTCTTAGCAAACAAATGAGATCTAACTAGTTGGTCTTTCTAAAGTGCTAGAATTAATTCTTTATTTTTTTCTTCAGAATACATAGATTAGATTAATGTAAAGATATTCTGTATTTTTCAGTAATCTATGTTAAATTGTTTTCTCCTCTTCAACTAGCAAATATATTTAAACATATGTAAATTACATACAAAATATATTAGCATCACATAGGTGGTAATTATATTATCATTTTTTTCTTCTCAACATCTGTTATCCTGAATTTTCCAATATGATTTCTAGAATAAATTTCAACTACATACGAATCAAAATACAATGCAACTTAATATGATTAAAATAAGAAGAATAATGAATTGTATCTCAGATAAACAACTTCAAAAGTCTAATCTAGATTCATTGTTGAGTATTTTTGTTTTGATGATGTGTGCTGAATGAAAATAATCATATTTGCTCAATTACTATTGCTTGTGAAAAGAAATTAAAATCATCAATTAATACAGAAAAAGCTTATTGATATAAATAATTGTCAGTATTGGATCTGAAGTTAATAACTAGTCGTTTCGTTGCATTAATTTCTCATTTAGCTAAACGTTAAGTTAACGTGTGTTTTTATTGAAAAGCATGATATGTTTTAATGTTATATCTTCTATATCATGAATAGTGCACGTTTAGACAACTCGTTAAGTTAGAGTTTTGTTTGTATAGAGGTCACATGAGAACTCGTTAAGTTAGAGGCTTAAAGGTTAAAATAGGTCACGTGATAACTCGTTAAGTTAGTGAGTAAAAGAAGAGACGAACTCATTAAGTTAGTGTTATACACGTGGTGAAATTATAAGTTACGAATATTGTATTGTATCACGTGAGGTGCACATGTTTAACTCGTTAAGTTAACATAACTAAACGCGTTGAGTTGCTATATTGAACACTAAGGCAACGCGTTAGGTTAGCGTTATAAACTTAAGTTGTTATTTTTGCCCGTGGTAAAATTCTTATTATAAAAACATTTGTTTATTACTGGTTCGTTGAGTTATCATAAAACAACGGAGATGGTTCGTTGAGTTATCATAACACAACGGAGATGGTTCCTTGAATTAGCATAACACCATGGACTTAGTTCGTTGAGTTAGCTACAGTACTTGTCACGTGAAATGGCACATGAGGAACTCGTTAAGTTAGAAACGTTAAGTTATATATATACTTGTGTTACTCGTTTAGTTAACATTAAAGTAACGACTTCTTATTACATTGATAAAAACTTTTGGACGAGAAAGTTTATTTTGCAGGAAATTTTTCAGAGATCCAGGACTGATGATTAAAGAAAATTCAAAATATAAACGTGGGCTAGAACGTGTGTGTTTCGATGAAGGAAAAAGAAAAGACGTGGAGAAGTGGAAAACTGGTGGTAGTTAAACGTGAAGGATATGCATGAAATGAAGATACAGTATAAAAGGCATAGAATTCTCGTTGATCAATTTATCCTTGCACACAAAAAGAAAAATCTTTTCGAGGATCAAACCATCCCTACACACCAAAAGAAAAATCTTTTTCAGGGATGAAAAACACCTTCTCGAGGAAAATCTCTCAAGTGGAAGAAAGTTCAGTGAAGCATGAAAAGGTAAGATTTTCATCACTGAAGATTTGAAGTTTCAGAAGAAAGTAAATTCGATGAAGCATGAAAAGACAAGATATTCGTCACTGAAGAATTGCTGAAGAAGAAAAAGAAGAAGAAGAAAGATCTCAAATAGGGAGAAAAGTTTAAATTCCGTAAATTAGTTTTCTCTATTTGTAGTTATGAAATTGTTTAGATGATACATGGTATCGAAATATAATTGCATCTATAATTTCTAAGGAGAATTGAATTGTATATTGTAATTGAAACCTTGAATAAAAATGATTTTATGAAAACAATGTCTCGACTTGTTTTTTGAGTTTTAAAGTTTCAATTATATTTCAGAAAATATTAAAAATACACAATTCACCCCCCTCTTGTGTAGCCATACGATCCTACAAGTGGTATCAGAGCTTTGTTAATAATCTTTGATATAAAATCGATACCAACTTATTTAATATCATTTCTTATTCTACCTTCCTTGTTTTTAAACAGAAATTAATATCTGAGCATACGTTTAACTCTATTGATTTAAGGCTCAAGTTATTTTAAACCTTTTAGACTGTTTAAAATCAAATAGGTTGAAAAATTTAAGGTAAAATGGCTACTGGAAATGGTAATTTTTCTTTATATGAAGGCCAAAATCTTAATCGTCCTCCTTTATTTGATGGAATACATTTTGAATATTGGAAATATAGGATGACTGTTTTTCTTCAAAGTATAGATCATAAGTTGTGGTTCATGATTTCTAAACCATATACTCCATTAACTACTCCTTATAATACTTGGACAATTACTGAAAAAGAAAATGAAACTCTGAATGCTAAGGGCTTAAATATTTTATTTTGTGCATTGAGTTATGAACAGTTCAGTAAAGTGTCGGCATATAAATCTGCTTATGAGGTGTGGCATGCATTAGAAGTTTCACATGAAGGTACTTCTCAAGTTAAAGAGACAAAAATAAACATGTTGATTCATAAATATGAACTCTTTAAGATGCATGAAGACGAAAATATTTCTGAGATGTTTTCCAGATTTCTTGATATCATAAACTCATTAAAATGTTTAGGAAGGAATTTTGAACATAAGGATTTGGTGAGGAAAATTCTCAGATTCCTAAGTTCTAAATGGTCTCAGAAAGTAACATCAATTGAGGAATCACGAGATTTAAATGTTTATTCTATGAATGAACTTATAGGAAATTTAACAGCTTATGAAGTTCAATTAAATGAATCACTGAGTCACAACAAACTAAAAATGAAGAAAGAAATAGCCTTCGAAATTAATTCAGATTCTGATATATCTACTGATTCTGACGACGATTTGATTTTACTGACTAGGAAATTCAAGAAAGCATGGAAAGCTAGGAAACGACAAAGGAACAAAAATGATAAACCCTCAACGTCAAAATCATTGAATGACAAGAATTCTTCATCCAAAAAGTATGTATGTTACAATTGTAAGAAACCTGGACATCTTTCTCCAGATTGTCCTATGAGGAAAAATGAAAAGTAAAGTAGGACAAATCAGAAGAAGATGACTTAGAAAACTCAGAAAAAGTTTTACAAGAAAAAGGCTTTGAAGGTCACTTGGGATGACACGTCTAAAGAGTCTGAATCTGAGGAATCAACATGAAAATCTTCACATTCAGAAGGAGAACAAGAGTTAGAAGACGTTGCTCATGTGTGCTTCATGGCAGATGAGTCTAAGGTAATATCTGATCCTGAAAGTCATTCAGATTTCAACTTTGATGAATTATTATGTACTTATCATGCATTATTACAAAAACTTAAAGTTTGTAAACTGGAAAATAAGAATATTAGAAAATCTTCATCCATTATGGAAGAAGAAAATTGTTTCCTGTCTACTACTTTAGAAAAGTTTAAATGTGATAATGAAAATCATGTTAGAGATTTGCAAAAATTTAGATTTAATGAATGTATCTTGCATGAACAAATACAGAATATAAATGCTGAAAAATTAAAGATAGAATCTGAAAATGAAATGTTGAGAAACAATATAAATGAACTTGAATTAGAGATAGATAAATTAAAACTAAGAGAGCAAGATTTAAATTCTACCTTTGAGAAATGGAATTTAAGTCAAACTAAGTTAGACAAACTAACTAGTACCCTTGCGGTGTCTTATAAATTTGGCTTAGGATTTGATTATCCTGAATATCCTGAATCTTAAGCCAATAAAGGATTTATTAGTTGCAGTTCAAGTAAATCTAAGACTAAAATTCCTTTTATTATGAAACAAGGTAATAAATATGTAGAAGTAGATACTTCAAGGGATGAATCATGCAGTAATAATATAAATCAATGTGATTTGTCAAATTGTACTTCTAACATGACTATAAATGTTTCTAAAAAGCTTGTTTCTTGTTCTGGAAATTCAGTTTTTAATGTTTCTAAAATTTCAAACAATTGTAGTAAACTGAAAATTCAAAAAGCTGTGCATGTAATTCAATACACTGGTATTAGACCAATTACTCATTCTGCATGTGATAAAACAAAAAATTCTTGTGCAGAAAAAGATTTTGTATGTACGGAAAGTGTTAATACAAGTACAAAATCTTGGTATGAACTTACAGAAATGTATAAGCATGACCAAAATAAATTAACATCTGATAAAAATATGTTTGGTCTTGATTATACTACATCTGAAAATAAAAAGAATGATTGCAAAAGCAATAATGCTATATGTGAGTATGAAGCTAATGATAAATCAATAGTACTTACAACTAATAAGAATATAAATGATAATGTTAAACTATTTTTAAACAAAAAGAAGAAATATGCGTTTAATGAACTTGGTCCTCAACAACATTGGGTACCAAGAAAAAGTTTTTCTTAATTTGTGTTGCAGGAGGAAACAACATCAAAATGGATCTTGGACTGTGGAGCGACAAGTCACATGACCGGACAAAAAGGTCTATTACAAAATTTTACAAATACCATGAAAGGAAGTGTAACATTTGGAAACAAAAGTAGAGATAAAATCATAGGTATGGGCAATGTTCAAATAACTCCTACTTGTGTTATTTCGAATGTACTATATGTAGAAAACCTAGGATTTAATTTGCTGAGTGTCATAAAATTAACTAAAAATGGATATTATGTAGTATTTGAAGATAATGTATGCAAAATAATTGATAAAAATACAGATGAAATTAAGTTTATTGCTAAAAGAAAAGGTTTTGTATGTATTTTATCTTTACCTTCTGGTGCAGTTGATTTAAATTCATGTTTGCTAGTTGAAACTAGTGATGCATATTTATGGCATAGAAGGATTGGGCATATAAATATGAGACTGTTACATAAACTATCTAGAAAACATTTAGTGAGAGGTTTACCAAAGATTAAATACTCAAAGAACTTTATGTGTGATGCATGTGAGTTAGGTAAACTTCACAAAAACTCTTTTAAATCCAAAACTGATATTTCAAGCAAGAGAGTCTTAGAACTTATACATATGGATCTATTTGGACTAACAAGAATCATGAGTCTTGGTGGTAAACGGTATGTATTTGTTTTAGTAGATGACTTCTCTAGATACACTTGGGTATATTTTCTACCATCTAAGACAGAAGTTTTTGAAAAATTTAAAATGTTTAGCAATTTTGTTCAAAATGAGCAAAGTGTCTCTATTCAAAAACTTAGGAGTGATCATGGAACTGAATTTGATAATGATCAAATGGATAACTATTGTAATGAGCATGGCATTGATCACAGATTTTCTTTTCCAAGAGCACCGTTTCAAAATGGTGTTGTTGAGAGAAAGAATAGATCACTTCAAGAAATGGCTAGAACTATGTTGAATGAACATAAGTTACCTCAAAATCTTTGGGCTGAAGCAGTAAATACAGCTTGTTATGTTATTAACAGAAGTCATTTAAGACCTCATGTTAATAAAACTCCTTTTGAAATTATGTTTAATAGGGTTCCAAAAATTTCCTATATGAAACCATTTGGCTGCAAGTGTTTTATTCTTAATACTAAGGATAAAAGGGATAAATTTCAAGCCAAATCGGATGAAGGAATTTTTGTAGGTTACTCTACTAGAAGTAAAAGCCTATAGAGTATATAACAAGACTTCTAGGACTATTGAAGAAACCCTCCATGTAAGCTTCAATGAAAATTCTCTTAGAGAATCTCAATCTAAAGTTGATAATGATGACTTGATCAATTTTCCAAATGAGTTAGAGATCAATAGAGAGATTGATGATTTATCTGAGAAAATCAAAAATATGAACTTAAATGATCAAACTAATGATGAAAGTGATGGACTTTCAGATGTTGATGAGAATATTGAGGAAAATCAGAGAAATTGGCGTTATTCTTCATCACATCCAATTACTCAAGTCATTGGTAATATTAATGAGGGAGTTAAAACTAGAGCTTCTGTAAATTTAAATAGTATGTGTATGTTTGTTTCTATGGTGGAACCAAGGAATATACAAGAAGCATTATCTGATGAAAATTAGATAGTGGCAATGCAAGAAGAACTAAATCAATTCATCAAAAATGATGTATGGGAATTAGTCTCTCCACCAGAAAATCAGTCCATAATAGGTACAAAGTGGATCTTTAGAAACAAAACTAACAAAACTTGTCAAATTATAAGGAATAAAGCTAGATTAGTTACACAAGGGTATACACAGGAAGAAGGATTTGATTATGATGAAACATTTGCTCCTGTGGCTAGGTTAGAAAGTATTAGAATATTATTGGCCTATGCTTGTTATATGGATTTTAAATTATATCAAATGGATGTAAAGAGTGCATTTCTAAATAGTTTAATTAATGAAGAAGTCTATGTAAAACAACCACTTGGATTTGAAAATATTAAAAATCCTAACTTTGTGTATAAATTGAAGAAAGCCTTATATGGTTTGAAGCAAGCACCTAGATCATGGTATGAAAGATTGTCTACTTTTTTAATAGAAAAAGGCTATATCATGGGAAAAGTGGATCATACTCTATTTATTAAGAGAGATGGTAAAGATCAGATTGTTGTTCAAATATACGTGGATGATATAATCTTTGGAGCAACCTCTGATAAGTTGATAGAAATATTCTCTGAAGAGATGACTAATCAGTTTGAAATGAGTATGATAGGAGAACTTTCATATTTTCTAGGACATCAAATTAAGCAAATGGATAATGGTATATTTTTAAATTTGAAAAAATATGCAGTTGAAATGCTTAAGAAATTTAATTTTAATGATACAAGGATTCGAGGAACTCCTATGAGTACTACTTTAAAGTTAGATATTGATGACATAGGAAAATCTATAGATCAAAGAAAATACAGAAGTATGATTGGTTCTTTACTTTATTTGACTGCTAGTAGACCTGATATTATGTTTATTGTGTGTGTTTGTACTAGATTTCAATCTAATCCTAAAGAATCACACTTAATTGTAGTTAAAAGAATATTTAGATATATACAAGGAACTAAAAATTTCAGACTGTATTATTCTAAGGATAGTTCAATAGATCTTATAGGATATACTGATGCTGATTATGCAGGATCTAAATCTGATAGAAAGAGTACCAGTGGCACATGTCAATTATTGGGAAATAATTTGGTGTCATGGTTTAGTAAAAAGCAAAACTGTGTAGCACTTTCTACTACAGAAGCTGAATATGTTGCTGCTGCACTATGTTGCACTCAGATTCTGTGGATAAGGCAAACTTTAGAAGATTTTGGATTATCTTATGATACAACTGAGATTTATTGTGATAGTAGTTCTACAATAAATCTTTCCAAAAATCCTGTATTACATTCAAGAGCAAAGCATATAGAGGTTAGACATCATTTTCTAAGAGATAACGTAATTAAAGGAAAAATTAAATTAGAATTTGTGTCTAGTAAAAATCAATTAGCTGATATATTTACAAAACCTCTAGATGAAAATACATTTTGCAACATTAGATTAAATTTAGGTATCTGTAGGCTATGTGATGTGTAAAATGCTTAAACTCCACATAAAAAGATAAATATTATTGATGATGTTGTTCACCTCATAGATATTATATACTTATTATAAATATCTAAAGTAATATCTAAACTACTGCTTAAGATACTATGTATTTATTGTAAAATCATAGTAGTATCTTGTTGATTTTAAGTAGTTTATTAATTTTAATGGATTTTACAATTTTAAGTGGAAGTGTAAATGAAAAACATTAAATACTTCTGACTTTCTGAAATTTTGATTAAATGTTTTCTTTGAATCAAGGAAAATGCATATGATCATGCAAAAAATTTGACTTAATTGATTAAACTTGTAGAATAAGTTATATGTAACTCATCTTAAACTATTAATCAAAAGGATAAGCTTATTGAAACTAATTCATATTCTCATTACAATCATAGAAGTAAAAATTGTATGAGATTTGTGTTTTATTGCATCTGTATTAATGGAATACATATATATTGTGCTTAAAATGAAAAGTGCTTACAAAGTGAAAATCTTTGAGAGTTTATTGATCAGTTTGATCATGAGCCTTTTGTACTTGAGCAGATAGGTATGTAAGGATTGTTGTCCTGAAAAAGGATTCTTTAAATCTGGCAACCTAAGGTCCTGATCAGATCTGGGATTGTTGACTGAAAGCTCATTACACGGGTACGTTAGAAAGCTCTTGTATGATTCAAGCTTTTCAAACTAACTTTTAAAGAAAATTATCAATATTTACTGTTTTGAAAAGAAAAAGTTGTTTCATTAATTACAGATATCTTTGAATCGCATATAGTTTATACCAATATGACTACTGATTTATTGAATCAACATTAGTACTTTTGAAAACGTTTATTTGAGATACATTCTTTTATTCTCCTTGAATTAATCGAATTGAGTTGAAAGTTGTGTTTTGATTCATATACAGTAGGAATTGATTCTAGAAATCATTTTTGATGATGTTAGGATAACGGAAGTCTCTGAAAAGAAAATATAAAAGTATAGTTATACTTAACATCTATTGTCACTACAAGTATATTTTGTATTTTGATTGAATATATTTGAAGTATATTTGTAGGGGGAGCATTAACAATGTCAAAAACAGATTAATATAATTTAAAAATACAAATTTTAGTTAATCTGAATTAATGTCCTCTTAAAATCTTGATGAAATTATTTAAAAAGACAAATAAACTATTCTAGATTCAAAAGATAAACTGTTCAAATAGTTTACAATGTTCTCAAGATAATGTTAAGTTTAGCATGTGTGTTGTTTTCAGAAGGTTTTAGTTGGAAGCATCCGA